>CM076570.1:1501138193-1501578621 GCA_034641835.2 Pinus albicaulis | reverse complement strand
ATGGCTGCCATATACTCTGTTTCTGCTAAACTCAATGCTACTGACTGTTGCTTTCGGCTGAACCATGACACCATTGCCGAACCCAACCCAAAACAACACCCTGAAGTGCTCTTCCTATCAGAAGCACAACCTGCCCAATCAAAATCAGTGTAACCTGTCAATCTCACTCCATCCCCCTGCCTGTAGTCCAGACCATAATCCACTGTCCCCTGCAAGTACCGCAAAATGTGTTTTGCAGCCACCCAATGAACCTTCCTAGGCTCACACATAAACTGACTCATCGTGTTGACTGCAAAACAAATATCTGGTCTAATGTTGACCAAATACATCAAGGAACCAATCAGCTGTCTGTACAATGTGGGATCCACCAACTCGGAATCCGAAGCATGGAGCTTCTTCCAGTTGGTGATCATCGATGTCGACATGGGTTTACAATCCTCCATGTGGAATCTGCCAAGGATATCCACAATATACTTCCCCTGCCCCAGGAAGAAATGCCCCTCCTCCTGCCACACCTCCAAACCCAAAAAGTAATGCATCAAGCCGATGTCTTTCATCTCAAACTCCGCCGCAAGATCTCTCTTGCAGTGCTCTATGAGTCTCTCTGCACCTGTAATGACTAAGTCATCCACATACAGCACCAGAATGAGAGGCTCCTCACCTATCACAATATAGTAAAGGTTCGGATCTGGCTCACTCTTTGTGAAACCCATCTTCTGCAAGTAAGTATCTATCCTGGAGTACCAAGCTCTGGGAGCTTGCTTCAGGCCATAAAGGGCCTTCTTCAGTCCGCACACATGGGACTCCTTCCCATGCACCTCAAAGCCCTGTGGCTGCTCAATGTACACCTCCTCCTGTATGAAGCCATTGAGAAATGCGGTCTTCACATCCATCTGGTGGATCTTCCAACCCATCTCTGCTGCTATCGATATAATGGAGCTGATCGAAGTATATCGAGCCACGGGAGCGAAGGTCTCCTCATAATCAACTCCCTCTACCTGGGAGAACCCTCTAGCCACAAACCTCGCTTTGAATTTCTCAATGCTGCCATCTGCAGCATGCTTTACCTTGTAAAGCCATCTGGAAGTAACCACGGATTTGCCCTCAGGCCTCGGCACCACCTCCCAAACATCATTCTTCACGATAGAAGAATACTCCTCCTGCATGGCCTCTCTCCAGACCTGCTGGCTAGCTGCCTCCTCATAGCTAGAAGGCTCAGAGTCAAGGATGCCGGTAGCCATTGCCATATAGCTACAAAACCTCTCAGGTGGTCTGCTCTCTCTGACCGGCCTCTTAGGCTCAGCAACAGATGTGGCATCTCTCAAGGTGTCCTGAAGCCACTTGGGCTTCCTCTTCCCTGAGCACACTTCTCCCGCCGGAGAATACAACTCCTCCTCCTCAACATCGAAGCCCAACTCCCGATCGTTTATCCGTCGTCCTCTCCCCGTTCGCACCCGAACCTCGTAGAAGCCGAGGTACCGTGTGAATCGTCTTCTGTCGTGGACTCCCAGTGAATGCTGCCCAGACTGCTTCGCTCCTGCCAGCAGACCATCCCTCTTCCAGACTCTGCAGTGTCGCCCACCGACTAGACCTCACACCATAGATACGGGGATCCTCCTGATCCCTGCCCACTGGATCCCTGTGACTGACTCAACTGCTGCTGAGGGTCTGGCTGATCCAGATACTCTAACTCCCGTGACCTCCTGAAGGCCCTGTCCTCCTCGAACTTCACATCCCGCCCGACAACAACTTTCCTCTGTGCAGGAATGTAAATCCGAAAGGCCTTGGAGGTCTCACTGTAGCCCACAAAGATACCCTTCTCTGCGGTGGGCTCTAGTTTGGTCCTCTTCTCCTTGGGTATGTAGGAGTATGACATGCACCTAAAGATACGAAGATGACCCATATCAGGCTTCTTCCCAGAAAAAGCCTCCTCCGGAGTCATGTGCCCCAAGGCACGATGCGGACTCCTGTTCTGCAAGTAAACAGCTGTGTTGCAGGCCTCTGCCCACAAAAACAATGGCAACCCCCGATCATGTAACATGGCTTTGGCAGCCCCTCCGATGGATCTGTTCTTCCTCTCCGCAACCCCGTTCTGCTGGGGGTTGTAAGGAACAGTGAGCTCCCTCCTAATGCCTGCCTCCGCACAATAGTCAACAAACTCTCCAAGGTTGTACTCTCCTCCATTGTCCGACCTCAGGGACTTGATCTTCCGACCTGTCTGTGTCTCCACAAGAGCTCTGAACTCCTGAAACCGCTTGAAGACCTCACTCTTGGTCTTCAAGAAATAAATCCAGGTCCTCCCGGAGTGATCATCAATGAATAAAACATAGTACTCATATCCACTCAAGGAAACATGAGACATCCGACCGCTCACATCGGAATGAATCAAATCAAGTATCCCAGTCGCTCTGTTGTCACTGCTGGGAAAAGGGGATTTGGCAAACTTGCCCATCGCACATCCTCTACAAGTATCAAAGTGATCAATACTGAAATCTGGCACACCTGTAGTGATCTCCCGCAAAGTCCTCAAGGCTCCATGATACATGTGCCCCATCCTGCGGTGCCAAATCTCACACAGCTCAGAACTGCTAGCTCTGCTGTCGGTACTACTGCTCAATGCCAAAAGGGACTGAAATGCAAACTTGTACACTTTTGCATGGCGTACACCTATCACTCTAGCTGAATCAGCTGGAGTGCCCCTGGGATACATCAACACCTGTCCTCCCCTGAACAGTACCTCATATCCTCTGTCCTCCAAAGCTGAGACGGATATGAGGTTCTTCCTCATCCTTGGCACATAAAGAACATCTGACACCTTCAAGGGAGGTTTGGACTCCCTCTGAAATGTCAATGTTCCCACACCGATTGCTCTAACAACTCTGTCATCACCGAGTACTACCTCTACATCAGTGCCACTCTCTGAAAGCTCTGAGAAGTACTCACGGACTCCTGTCATGTGACGTGAAGCCCCACTGTCCACATACCAGATACCCAAAGATGCTCCGCTAATCGAGGGAAATGCATGCTCCCTCTGAACCTCTATGGCAGATGATCCCGCACTAGAGGACTCACACGCAGTGAACCCAAACTCCCGGTCAAAATGATCTGCAAAGTCCTCAACCTCTGCTGAAGCTTCCATGCTCTGGTTCTTCCCCTTCTTCTTCTTCTTCTCCGGACACACAGCTGCGTAGTGTCCCATCTTCTGACAATTCCAACACTTCACTTTGGAATAGTCTTTCTGTGTGTTATCCTGTTTACCTTTACCTTTGCCTTTGCCCCCACCATTGCTTGTGGAAGCCTGCTTCTTCCCTTTGCCTTTCTTGCGTCCCGCCAACAGTGCTACATCCTCATCCTGCTCAACTGGCTTGGCTGCCCCAAGCTGACCTTTCCTGATCTCTGTCTGAATGCAATCATCCCAAAACCTCTCCCATGTGGGAAGGGTCTCACGTGCACAAACTCCATCAGCAAAGTTCATCCATGAACCGGGGAGGCCATTCACTGCAATCCGCACCAACTCAGTGGGTGGAATGGCCTCTCCAATCGCTGCCAACTCATCTCTCACATTAGTAATCTTTGTGAGATATCCAGCTGCACTATCATTGCCCATCTTAATGGTCTTCAGCTTCTCCTTCAAGACCATTTTCCGGTTCTCATTGGTACTCTGGTAGAGATTGGACAATGCTGTCCACATCTCATGAGCATTTCTCTTCCCTCTCACATGAAGAATGCAATGGTCTTTGATTCCGTCTAGAATCAATCTCTTACACTTGTTGTTCTTTTTATTATATGCTGCCAACTGAGTAGCATCAGTAGGCACATTTACAGGGTTCTGTGTGGTATGCACCATAATGTCCCAGACTTCTGCCTCCTCAAAGATACTCTGCATTCTCTCTTTCCAAATGCTGTAATTGGAATGCCCATCCAACCTATCCTCCACCCTCAGTCCCAAAGACATCCTGCTGTCCTAAAACTGAAAAATAGCACTGCTGTGGTAAAGATAAAAATTCTGTTTGTGAAAAAATCAGCTCGCTGGAATTTTCTGAGTAAAAAATCAGCAAGCTGTATTTTTCTCCTTGCTGTCCCAAATTGCTCTTTCAACACTCAAGCTCCGATACCATGTAGAAATATCCTGTTTTCCAACCCCGGTTTCAGTATCACTTATTTCTCCTATTAGCTAAATGCCCTTTCCCATATCCTTACATTCAACAATCAGAAAAATAATTTTATTTGCTGAAACAGAAGTTACTTTGCTGAAACACAAATTACTTTGCTGAAACACAAATTCTGGAAAACTTTTCAGAATGTTGAAACTGCAGAAATAAAACAAAACACACAGCAAGCTGAAACAGTCATTCAACACATTTGAACACTGAGATTTTTGGTCAACATGACCCTGGAAAAACCCCCTACAACTCTTGGGGAAAACCAGTTTGAGAGCTCCTTCTTATTTCTGAAAAATGCTTTTACAGAGAGGCAGAAATTACAGCAAAAATTTCAGCAACTAAACAACAGTACTTATCTCGATTTCTGTGCATTCACTCCGCCTTGGAAAACGTGCAAAACAGTAAAAACCCAAAACAGAAATTTTACAGCATTTATGACAGCATTAAATGCTGAAATGAGCTTCTCGATTTTTGTGCCCAGCTGTACGGCCGTACTGCTGTATGGACTGTACGGAAAACCCAGCTGCTTCTTCTCCTCAAAATCTGCGCTCCTTTGCCTCGAAATCTGTGCCGAAACTGACTGTACGGCTGCTGTACGGATTTCCAGAAATCTGTACCACCAAGCAGCAGTCTCTCTCCTCGATTTATGTGCCCAGAATTAAATGTTGAAGCTGTTGTACGGTTCTCCTTGAAAACTGTGCCTCTCTCCCTCGAAAAATGTGCCCAACACTTGTTGTACGGATTTCTGCCTTGGAAACCGTGCCTCCTTGCTGCTGTACGGATTTTGCTGAAGTCTCTATCAGCTGCCCTCTTTCTCCTCTCTGCTCAGAAATTTCCCTTGCTCTCTTGCTCTCCTTCTCTCAATCTGCTCATGAAAGAATGAATGACTTTTTCCTCCTTTTCCTCCTTTAACCTAACCCTAAGTGACTTTTGGGGAATCCCTAAATCCAATGGCTGAGATAGATTGAGATCTAGGGCTGAGATTAAATGCTCATTTAAATCACACTTTCTATTTTTTAATTCACCCCACTTTAATAAAGACCCACTTAGTCATTTATTTCCAAAGTCATTTTTTCCTTTCTAATTTTACATTGACTTTATTAAAAGTCACTTTAAAATTAGACTTTAGTAACTTTATCACTTAAGTCACTTTTAAATTAGATTTGACTTTATAAAAATTATAAAGTCACTTTAGGAGAAATATTAAATTCTTTTGCACACTTTTCTCTAGGCCAAAGATCAAAGCCTTAGGGAACCACCTGTCCTCCGGTACCAAATTTCAACACACCTCGGTTTTCGTGCCCACAAAACAGAAAATTTACAGCAAAAATTACAGGCTTCAAAACTATACGAACAACCTCGAAAACAGTGCCAGAATGGCTGTACGGCCTCTCACGAAATCTGCAGTTTTCTTTCCTCGAACTTCATGTCCACTTGCCTCGAACTTCGTGCTCTGCCCTACTCTACGGATTTGCTGAAAGTTAGTGCTGCTACTCTCCTTCTTTTCACTGTTCAGAAAATTCTCTTTAGCTTTCTCCTTCTCCTTCTCTCAATCTGCTTATGAAAGAATTAATGAATGAATGACCTTTTCTCTCCTTTTCCTCCTTTAATAGAACTCTAAGTGACTTTTGGGTTATCCCCAAATCCAATGGCTGAAATAGCTTTAGATCTAGGGCTGAGATTAAATGCTATTTTAAATCTCACTTTTTATTTTTTAATTCACTCCACTTTAATAAAGACCCACTTAGTCATTTATTTTCAAAGTCACTTTTCCTTTTTAATTTTACATTAACTTTATTAAAGTCACTTTAAAATTAGACTTTAGTAACTTTATCACTTAAAGTCACTTTTAAATTAGATTTGACTTTATAACTTTATAAAGTCACTCTAGGAGAAAAACTAAATTCTTTTGGACACTTTTCCCCAGGCCAAAGATCAAAGCCTTAGGGAACCACTTGTCCTCCGGTAACCAAATTTCAACACTCCCTCTTACCAAGGAAGGTGTTCCTCACCACAGCCATCTTGTCTCTGAAGTAGGCATGCTTTCCCCGTGGTAAGGCTTTGGTAAGAATATCTGCAACCTGCTCATCAGTGGGAATATATTCGAGCTTCACAGCTCCCTTCTGCACATAGTTTCTGATGAAGTGATATCTGATGCTGATATGCTTTGACCGATCATGAAATACTGGATTCTTCGTGAGTTTAATGCAACTCTAATTATCACAGTAAATCACTGAAGTCTCAACGGCTGACCAAATAAGCCAAACAACCTCTTGCGAAGCCAGATGGCCTCACAACTAGCTAGACTGGCTGCCATATACTCCGCTTCCGCTGAACTCAATGCTACTGACTGCTGCTTCTGGCTGAACCACAACACCACTGCCGAACCCAACCCAAAACAACACCCTGAAGTGCTCTTCCTATCAGAAGCACAACCTGCCCAATCAGAATCAGTGTAACCTGCCAATATCACTGCATCCCCCTGCCTATAATCCAGACCATACTCCACTGTCCCCTGCAAGTATCACAAAATGTGTTTTGCAGCAATCCAGTGAACCTTCCTAGGCTCACACATAAACTGACTCATCGTGTTGACTGCAAAACATATATCTGGTCTGGTGTTGACCAAATACATCAAGGAACCAATCAGCTGTCTGTACAATGTGGGATCCACCAACTCGGAATCCGAAGCATGAAGCTTCTTCTAGTTGGTGATCATCGGTGTCGACATGGGTTTACAATCCTCCATGTGGAATCTGCTAAGGATATCCACAATATACTTCCCCTGCCCCAAGAAGAAATGCCCCTCCTCCTGCCACACCTCCAAACCCAAAAAGTAATGCATCAAGCCGATGTCTTTCATCTCAAACTCCGCCGCAAGATCTCTCTTGCAGTGCTCTATGAGTCTCTCTGCACCCGTAATGACCAAGTCATCCACATACAACACCAGAATGAGAGGCTCCTCACCTATCACAATGAAGTATAAGTTCGGATCTGCCTCACTCTTTGTGAAACCCATCTCCTGCAATTATGTATCTATCCTGGAGTACCAAGCTCTGGGAGCTTGCTTCAGGCCATAAAGGGCCTTCTTCAGTCTGCACACATGGGACTCCTTCCCATGCACCTCAAAACCCTGTGGCTGCTCAATGTACACCTCCTCCTGTATGAAGCCATTGAGAAATGCGGTCTTCACATCCATCTAGTGGATCTTCCAACCCATCTCTGCTGCTATCGATATAATGGAGCGAATCGAAGTATATCGAGCCACGGGAGCGAAGGTCTCCTCATAATCTACTCCCTCTACCTCGGAGAACCCTCTAGCCACAAACCTCGCTTTGAATTTCTTAATGTTGCCATCTGTAGCATGCTTTGCCTTGTAAAGCCATCTGGAAGTCACCACGGATTTGCCCTCAGGTCTCGGCACCACCTCCCAAATATCATTCTTCATGATAGAAGAATACTCCTCCTGCATGGCCTCTCTCCAGACCTGCTGGCTAGCTGCCTCCTGATAGCTAGAAGGCTCAGAGTTAATGATGTTGGCAACCATTGCCATATAGCTACAAAACCTCTCAGGTGGTCTGCGCTCTCTGATTGGCCTCTTAGGTGCAACAACAGATGTGGCCTCTCTTAAGGTATCCTGAAGCCACTTGGACTTCCTCTTCCCTGAGCACACCTCTCCCACTGGAGAATGAAACTCCTCCTCCTCATCAGAAGTTTGAACTCCTGACTGTCTGTTTGCTGTCCTCCTGCCTGAACCTGAACCTGTAGATGCTGAAGTACCGTGTGAACTGTCCATCAGTGGATTCCCTAGTGAACTGCTCTGTGGACTACTCTGCATGCTGCCCGAAGCCCCACCCCTCTAACTCTGCGAGCCACTGCTCACTGATGGACCAGACATCGTCATCGATGTACCTCCGGATCCTCCTTATCCCTGCGCACTGGATCTTTGTGACTGACTCAACTGTTGCTGAGGGTCTGGTTGATCCAGATACTCTAACTCTCGTGACCTCCTGAAAGCCCATTCCTCCTCGAATCTCACATCCTGCCTGATAACAACTTTCCTCGAAACATGAATATAGACCCAAAAGGCTTTCGAGGTCTCACTATAGCCCACAAAGATACCCTTCTCTGCGGTGGGCTCTAGCTTGGTCCTCTTGTCCTTGGGTACGTAGGAGTATGCAATATACCCAAAGATACGGAAATGACCAACATCAGGCTTCTTCCCAGAAAAAGCCTCCTCTGGAGTCACATGCCCCAAGGCACTATGCAGACTCCTATTCTGCAAGTATACAACAGTATTGCAGGCCTCTGCCCACAAAACAAAGGTAACCCCTGATCATGTAACATGGCTTTGTCAGCCCCAATGATGGATCTGTTCTTCCTCTCCGCAACCCCGTTCTATTGCGGGTTGTAAGGAACAGTGAACTCCCTCCTAATGCCTGCCTCCACACAATAGTCAACAAACTCTCCAAGGGTGTACTCTCCTCCATTGTCCGACCTCAGGGACTTGATCTTCCGACCTGTCGAAGTCTCCACAAGAGCTCTGAACTCTTGAAACCGCTTGAAGACCTCACTCTTGGTCTTCAAGAAATAAATCTAGGTCCTCCTGGAGTGATCATCAATGAATAAAACATAATACTCATATCCACTCAAGGAAACATGAGACATCCGACCGCTCACATCGGAATGAATCAAATCAAGTATCCTAGTCGCTCTGCTGTCACTGCTGGGAAAAGGGGATTTGGCAAACTTGCCCATCGCACATCCTCTGCATGTACCAATGTGATCAGTACTGAAATCTGGCACACCTGTAGTGATCTCTCGCAATGTCCTTAAGGCTTCATGATACATGTGCCCCATCCTGCGGTGCCAAATCTCACACAGCTCAAAACTGCTAGCTCTGCTGTCGGTGCTACTGCTCAATGCCAAAAGGGGTTGAAATGCAAACTTGTACACCTTTGCATGGCGTACTCCTATCACTCTAGCTGAATCAGCTGGAGCGCCCCTGGGAGATATCAGCACCTGTCCTCTCTTGAACAATATCTCATACCCTCTGTCCTCCAATTTTGAGACGGATATGAGGTTTTTCTTCATCCCTGGCACATATAAAACATCTGACACCTTCAAGGGAGGTTTGGGTTTCCTATCAAATGTCAGTGTCCCCACACCGACTGCTCTAACAACACTGTCATCACCGAGTACTACCTCTATATCAGTGCCACTCTCTAAAAGCTTTGAGAAGTACTCACAGACTCCTGTCATATGACGTGAAGCCCCACTGTCCACATACCAGATACCCAAAGATGCTTCGCTAGTCGAGGGAAATGCATGCTCCCTCTGAACCTCCGTGGCAGGTGATCCTGCACTAGTGGACTCACAAGCATTGAACCCAAACTCTCGGTCAAATCTATCTGAAAAGTCCTCAATCTCTGCTGATGCTGCCATGGTCTGGTTCTTCCCCTTCTTCTTCTTCTCCGGACACACAACTGCATAGTGTCCCATCTTCTGACAACTCCAACACTTCACTTTGGAGTAGTCCTTCTGCGTTTTCTCCTGTTTACCTTTACCTTTGCCTTTGTCTCCACCACCACTTGTGGAAGCATACTTCTTGCCTTTGCCTCTCTTGCCTCCGGCCAACAATGCTACATCTTCATCTTGCTCAACTGGCTTGGCTGCGCCAAGCTGACTCTTCCTGATCTCTGTCTGAATGCAATCATTCCAAAACCTCTCCCATGTGGGAAGGGTTTCACGTGCACAAACCCCATCAACAAAATTAAGCCATGAAGTAGGAAGGCCATTCACCGCAATCCGCACCAACTCAGTGTTTGGAATGACCTCTCCAACTGCTGCCAATGCATCTCTCACATTAGTTATCTTTGTGAGATAACCAGTTGCACTATCATTCTTCTCCATCTTAATGGTCTTCAGTTTCTCCCTTAGGACCATCTTTCTGTTCTCATTGGTACTCTGGTAGAGATTGGTTAAGGCATACCACATCTCATGAGCATGTCTCATTCCTCTCATATGAGGAATCACATGGTCTTTAATACTATCCAGAATCAGCCTTTTTCCCTTGTTATTCTTTTTATTAAATGCTGCCAACTGAACAACATCAGTAGGCACATTAACAGGCTGCTGTTGGGTATGAACCATGGTATCCCAGACTTCTCCCTCCTCAAAGATGCTCTGCATTCTTTCTCTCCAAACGCTGTAATTACTATGCCCATCCAACCTATCTTCCACCCTCAATCCCAATGACATCTTTGTTGTCCTAAAAACTGAAAATAGCACTGCTGTAGTAAAGATAAAATTTCTGTGTGTGAAAAATTAGCTTGCTGGAATTTTCTGAGTGAAAAATTAGCAACCTGTAATTTTTCTCTTTGCTGTCTCAAACTGCACTTTTAGCACCCAAGCTCTGATACCATGTAGAAATTTCTATTTTCCCACCCCTGTTTTCAGTTTCACTTTATTTCTCCAAATAGTTAAATGACCTTTCCCATAACCTTACATTCAACACGCTGGAAAATAAATATTTTCTGAAAACACAAATTCTGGAAAATTTTCACAGTGCTGGAAATTGCAGAAATAAAAATCAGCAGACTAAAACAGCTACACAAAACATTTTAACACAGTGATTTTTGGTCAACATGACCTTGGAAAAACCCCCTACAACGCTTGGGGAAAACCAGTTCGAAATCTTCTCTTTCTTTTCTGAATATTGCTTTTACAGTGATGCAGAAATTTACACAGCAAAAAAATTATAGCAACTTCGAAACAGAACTTATTTCGAAAACCGTGCCAAACTCCACCTCGGTTTTCGTGCCCATAAAATAGAAAAATTACAGCATAAATTACAACCTTCAAAACTATACGAACAACCTCAAAAACAGTGCCGAAATTGCTGTACGGCCTCCCTCGAAATTTGTAGTTTTCTCTTCTCGAAATTCGTGCCCACTTGCCTTGAACTTCATGCTCTGCCCTGCTATACGGATTTGCTGAAAGTTAGTGCTCAGAAAATTCTCTTTAGCTTTCTCCTTCTCTTTCTCTTAATCTGCTCATGAAAAAATTAATGAATGAATGACCTTTTCTCTCATTTTCCTCCTTTAATAGGACTCTAAGTGACTTTTGGATTATCCCCAAATCCAATGGCTGAAATAGCTTTAGATCTAGGGCTGAGATTAAATGCTCTTTTAAATCTCACTTTCTATTTTTTAATTCATCCCACTTTAATAAAGATCCACTTAGTCATTTATTTCCAAAGTCACTTTTCCTTTCTAATTTTACATTAACTTTATTAAAGTCACTTTAAAATTAGACTTTAGTAACTTTATCACTTAAAGTCACTTTTAAATTAGACTTGACTTTATAACTTTATAAAGTCATTTTAGGAGAAAAATTAAATTCTTTTCGACATTTTTCCCTAGGCCAAAGATCAAAGCCTTAGGGAACCACCTGTCCTCCGGTAACCAAATTGCAACATTTATCAATGCATTATACTTAGGGTTTCATGGGCACCTTCCATCATGCATATTAAGACATTGCTTCGTTTAGGGCTTTTCAAGCACCTATTAGCTTTTGCATACTCTTAGAAGTTTAGGGATTTCAATAGGGAACAAGTCTAGGGTATCCACATTAGGGCTAGGGTTAGGGCTTTCACTTTAGGATTATCAACAACCATTAGGGTTTGCACTTAGGGTTAGGGTTTTGTTCTTTTCAATAATGCACCCAAGTTGCCATCTAAATGACATCAATGACAATTTTATTCAACAACCTTTTGATCAAACCATCGGATTTTGCCTCTTTTGACTTAGCCGTCCTATATGTTTCAGATTTCTGGAGGTTGGCATACTGAGAGTTTAGGGAAACTTATTTTTATTCTTTCCTTCTATGCTTTAGAGAGATGGTTGAATTCAGATAGATGATCAGTTTTTATGTACTATGGATAAAATTTATTTTATTTCAAGAGTTCCTTATTGTATTACATTGGCTACTCTCTCGGTAGAATGTGATAAGAACCCACTGGAATTTTTAATATGTTTGTATGAACAGGCACGATTCAACAGCCAATGCTTTTTATGGGAGGCTATCATACTTGTATTTTGCTTTCTTTACAATGTCAAATATTTCAAATAATACCTTATGTTAATGAGGTGAGATGCATTGTTGTATCCCTTACATTTGAATTCTAAATGAATGAAGCATTAAAATTTTATGTTAAGTTTTTGTGTGAATATAGTTCCATGGTCGACCTTTAAAGGACAATCTTTGTTGTTGTAGTTATGATTTTCCTTTATTTAGGTAGATGTTTGCTGTAATCAAGCTTTCACATCCCTCATGTTCATAGTCATGGTGGTGGTGCTTGTTTTTTTTTTAAATTAGTCTTTTTTTTTTACTTTTTAATATTTCTCAGTTTGTTGAAAATGATATATGCCATGGTAAGAACTATAGGCTGTGTCATTGTGTTTCTCATAAACTTGAATGCTTGTATGTGAGCAGGATTATTCAATTCTCCTCCATGACTGCATACGTTACAGCACAAAGAAATATAAGTATTAAAGGTCATCATTATAAGTTGATTGAGGTATGATTTTTAAAATCTTTGCTTCATGCAAGTTGTAACTAAGAGACTAATCATAATCCTTTATTCTATGAAATCCCTATTGAAAAACATGCTTTGCGTTTGCATGTCAGGTAGATAGCAGTCAGTGGAGTAACTTGGAATTCACATTTGATGGAAAAGTTGTGAGTATCATCTTATTTTTTCTTAAACAAGCTTTAGGTCATGATCTATCAATATACTGTGAGAAGTTTCAATTTGTTTTTAGCATATGCGGCGAGCTCACACTCAATCCTTGATGGTTTGCACCAGTGTTTTAAAAATCTGCTCTGGTAAAAACTCAAACCAGTTGGGCAGGGCATGGAACCTAACCGGCCAATAGAGTAGACTGGTGGGATGGGTTTGCTATGAAGAGAACCCTCCCCTTACTATTTGCCTCACACCTCTCATTGTGAGCTTTTGTGAACATCTGTGAGCTTGCTAAGCTCTGCAACAGTGTTGAGCTATTCAGCATTTGTCTAGCAGCAACAATGCTGAAATTGATTTGGTACCATGATCTATCAAAAGGGAAATTTTTTTTAGGCTGTTTTAAATAAAAAGGGAAATTTCCCTTTCCAAACCCTTCTAATTTGCTATGAAGAGAACCCTCCCGTTACTATTTGCCTCACACCTCTCATTGTGAGCTTTTGTGAACATCTGTGAGCTTGCTAAGCTCTGCAACAGTGTTGAGCTATTCAGCATTTGTCTAGTAGCAACAATGCTGAAATTGATTTAGGTCATGATCTATCAATAGACTGTGAGAAGTTTCAATTTGTTTTTAGCATATGCGGCGAGCTCGCACTCAATCCTTGATGGTTTGCACCAGTGTTTTAAAAATCTGCTCTGGTAAAAACTCAAACCAGTTGGACAGGGCATGGAACCTAACCGGCCAATAGAGTAGACTGGTGGGATGGGTTGTACTGGTTTGGTACCAAACCAGTACAAACCAACCCAAACCAGCCAGTCCCGATTTGAACCGGCTGAGTCGATCCAGGGTGCATGCACCCCACACATGTGGACCTCAAAATTTTTTTTAGGCTGTTTTAAATAAAAAGGGAAATTTCCCTTTCCAAACCCTTCTAATTTGCTATGAAGAGAACCCTCCTCTTACTATTTGCCTCACACCTCTCATTGTGAGCTTTTGTGAACATCTGTGAGCTTGCTAAGCTCTGCAACAGTGCTGAGCTATTCAGCATTTGTCTAGCAGCAACAATGCTGAAATTGATTTGGTACCATGAGGATAATTTGGAGCTGTCCAACGGAGTTGGCATCTTTGGGAGGAGGCTCCAGTCCATCTTTTCATTACCAGGTATGCTTCCCCCCTTCTAAAATTGCAGATCTGAATGCCGTCCCTATCTTTTATTTTTTTTTCTCTTTCAAGTTAAAATCTGCCCCTCTTTGTTCTTAAATTTAAGATAGGGTTTGCATTGTGATTTCTTGCTCTTTTCCCTTGTAAATTGCAGATTTCTTTCCTTTTGAATTTCATTATCCTTGACCCCAAGAGCCAAAGATGCTGCAGGGACCCATTGTGATGTTTTGATGGCCAAATGATTTGCAAATATTGTCAGCACTCAAGTGAGAGGTGGTTGGGGGATATTTATGTTGAAAATGACAGCTTCAAGAGTCATTCTCTCCCCTGAGGTGAGCTACTAGGGTAGATGAGAACATATGACTGTGTCTTGTGAGTTGCAATAAATCAAGGCATGGAAGCTTGCTAAGAACCTTGGTGGTGACTGATATCAAACCCATGGAGTTGGTGAAGTATCGGGACAAATCCAGGTTAAGACTGTCTAGTGAGACCTAGTGTCAAATCCATGGACTTGGTGAAACACTATGCAAAATCCTGGGCCGGACATCTTGTGAGCTATATGCAAAATCAAGATGTGGTCTAACCAAATCAGGTGGACTCCAGTGAAGCTAATGTGAAAATTCTATAGTGTAGAATTCTACGGCAGCTAATTATATTTCTTCTATTGCATTCCAAACACAATTATTTAACATTTCATTGTGTTAAATAACAAAATAAAATATGCTGCAGACTTCACGATCAATAAGCAACATAAAAGAAATAGCACAAGTATTCATGCATAGACACCGTTATTTTTGGACAATTGTCCCCGAAAAAACACTATTTGGGAAAATCGGTGCAGCAGATCTGAGGGTTTCTTTATTATGCAGATATTCTGAGTACAAATGTGTGATTGTAATTATCAATCAATCACCTGAAGAAATTTGATGAGAATAGGCTTAGTGAGACAATTCTCACTTCACCACGAAGTTCCGACACTGACCTGCACCCACACTGAGTAGCTCTGCGTAATTTTTGCGCTGTGACTGCGTCCCTCATGCTGTCACTGCGTCACTGCTGCTGCTGCTCGTTATGACTGCCTCGGTCCTCACTGCTATGTGAGGCTAGAGTTTTCTTCCCTTCGAGAAATGCCCTCCGGATATTGGATGAACCCTCAACTGCCTCTCCAACTGAAATCGAAACTCCCTCTGCTGCTCTGCGCTGGCCCAACGTAACTGTTGCTTGGCTATCTCTACGCTGCTGCTATGGTTCCCTTCTCAATTCTCTTCTTGTACTCTCTATCCTTCAAAAATTCTCCCTCCAGTAGATTTCACCTTCCCCTCTCTGCAATCGAGAATCACTTCGATTCTTCCTTTGGCTGAAGAAATCGATCTCTTGATTCTTCCTCCCTCTGATGTGTTTTCCATAGGCCCCTCACCCTTCTTCTTATAATCCTTCATTGAGCTTTCAACAGCCAAGATTAAAACATAATCAAGGGCTAAGATTAATTGGAGGTGATCTATGACTTTATCTAGAAGATTCACACTTAGTTTAATTAATACCCTTTAATTAATCGGTTTTCCTAAGTTTAGACTTAGGAAATCATTATAAAACAATTAATTAATTTAATTAAACTATCTCTAAGTGGAATTTTCCAAAATCCTTTCTGGGTATTATGGAATACATGTGTCCTAACCCATATACAAAGTTACAAGGCTAGAGCACATCTGATGCTACCATAAATCAACAACTAAGACTGTTATGTGTGATAGCCTCTTTATCATGTTGTGATGATGCTTACCTAGGAACTGATCACTCCTAGGAAGCTAAACTCCGACATTGATTGAAAAGCTAGAAGATCACATAGTTAAAAGATCTCTTCTTATTATTGTGTGAACATGATATTGTAAAGCAGATGATGTGATATGGACCATACTAGTGAGAGAATGATGTAAATGATGTATAAGCCTTGTTGAGTCATGTAAAAGTGTTGTCAAATTGTAACTCCTAGTCAAGTTGACTAGTAGAGATGTAAAAGTGTCATGTAATGTTTATTTGATGTAAGCCTAAGTTTATAAAGGCAAAAGTATTTTTTATGTCAATGTATAATTAAAAGATAAAGTGGGTTGAAAAAGTACTAGGCTTGAGGGGACTTGATGAAGTCAAGTTGTAAACCCTAAAAGTGACTTCTAGTAGCTTGAAAAGTCAAGCCTATCCATCTTCTAGAAGGAGCAAAGCAAAAAGATAAAAAAGGACAAAGAACCTTCACTCTATACATGCAATTCTGTTTTTTCAGCACTAAATTGACCATAACTTTCGCTTTAGGCATCCAAATTGAGAAATTCCAGTGGGGTTAGAAAGTGGACTCCAAGGCGTTCCAAGATCAGCTGAACGCTCAAGGATATCCAGTCTGAGAAGGGAGATTGTCCCTCACAAAATTCACGCACTGGTTTTCTGTAGATTTTTTTTATTTTTATTTTCTTTCCAGAATTTCCAGAAGCAATTTCAGAGAAAGAAAAGCTCATAAGTTTGGATCCAGTGAAGCTTTTCCAGAAATTCCACTTGGAGTGGAAAGTAGACACCAACGCGTTCCCCTTTCCACTCAACACTCTTAATATCTGATGAGTTTCAGGCTTGATCCAGCCTCTCAAAGTCAGGCTTTCAGAATCTACTTTTCTGCAGCGGGGTGTGGCAATCCTTCTCAGATCTAGCCCATGTATGTTGACTTGAGGTGAGGATAAAGCAGTGAAAGTGAAACTAAGGGTCTATAACTTCAGATCCATCAGTTATCTCTTGCATGCATGACCATTTCAGTTGTATTCCAAGGCATTAAAGTCTCCAGGTGTCTTCTCTCTTGGTTTGATTTTGTAACTTGATATCTGCTTATCTGTTCCACATAATAAAAAAGATCTTTTGCTGGGGTTTTCTCCCTTATTGGGTTTCTCTAGGGTATATCTTGTGTATATGTTTCATGGATGTATGATTTCTATATTCAGTTCTCAGTTATAACAACAAACATAACATTAAAAGGAATCGAACTGTGAAACAAAAGAAAGAATATCTTAACATTTCATATCACTCTCCAATTTTTTCAACATGGAATCAGAGCGATTGGGCACATAGTCTTTGTTTTACAGCCTACAGAGAGGTTGTACGATCTTGGTATTTGCGGGGTTTGATATGGCTTCTACATCTCTTCCTATGGACAAGGAAGATCGACTTGAGGGGTCCTCAAACTTCCATGTTTGGAAGATGAGAATCCTCAATATATTCCAGGAGAATGATCTTTTGAGGTTTATTGAAATTGATCCTCCTGAGCCTAAGAATGTATTTGATAGAGCTACCTTCAGAAGGAACCAGGCCAAGGCAAAGAGATTTATTTTTGGCTTAGTCAAGGATTCAGTGATGAGTGTCATGACTATAGATATGACACCGAAGGAGTGCATGGACTCCCTTACTCAACTGTATGAAAGGACATCTACAAGTCAAAAGAGGTATTTGAAACACAAGCTGAAATTCCATAAGATGGAAAAGGGCGAATTAGTAGGGGAATTCTGTTTGAAGATCAAACAAATCAGAGATCAGTTTGCTGTACTCAAAGTTAAGGTGGATGATGATGACTTAGTTCAGGTCATCTATGATGGCTTGCCTGCCTCCTAGAACACCTTTCTTTTCTAGTGTTAATGGTAGGAAGGAAGAACCTTCATTTGAGACTTTATGGCATGATTGCATAGAAGAGGAAAGCAGAAACATGGTTCGACAAGCCTCCTCTACAGATGAGGCTCATGCACTTGCAGTTGCTTTCCAGAAGAGAGGGAGAAGGCCCTCCTTCAAGAAGTCGAATGCTCCTCCTCGACTTCATCCAAGGGAAGGTCCAAAGGAGACCTGCAAGTCTCAATTTAAAGGGAAGAGTTTCGACTCCTCCAAGTTCAGATGCTTCAAATGTAATAAAGTTGGGCACATGGCAAAGGATTGCAGAGCTAAGGGTATAACCTTCAACAACAAAGAGAAGTTGTATGCTTCTGTAGCAACAAAAGAAGAGAAAAGGAAAGACAAGCAAGTTCCTCAAGAAGGAACCTCACAAAGAGAATATCTCTTTATCTCAGCATTGACAGGGTCTGTTACAGTTAGAGAGGATGACTGGTTGATAGACAGTGGGGCCTCTACCCATATGACATGTAACAAGGAATTACTCTCAGACTATAAGGATAAGTCATTTAGTATGAAGTTTGAGTTGGGGGACAACTCAACACACAAGATACTAGGAGTTGGCTCAGTTACATTTAGGTTGGCATCTCGATCCTTGTTGCATATCCAAGAAGTTCTTCTTGTCTTGGACTTGAAGAAAATCTCATCTCAGTATTAGCTCTTGAGGCCAAGGGCAACACAGTGACATTTTCAAATAAACAGGTCATGATGTGGCCGAAGCAAAAAGAGCATGACGAGGCAAAGATTATTGGCTGTGTTGAATGGACTCTACCTTCTATCTGGACAACCTATTCAGGCACATGCGCATACTACTGTCAGTAGCAACGAGCTGTGGCACAGGAGATTCATACATCTCTTCCACAAGGCTCTCCCAGATCTACAACAAATGGTAAGTGGCATGCCCTCTATTTTCCTTTCTAAAAAGGAAATTTGCAAAGGATGTCTTTTGGGTAAAAATATCAGAAAACCTTTCAGTAAAAGTGAAACAAGAACAGAAGACATATTAGAGATTGTTCATTCTGATGTATGTGGTCCCATGTCTAGCTTATCTTTGTTTGGTTGTCTCTACTTTCTGACATTTATAGATGATTACTCTACAAAATGCTAGAACTTCTTCCTGAAATCAAAAGTTGAAACCTTTGCCAAGTTTAAAGAATTTGAAGCCCAAGTCGAAAATCTGTCAAAAAAGAAAATCAAATCACTTAGGTCAGACAATGGGGGTGTATATGAGTCAAAATATTTCTGTAAAGAACATGGCATAAGAAAACAATTGACAGTCCCTTATACACCTCAACAAAATGGTGTAGCTGAAAGGAAAAACAGAACCATATGTGAGTCAGCCAAAACCTTGCTGCATGACCAGGACCTCCCTATCTCACTTTGGGCTGAAGCCTCAATCACTGCTGTGTATCTAGAACCGATGCCCCCATGCCTTGTTAAAAGATAAAATTCCTGAGGAACTCTTTTCTGGTTCGAAACTCGATGTCGGTCACCTTAGATTATTTGGGTGCCATGTCTATGTCCATGTCTCGAAAGATAAAAGGTCAAAATTCGAAACCTCAGGTAGAAAAGGAGTCTTTGTCGGTTACAGCGAAACCTTCAAAGCCTACAAAAATTACTTCCTTGGTCAAAGATAGATAAAGGTTAGTAGGGATGTCACCTTCAATGAGGAAGTTGCTTTCCAAAAGGCAAAGGAACTCCCTACAGAAACTGATGTAGCTCCTCTCTCTCCTCTTGAAGAAAGTCAAGGTTTAGATGAACAGAGGGAGGAAGATCATGATCTCCCTCTTGACCCACCTGAGTCACTGGAACGAGGCCTTGCAGAGCCTCCTGTGAAAAGAAGACCTGCCTGGTTGAAAGAAATAATCCAAGAGTCCAAAAGAATAGCTGCTCCTGAAGGTACTTTCAGACAAAGTAGAAAGCCAGCTCGTTATGGGGGGTACATTGCACTTGTGAATAAACTTAGTGAGTTAGAACCTGCTTCTTTTGAAGAAGCTGATCAGTCACAAGTATGGAAAGATGCTATGTCAGAAGAATATAACTCTGTCATGAAAAATCAAGTTTGGGAAGTGGTTCCTAGACCTAAGGACAAATCTGTTGTATCTTCAAAGTGGATCTATAAGATCAAGCATGCTGCAGATGGCAACATAGAAAAACATAAAGCCAGATTTGTAGCTCGAGGGTTCTCACAGAAAGAAGGCATACATTATTATGAAACATTTGCCCCGGTTGCCAGGTATACCTCAATTCGAACTATCATCTCCTTAGCTTCTATTTTTGGTTGGAAACTTGAACAAATGGATGTCCAAACTGCTTTTCTGAATGGTTATATAGAACAAGAAGTTTATGTTGAACAACCTGATGGTTTTATATTGCATGGAAAGGACTCACATGTTTGCAGGCTCAAAAAAGCTTTATATGGTCTTAAGCAAGCACCAAGGGTGTGGTATGACACCATGGACAATTTCTTGAAAGATCTTGGCTTTACAAAAAGCGATGCAGATCCAAATCTGTATCTAAGGGATATCAGGAATTAGCCCATCATCCTGGTTTTATATGTTGATGATTTGTTCTTGACAGGAGATGACAACTCCATAAGCTGGTGCAAGAAAGAACTTACAAAAAGATTCGAAATGAAGGACTTGGGAAAAATGCATTACTTCCTAGGTTTGGAAGTGTGGCAAAGAGGAGAGATATTTCTATCTCAGGGCAAGTATATTGTGGATATCCTGAAAAGGTTTGGGATGCTTGATTGTAAAAGCATGACAACACCAATGATAACAAATATGAAGAAGCTTCATGAGACAAGTACATGTGCAGATTCAGTGGATCCCACATTATATAGGAAACTGATTGGATCACTTCTATATTTGGTTCATACTCGATCTGATATTGCATATGCTGTTAGCACATTGAGTCAATTTATGGCCGATCCTAGACAGCGATACTGGGCAGTAGGTAAACACATTCTGAGATATCTACAGGGGACCATTACTCATGGTCTGAGCTACTCAGCAGGTGGTGGTATATTGCTGCATGGTTTTGTAGACTCAGACTGGGCTGGAAGTCCAGTGGACAGAAAGAGCACCACAGGTTATTGCTACAACTTAGGATCTCGTATGATCTCCTGGTCCAGTAAGAGACATGAGACAATTGCACTTCGTACAACAGAAGCATAGTACATTGTTGCTAGTGAAGCATGCAAAGAGGCTGTATGGCTAAGGAAGTTGGTTTCCTGAATACAGGAAAATCACCTGGAGACTACAGTAATATTTTGTGACAACCAAAGTTGTATAAAGCTAGCTGAGAATCCCATCTTTCATGGTAAGATGAAGCACATTGATACAAGGTATCATCATGTCCGTGAAATGTTCCAGAAAAATATAATCAAGCTACAGTATGTAACAACTGAACATGTTGCGGACATCCTGACCAAGCTTTTGACTCCTCAACAATTCATGCACCTGCGAAGCAAAGTTGGGGTTGTTGAGAATGCCTCTCTCGTTGAGAGGGAGTGTTAAAAATGGCAGCTTGAAGGGTCATTCTCTCTCCTGAGGTGAGCTACCATGGTAAATGAGAACATATGACTATGTCTTGTGAGTTGCAATAAATCAAGGCATGGAAGCTTGATAAGAACCTTGGTGGTGATTGATACCAAACCCATGGAGTTGGTGAAGTATCAGGACAAATCAAGGTTAAGACTATCTGGTGAGACCTAGTGTCAAATCCATGGACTTGGTGAAACACTAGTGCAAAATCCTGGGTCGAACATCTTGTGAGCTATATGAAAAATCAAGATGTGGTCTAGCCAAATCAGGTGGACTCCAGTGAAGCTAATGTGAAAATTCTATAGTGTAGAATTCTACTGCAGCTACTTATTATAATTCTTCTATTGCATTCCAAACACAATTATTTAACATTTCACTGTGTTAAATATCAAAATAAAATTTGTTGCAGATTTCACGATCAATAAACAACATAAAATAAATAGTACAAGTATTCATGCATAAACACCATTATTTTTGGACAATCGTCCCCAGAAAAACCCAATTCGGGAAAATTGGTGCAACAGATTTGAGGGTTTCTTTATTATGCAGAAATTCTGAGCACAAATGTGTGATTGTAATTATCAATCAATCACTTGAAGAAATTTGATGAGAATAGGCTTAGTGAGACAATTCTCACTTCACCACGAAGTTCCGGCACTGACCTGCACCCACACTGAGTAGCTCTGCGTAATTTCTGCGCAGTGACTGCGTCCCTCACGCTGTCACTGCGTCATCGTTGCTGCTGCTCGTTATGACTGCCTCGGTGCTCACTACTATGTGAGGCTAGAGTTTTCTTCCCTTCGAGAAATGCCCTCCGGATACTGGATGAACCCTCAGCTGCCTTTCCAACTGAAATCGAAACTCCCTTTGCTGCTCTGCGCTAGCCCAACACAACTGTTGCTTGGCTATCTTTGCGTTGCTGCTACGACTTCCTTCTCACTTCTCTTCCTATACTCTCTATCCTTCAGAAATTCTGCCTCTTGGAGATTTCACCTTCCTCTCTCTGCAATCGAGAATCACTTCGATTCTTCCTTTGGCTGAAGAAATCGATCTCTTGATTCTTCCTCCGTCTGATGTGTTTTCCATAGGCCCCTCACCCTCCTTATAATCCTTCGTTGAGCTTTCAGTGACCAAGATTAAAACATAATCAAGGGCTAAGATTAACTTGGAAATGATCCATGACTTTTTCTAGAAGATTCACACTTAGTATTAATTAATACCCTTTAATTAATCGGTTTCCCTAAGTTTAGACTTCGGGAAACATTAAAAAACGATTAATTAATTTAATTAAACCATCTCTAAGTGGAATTTTCCAAAATCCTTTCTAGCTATTATGGAATACATGTGTCTTAACCTATATACAAAGTTACAAGGCTAGAGCACATCCGATGCTACCATAAATCAACAGCGAAGACTGTTATGTGTGATAGCCTGTTTATCATGTTGTGATGATGCTTACCTAGGAGCTGATCACTCCTAGGAAGCTAAACTCTGACATTGATTGAAAAGCTAGAAGATCACATAGTTAAAAGATCTCTTCTTATTATTGTGTGAACATGATGTTGTAAAGAAGATGATGTGATATGGACCATACTAGTGAGAGGATGATGTAAATGATGTATAAGCCTTGTTGAGTCATGTAAAAGTGTTGTCAAATTGTAACTCCTAGTCAAGTTGACTAGTAGAGATGTAAAAGTGTCATGTAATGTATATTTGATGTAAGCCTAAGTTTATAAAGGCAAAAGTATTTTTTATGTCAATGTATAATTAAAAGATAAAGTGGGTTGAAAAAGTACTAGGCTTGAGGGGACTTGGTGAAGTCAAGTTGTAAACCCTAAAAGTGACTTCTAGAAGCTTGAAAGTCAAGCCTATCCATCTTCTAGAAGGACCAAAGCAAAAAGATAAAAAAGGACAAAGAACCTTCACTCTATACATGCAATTCTGTTTTTTCAGCAGTTTTCCAGCAAGTTAGGGGTGTTACAGGTTCAATAACTAAATCGACCATAAATTTCTCTTCAGATATCCAAATTGAGAAATTTCAGTGGGGTTAGAAAGTAGATTCCAAGGCGTTCCAAGATCAGCTGAACGCTCAAGGAGATCCGTCTGAGATGGGAGATTGTCCCTCACAAAATTCACACCTTGTTTTTATGCAAATTTTTTTACTTCAGAATTTACAGAAACATTTTCAGAGAAAGAAAAGCTCATAACTTTGGATCCAAGTAAGCTTTTCCAGAAATTCCACTTGGAGTGGAAAGTAGACACCAAGGCATTCCCCTTTCCACTCAACTCTCTTAAGATCTGTTGATTTTCAGGCTTGATCTATCCTCTCAAAGTCAGGCTTTCAGAATCGAATTTTTTGCAGGGGTGTGTGGCAACCTTTCTCAGATCTAGCCCATGTATTTTGACTTGAGGTGAAGATAAAGCAGTCAAAGTGAAGGTTAGGGTCTATAGCTTCATATCCATCAATTATCTCTTCCATGCATGACCATTTCAGTGGTTCTCCAAGGCATTAAAGTCTCTAGGTGTCTTCTCTCCTAGTTTGATTTTGTAACTGGATATCTTCTTATCTGTTCCACATAATAAAAGAGATCTTTTGCTGGGGTTTTCTCCCTTATTGGGTTTCCCAGGGTATATCTTGTGTATATGTTTCATGGATGTATGATTTCTCAGTTATAACGACAAACACAACATTAAAAGGAATAAAACTGTGAAAGAAAAGAAAGAATATCTTAACATTTCATATCACTCTGCAATTTTTTCAACAATTTATAGGTTGAAACAACACTTGGGTGGTATAAGAGGCCAAGCACCTCCATGTGGTGCACCAACAAAGGAAGTGAAAGGGCATATTAGAGCAAAAATGCTTCAAAAGTTTGAAAAATATGAAGAGCGGAAGGCTAGGGAAAAGGCAATAAAAGAAGAATTATGTAAGGAAGAGGCAACTTGCACAAGTTGTCAGAGCAAGTGTTGGTGATACTGGTGATTTTGGACTTAAAGACTCTTCCCCTATCCCTTGCACCATTGTCTATGACCCCTTCTATTATCTTCCTCCACCTATTGAGTTTTATGGTCAACCTAAAAAGAAGAGGAACATTAAGAACTATTTCACACCTACCCCTAACTCTTCCTCTACTATTGCCTCTTAGTCTCAACCAAGTCTAAATCAACCCACCTTAGATACACATTGTAGTATGCAATGCAAATAAGTTGCATTGGAATACATTACTAGATGGTGGTATGATGCAAATATCCCCTTCAATGTTGCCCTCTCCCTTTATTAGCAACCTTTGTGGCACTTTGTTATTGTTGCAAGAATTACTAGATGGTGGTATGATGCAAATATCCCCTTCAATGCTGCCCTCTCCCCTTATTTGCAAGCTTTGTGGTAGTCTGTTTTTGTTGCAGGAAAAGGCTTCAAAGGTCCTATTATGCATGACTTGAGGGGATCTCTTTTGCAAAAAGAGGTTTTGCCCATAGATGAATATTTGAAGGAGTTTAAGGAGTCATGGGCCAACATAGGTTGTTCCATCATGTCAGATGGATGGATTGATGGCAAGAGCTGTAATATCATAAATTCCCTTCTCTTCTCGAGGAACTGTGCTGTTACCTATGGGTAGCATGCATAGAAGATTTTTTTTTTTTCTTAGATGGTCCTCAGTCGACAACCAACAACCCCTTGCAGTGTTGAGAAATTAGGTAGGGTAGTGATTAATTCAAATTCTTTTCTTGATAATTACTTGTGAGCTTACTTCTTATACTTATTTCTTCTCTTCTTAGCTTATTATGTCTTCATCAAGTCAATTACCAAAAACACAAGAGACATAGATTTAGGCTTTTCAAGCCAGGGCCAAAACCTCTACCTTTTGGAGAGAAAAACCCACAAGAAATTCTACTTATAGAATTTTAGTTGACAAGTACCATGAGCATGACTTAGACCCTTGACCTATGTATGCCTCCAAGACCTTGTCACTGCTTCTTAAATGACTCCTTGAGTTGATCTTTCTTTCCTGCACCTTCTTGCACCGATTTGCACCTTTCAACACCAAGACTAGAGATCTCGGTCTATGCTTGTATTCTTCCTTCTCTGGCTGTATGAGATCCTTGCTTGATATCAGCACTGTGCCATAGATTGTCTTACCTTGAGCCTATTTTATTGACTTTGCACACTTGTCTTAATTCATTCCAGTGAGCAGTTCACCCTATACTGTGATGATAACATTCCTTGTACTGTTGAGCATATATCTTGTACTTAATGTTGTCTTGTAACCACTTTAACACAACCCTGTTCTAGTACATAATACAGTCCTATTTCGCACTTGACACAGTCTCTTGAAAACAGTCTTTACTTCGCACTTATTGCAACTAAGTGTGACCACAATTATCTTAGACTTGACTGCAGATATAATCTTCCTGTCAGCCCTGTAACTCGTACTTCACTTTAGTCTTGTAACTAGCACTTGTTTCTGTCCTCAAATCCACATTTATTACTGTCTGAAGTCCGCACTTATAACTGTCTGAAATCCGCACTAAATCACTATTTGAAATCTGCACTAAATCACAGAATTGCTTGACCGAAATTCTATCTTTTCTCTGCAGTACATATAGGGTATAAATAGTTGTTTCCACCTGTAATTGAGCCGACTTGCCCATATTTAGTGAGCTCGACTTGAACACTGTTGGACATTGGATAAACCAACGCTCCCCATGTGTTTCGCGACATGGAATAACTGCCTTTCGTGGATCCTTATCTCTGGCAATGCGATCGTTGACTGACACCTGCGGGTTTTGGTCTAACGGCAATCGTGATTCCCAACAAGTGGTATCAGAGCATAGGTCACGAGTTCGATACACCCACGGCTCGTGTTGGGGGGGGAGATTGTTGGACATTGGATAAACCAACGCTCCCCGTGTGTTTCGCGACATGGACTAACTGCCTTCCGTGGATCATTATCTCTGGCGATGCGATCGTTGACTAACACTTGCGGGTTTTGGTCTAATGACAATCGTGATTCCCAACAAACACTTGTTTATAGGCTGACTTGTAGAGAGTATCTTCAAGCGTTTAAGGAGGTTGACCTAAGGGCTATCTTTTGCTATTTCTTCTCGGTTAAATGACAAGGTCTTGAGGCATAATCTTCTGATTAGGCTCTTCATATACATGACTGTTAATTACATTTATAACTAGAAGACAAATCCTAATAGAAATCAAGAAGAAGTCTATTGACCTATAATAAAACCTTGCTCATGAAACCCATGAGGCGAGCATACCAAAAATATATTTTATTATCTTTGTCTTCTTCTTTACATAAATACATAATTACATAGTCAATATGAAGACCAATCCTAGTTACACTTTTCAACATGCAGCGCCCAAATAACTCGATGTGCCATTTTCTCCGCCACTTGAGCCAACCATGTGGTCCCTCGCCCATCTGTTATGATGTATATTTGAAGGTGGGCCTCCCAACCTCGAAGGTATGGCTTTTCATTGGCATGGTTGAGTAATTTTTCTTACTTGTCATGGGCACTTATGGGCATGAATTGGTGGGGGGATTCAATGGAAAGAGTGGGCTAGGTTTGTACACTTGTTTCTATTGCCCGATACCGTGGCTAACCTTGTATCCTAACCCCGTGGGATCTCCTTTAATAACCATTAACATTAGGGTTGGCACTACATGGGAAATCCCAAATTTGGTTGCGTGGTCTTACTTCCCATCACCACATACATCCCCCCCTTTCCACTTATTTTATCCCTATTCATCTCTTTATCCATCCGGGTCCTCATGTGTCCACTGGGTCCACATAAGGTTAGCCTCCCCCTCGTTTTGTCCACACCTTGGGTTGGACCTGGAACAATGCCCTGAAGGTTGATGCAACTAAAAAGAAAACACAAATCATAATTTGGCCACTCTCAACAGAAAATATACCAGAAAATGGAAAATATGGTCGTGACATACACATTTAGCACGTAGGCAAAAGCCAAACATGAGCTCTACCCCTTATCCATGGCAATCACCCTGGTTCTTATGGGCCGTAGATGAGCTCCCTCCATCGTTAAGGAGCCCATGATTGTCCTAACCCTTGGTGGGCGATGAATTGCCCCATCTTACAAGTGTATCCACTGCTATGTATTACACAACATGCTCTTATTCCTTGTAGCCTCAAGCAGTTATGAAGAAACATCAATCAAAGGCAAAAGGCATATGAAGAAGGGTGGAAAAACAAAGGCCAGGGTAACTCATGTACCATGATTTGCTCCCCCCTACACTCATATACCCAGGTGTGAGCATCCCTCATTATAGCTACCCGTTGTACATCACATGTGGTCTAGATGATTCCCTTGATCCCCAGTTTGTTGCATCACTATATCATGTGCCACCTACCACTTGAGGGATGTACCATGGACATGTCACCCCCTTTAAAGGTTGAAACCACCTAATATGGTCCCTGATTAACTCCCTATTGAGCTTGGAGACACTTGTACATGCCAAAGCCCACTATGGAAGGGCATGCCACCATGAAGTGCCCCATTGATTCCATGACTTGTAAGCTCTTTTACATGATTATTCTAATGATTTTTTTTTATTGGAGGGCAAGGGGATGCATTGGATCTTATGCAAGATTGCAGGTGGGTCTCCATTTAGGGCTTGGTCTCCCTATACGAGATCCTAGCCCTCCAGAGGGCCACATTGCCACTTGTAAGGTGAGCATTGAGAGCCATGGGACTCCACCATGGCAGAGAGTACTTCGTGGATTTCCAACACCACTTATTGATTTCTCATGTGCCACTTTTTGGATGAGGATGATGCACTTGGTTCACCATGCCCAGCCGGCTCCACACTTGCACCATACACTTGGTAGATGTTCTAGGGTCCAGAGGATGTCTCCCGCTGTAGAGGGAGGGCTTATATCACCATCCTAGCCTTTAGAGACGGTCTACAAGCATTTTCGATCCACTTGGAGACCCATGAGGATGTCCTTGTGCCCCAACACCTTCTTGGGAGCATCATAGGTTTTTACTTGGGAAATAAGGGGCCAACCTCTTGTCTACTGTGTTTGAAGTCCATCTTCATATCATGGCACCCCTTTGACTTCATTCGGCCTTCTCAATGGCCCAACAACTCATTATGTTGATCATTCTGCCCTCTTGAGAGGTTTATCTTTATGTTATTGAGCTATTTGGTGGGCTTGTCACCAAAAGTATTGTTATTATGCACATTATTTTATTCTAGGGGCTTAATTAAGCCAAATTTGCTAAATCAAATTCATTAGTGATGGTATCAATACAAGTGAGGTGATTTTCTCATCATCATCACTTGGATTGGGTCATTAGCTCTTGTGAGATTTTCGCTATTCCTTCTGGAGGATGAGTTTGGATGTTATGGATGAATTTTGACGTTTAGATCTATTTCTCGTCTTGGAGCTTCATTATTGTCATAATATGATGATTGGTTATACTCTTTTGCACATGTAAGTACTCTTTTCTTGCTTATTCTTGTTATGTACTTTGTCACATGTATGTTGCTAGGGTTTTCGATATATAAGTTTGAAATTTACTGCTTTCTTATGCGAAATTGTGGGAATTTTGATCTTTTATAACATTGCATCATTGCATGGGCCATGTGTGAATGTTCCTATAGATTATTTGTTTAAAATACATCTTGATAAGTCATCAATTACTGCATATCAAAGTATAAAGATCTCAAGTAGCTGCTCTCATGCCCTAATGCCATGTGAAGTTTCTTGAAGACCTCTTTGATTAGGTAAACATCTTCCAAACCATCAATTCTCTTGACTCCATCTCTCCGAATGGACAAGGCATTGATCCTTCCTTAGGTGGTCACCTTAAAGCACATATTTCTCACACCTCTCCTTTTCTTTCTAGGCCTCGCCTCCATAGGTCATGTTCTAGCCATCAAAAGGCTTCGATCTCTTGCCCATAATTGCGCTGAGGTTTCTGCTAGAAGCCGTCCAAATTTCAAGAAAATACAACAGTGGGATCTTGAGTTACATCAATATCTAGCTCGAAGATCGTCTCTTGCCCTAGGTTTCCCATAACTAGTTGCTTCATTTCGATCATTGTGTTTAAATCAAAACAAAAATTCTCCTTTGATCCTCTTTTCTTTCCAAATTAGGTCAAGCCCCTCCTTGATTGACCAACTCTATACACATGACCTAATTTTGGGTCCGCTTGGTCTCGTATGGTCCCATAACCTATTAATGCCAATTTCACAAAGATCACATAGAAGCCAAGTCTCCATAAGAATATCTAGGTCTAAGAACCTTCTTGGCAATATATATTCTCAAACCTTAGCCCTAAAGATCCTCTTAGCCCTTCCTAGATAGCCTATCACGTTGTTTCTAAAGCAAACAATCTATCTTATTGAGCCTCTCTTGTGAATAAGCTTAGGAATCACCTCCTTACCTTATGATTGACTATACTTTCTTGTGATTCCTTGTATGCCAGGACTACTCCCATCGATGAAAGCCTGTAAAGAGTATGGAGCCTTAGTTGAGGTGACAATGGGCTATCACTCCATTGTTTCCCTTGACCTAGTAGTTGCTCGACAGGATCCGCTCCTAGTATCCCTGGTAGTATGAGTGGTAACACGTGCTTTTGTGATCAATTGATGCATATGATAGGTGAAAGATGCAAACATGTTATTTGAGCTTTTGGATGAGATGGTTATGACAATGGGGGAGGAGAATGTTGTGCAGGTCATTACAGATAACACCTCAAATTGTGTTCTTGTTGGAATGATTATAAAGCTTAAATATAGGACCATATTTTAGACCCCATGTGCTGCACATTGCATAGACCTCATGCTCGAGGACATAGACAAAGTTGATTGGTTAAAGAACACTATAGAGCATGCCTAGTGTATGACAAAATACATCTACAACTACTCATGGGTATTGAGCTTTGTCACCTATCTTATCAGCAGGGGTACATATACTTTGTTATGTTAATCTGGCAGCTTAGGGACAAATTCTCCATTGGACAATTTTGCTCATCAAGGAAGACCCCTTCTAGGTCTTGGAAGAATTTAACTTGGTTAAGGAAAAATATATTTTTAATATGGAAACCCACATGTACACAAAAGGACAAGTCGACCCAAAAGAGAAATTGGACACCGTTGGATGGCTATAAATACAAGTCAAGTGACCCTCATTTGGAAATCATCGACTAGCATCTTCTTCTTCTCTCTTCTTTGGTTTGGTTTGCACTGGTCTGAAGGTGGCTCACGGATATTGGTTCCTACAAGTCCGAAATTGCATGGTTCGAAGCTCGCACATGTGGATTAGGGTTTTGGTTTCCAGTTGCAGGGTGGACAGAATAATTTTTTGGCTATAACAACACACATACATGCCTATCCAGGAGGCCGAAAAGTTTCAGCCGCATGCATGACTCTCCCTCCATGCGGCTTGGGACCTAGGGTTTCATTTGACAGTTGACTGCAAATTTTAGTAGTTGATCACATATATTAATAGTTGATCACAAGCTTTTGAATTATATTATTGATTAGTATTATTGCTGGGTTCATCTCTGGGATATGATTTGGTTAATTTTGCAGGATAGTCTTGTGAATGAAGAAATGGATTATTGTACTTCTCTTTGTTGAACATTTAGGACATTCTAATAAGAAGAAGAATTTGAAAGGGTTTTCCCCCTTATGGGGTTTTTCCATGGTCTTTGAACAATCCTGGTGTCTCTATGTGTGAATGCTTTTCTTCTATTGTTCCTTTATGTTCCATTGCATTGATGATGATATTGTTCTTTCTATAGAATTCCATATGTTGCTAATGATATTTTGATGTTTTGGGTTGAATTCCTTATGTAAATAATGAATTGCAGTTTTCAAAGTAGACAACAATATATCCCTAAGAAAAATTAACATGGTTTTAGAGCTGGGCTGAAGAGAAGTCATTGAGATCACCCCTCTGAAGACATCTTTGATGCAAGCAAGAGAAAATGGAGGAGACTTAAAAGAATGCTTGGGTTTGAAGGAAACCCTAGGGAATCTAGTTATTAGGGTTTGATGGATTACATGAGGTTAGGATTTGAAACCTTAGAATATGATAAAGGCTTGAGTTTTGCAATCTTGAAAGCCTAGAATGATCGGTTAAAAGTTGTTCTAGCATTTGTGGCCGGTTTAGAGTAACCCTAGATGGGATAGGCCCAATTAGGCCTGGTTGTTGACGAAGTTGATGGAAATATTAAAGGCAACATTGCTACATGGATAATGGATACTACTAACTCTTGGAGGCTGGTTCAACGAGGAGAGGATCATTTCGTCAAAGATAGGTACCCTTTAGATTTATGTTATTTCTTTGTGATACTAGACTTATTGTTCTGATTATTGCTTATACTTTCGACATGAATATTTGAGTATGTGAATACTTCTAACCTCTAGATGAGATGTGAGAAGTGGATCCTTCTTGAGGATCATCTAAGGTGCAGGAAAAGAGAGCTATTGCACGAAGAGAAAAGTTGGTGCTGGAAAAGGAAAGAAGTACCCGAGGAAAGTTTTTGAAAATTTTCAAAGTAGGATCTAGAAATTACAATATGAAAGTGTACTATAACTGCCAATGATAAATAAGTGTTACAAGTTGCAAAGGTATATAAATACTACAATGCATGTTTAGTATATTGTTTCAGTGTTATGACTTAGTTGCAAGATTGAATGACAAGTTAAGCTGTAAGGTATGTCAAGAATATCACCTTCATAAAAGACTCATGCATGCATATAAAAGGAAATTTGATTTCTGGTATATGTGTGATATATTCGAGATATTCAAGTATCTTCCATTTTATTAGACGTGGTGGGTTTCCATATTTTATAAAGAATGATAGAAACTTTGATTTTGTTATATGGTAACTTGATTATTAATGCTTGTGATAAGCATGGTAACCCTGATGATAAATTTGTGACAATAAGATTGATACTCATGATCTTATTGTTGATCTTGGTTAGGTTTTGTTAAGCTTAGTCAATCTGACAAGAGGTAAAATTGGATGCCCTGACTTAATGATTGAAGCAATGATGTTGTGATTATGATCCTTGAACCATGAAGATACACTTATATGACACTGACCTTTGATGAATAATTGATGATACGTTCATTTGTGATAATGAAGCGATTGATGATGATTTGTTATGACTATGATGCATATATGTTTGAAAACTTGATATAGTTGTGAATCCTGTTGAAAATGTGTAACTAGGTTCGATCTTCATAAGTATGAAGTGTATTCTTGTAAATTTTAAATTATAAAATGTAAAGAAGATTATTATTTAAGCTTGGGTTTCATGCTTAAGTTCTTTATTTTATGGGTCAAGCACTATTTAAGGTGCTTCTAGGTTTGAAGAGTCATTGTCATATGTTGAGACCCTATAGGCACGTTGTAATATGAAAAGAGAAATTTATTTTGTCTTAATAGTGTCAAAATACCTCCAAGATCAAGTCAGCCTAGAGAACTGCCAAGTCGGCCTAAATGAAGAGTTGCGTCACCCTTGAAGAAGGCCTATATAAGGAGAGGAACTCGACCTCCTTAGGCACTCACTCACTCTCTCTCATATGTGAAGAAGAGGACAAGAAGAAGGTCGAAGAAGGAAGACAAGGAAGTTGAAGTGTTTGTTTTGGGTCTCTCTCTCTCTCTCTCTCTCTCCTAAGCATAAGCAGAAGCTAGGGTTTCTGCGCTAGGGCTACATTGAGCTCGATCTTGGTGGAGAGAAAGAAAGGAAGGCAAGTGAAGGGTTTCTAGGGTGTCTATGGTCCTACATCTCCAGAAAAGACAAGCGAAGGGAAGGAGGAAGCTAGACAAGGAGATCAATGTCTCCTTGTGAAGGTGCAGTAGTTGCAAAAATTGATGCAGTGCAGAAATTTCGGACTTTCTGGGAGAGGTCGTAAAAGACGTAGTTGGAAGTCTTGCAGATCTTGATCTTGGAGGATATTTGTCTAGGTCACTAGGTCATGGTATTCGTCAATTGAAGAATCGATAAGAAGAGAAGAGATTTACGGGTTTCCCCTCAAGAGGAGGGGTTTTGGCCCTGGCTTGCAACCTATATATCGTGTCACTGTTCTTATTGTTTTTGGTAGCTATTTGATGTATTGCCCTACTGAATTCTCAACCTGGTATCAGAGCGAAGGCTGTCTAAGGGCATCATGGTGTTCACCAAGAAAATTGCAAGTCATCCAAAGAAAGGTATCAATGTTGAAATTTGGTTACCGGAGGACAGGTGGTTCCCTAAGGCTTTGATCTTTGGCCTAGGGAAAAGTGTCCAAATGTATTTCACTTTTTCTCCTAAAGTGACTTTATAAGTAATGAAGTCAAATCTAATTTAAAAGTGACTTTAAGTGATAAAGTTACTAAGTCTAATTTTAAAGTGACTTTAATAAAGTCAATGTGAAATTAGAAAGCGAAAAGTGACTTTGGAAATAAATGACTAAGAGGGTCTTTATTAAAGTGGGGTGAATTAAAAAATAGAAAGTGAGATTTAAATGCACATTTAATCTCAGCCCTAGATCTAAAGCTATCTCAGCCATTGGATTTAGGGATTCCCCAAGAGTCACTTAGGGTTAGGTTAAAGGAGGAAAAGAGGGAAAAGATCATTCAGTCTTTCATGAGCAGATTGAGAGAGGAGAAGAGAAAGCAGAGGAGACATTTCATAGTAGTGAGAGGAAGAGGACAACAGCAAGGAGATTCAACAAATCCATACAGCAAGGACAAAGCACTGTTTTAAAGGCAAGGGGGCACGAAAATTGAGGAGAGGAGAACATCATTTATTGCTGCTATATTGGCACGATTCCCAAGGAGGCCGTACACCAGTTTGAGGCACTGTTTTCTAGATTTCTGTACAGCAGAGAAACAACATAAAAATCGAGGCCGTACAGTAGTTTCAAGGCAGCTGTACAACATGGAAATCGAAGGAGCACTACAACAGTTTTCAGTAGGCCATACAACGCCGTTTTCAAGGAGGCCGTACAGGCGTACAACACGTTTCTCTATGTTGTCCGTACAACATTTAATGTTGCAATTTTTTTTTGTTGTAAAATTTCAGTTTTGTGTTGGCACGAAAATCGAGGTGGAGTTGTGCATGGTTTTCGAGATAAGTACATTTGTGAGGTTATAATTTTTATTGTGTTTTCCTGTTCACTGTAAAAGCATACTCATAAATAAATAGAAGCTTTCGAACTAGTTTTCCCCAAGAGTTGTAGGGAGGTTTTTCCAGGGTCATGTTGACCAAAAATCAGCGTGTCATTTTCTGTGTGTGGCGCTGAAACTATCTTTGTGTTTTCAGAAAATATTATTTTTCCAACTTGTTGAATGTATGGTTATGGGAATGGGCATTTAACTTTATGGGAGAAATAAGGAGAAACTGAAAACCGAAGTGGGTTATCAAATTTCTACATGGTATCAGAGCTAGTTTGCTGAAAAATGCAGTTTGGGAAAACAAAGAGAAAAATTACAGCAAGCTGATTTTACACACAGAAAATTGATCCTTTACCACAACAGTGTCATTTTCAGTTTATTAGGACATTAAGCATGTCTTTGGGCTTGAGGGTGGAGGATAGGTTGGATGGGCATAACAACTATAGTATATGAAAGGAAAGAATGCAAAGCATCTTTGAGGAGACAGAAGTCTGGGGTATAAGGGTGAGTACCCAACAATACCCTGTGAATGTGCCTACTGATGCTGTTCAGTTGGCAGACTTTAACAGGAAGAATAACAAGGGTGAGACTGATTCTGGATGGTGTTAAAGACCATTGCATTCCTCATGTGAGAGGAAAGAGACTTGCTCATGAGATGTAGACAACCTTGACCAATCTCTACCAGAGTACCAATGAGAACAGAAAAATGGTTCTAAGGGAGAAGCTAAAGGCCATTAAGATGGCAAAGACTGATAGTGGTACTGCATGCCTCACAAATATCACTAATGTGAGAGATGAGTTGGCAGCAGTTGGAGAGGTCATTCCACCTACTGAGTTGGTGCGGATTGCAGTGAATGGCCTTCCCAGTTCATGGCTGAGCTTTGCTGGTATGTTTGTTGCACGTGAGACCGTTCCCTCTTGGGAGAGGTTGTGGGCTGATTGCATACAGAATGAAATCAGAAAGACCTAGCTTGGGTAGCCAAACCAGTTGAGGAGGATGACAATGTAGCACCGTTAGCAGGAGGCAAGAAGGGCAAGGGAAAGGAGCAAGCTTCCACAAGTGGTGGTGGGGCAAAGGCAAAGGCAAAGGGAAGCAGCAGGTGAACAAGGAGAAGGACTATTCCAGGGTGAAGTGTTGGAATTGTTAGAGGATGGGACACTATGTAGTTGTGTGTGCGGAGAAGAAGAAGAAGGGAAAGAACAAGACCATGGCAGCATCAACAGAGATAGATGACTTTTCAGAGAGCTTTGACCGGGAGTTTGGGTTCATTGCTTGTGAGTCCACTAGTGCAGGATCACCTGCCACGGAGGTTGAGAGGGAGTGTGTATTTCCCTCCACTAGCGGAGCACCTTCAGGTATTTGGTATGTTGACAGTGGGGCTTCTCGTCATATGACAGGAGTCCGTGAGTACTTCTCAGAGCTTTCAGAGAGTGGTACTGATATAGAGGTAGTACTTGGAGATGACATCATTGTTAGAGCAGTCGGTGTGGGGACATTGACATTTGATAGGGAACTCAAACCTCCCTTGAAGGTGTCAAATGTTCTATATGTGCCAGGGTTGAAGAAGGACCTTATATTCGTCTTAGCATTCGAGGAGAAAGGGTATGAGGTATTGTTCAGGAGAGGATAGGTGCTTACATATCCCAGGGGCGCTCTAGCTGATTCAACTAGAGTGATTGGTGTATGCCATGCAAAGGTGTACAAGTTTGCATTTCAACCCCTTTTGGCATTGAGCAGTAGTTCCGATAGTAGAGCTAGCAGTTCAGAGCTGTGCGAGATTTGGCACCGTAGGATGGGGCACATGTATCATGGGGCCTTGAGGACATTGCGCGAGATCACTACAGGTGTGCTAGATTTCAATTCTGATCACCTAGATACATGCAGAGGATGTGCTATGGGCAAGTTTGCCAAATGCCCTTTTCCCAGCAATGACTGCAGATCGACTGGGATACCTGATTTGATTCATACCGATGTGAGCGGTCTGATGTCTCATGTTTCCTTGAGTGGATATGAGTACTATGTTTTATTCATTGATGATCACTCTAGGAGGACCTGTTTCTTGAAGACGAAGAGTGAGGTTTTCAAGCGGTTTTAGGAGTTCAGAGCTCTTATGGAGACTCAGACAGGTCGGAAGATCAAGTCCGTTAGGTCGGACAATGGAGGGGAGTATACCCTTGGTGAGTTTGTTGATTATTGTGCGGAGGCAGGCATCAGGAGGGAGATCATAGTTCCTTACAACCCCTAGCAGAACAGGGTTGCGGAGAGGAAGAACAGATCCATCGTTGGGGCTACCAAAGCCATGTTACATGATGAGGGGTTACCATTATTTTTGTGGGCAGAGGCCTGCAACACTGCTGTGTATTTGCAGAACAAGAGTCCACATCGTGCCTTGGGGCATGTGACTTCGGTGGAGGCTTTTTCTGGGAAGAAGCTTGTTATTGGTCATTTTCGTATCTTTGGGTGTATTGCATACTCCTACATACCCAAGGAGAAGAGGGCCAAGCTAGAGCCCACTGTAGAGAAGGGTATCTTTGTGGGCTACAGTGAGACCTTGAAAGCCTTTCAGATTTATGTTCCTGCACAGAGGAGAGTTGTTGTCAGGCGGGATGTGAAGTTAGAGGAGGACAGGGCTTTCAAGAGGTCACAGGAGTTAGAGTATCTGGATCAGCCAGACCCTCAGGAGCAGCTGAGTCAGTCACAAGGATCCAGTGGGCAGGGATTAGGAGGTACATTGATTACGGTGTCAGGTCCATTAGTGAGCAGTGGCTCGCAGAGTCAGAGGGGTGGTGCTTCTGGCAGCATGCAGAGCAGTTCACTAGGTAGTCCACTGATGGACAATTCACACGGTACTTCAACATCTACAGGTTCAGGTTTAGGCAGGAGGACAATAGAGAGACAATTAGGAGTTCAGGCTCCTGATGAGGATGAGGAGTTTCATTCTCTGGTGGGAGAAGTGTGCTCATGGAAGAGGAAGCCCAAGTGGCTTCAGGATACCTCGAGAGAGGCCACATTTGTTGCTGGGTCGAAGAGACCGGTTAGAGAGAGCAGACCACCTGAGAGGTTCTGTAGCTATATGACAATGGTTGCCAACATCGTTGACTATGAGCCTTCTAGCTATGAGGAGGTAGCTAGCCAGGAGGTCTGGAGAGAGGCCATGCAGGAGGAGTATTCTTCTATCATGAAGAATGATGTTTGGGAGGTGGTGCCGAGGCCTGAAAGCATATCTTTGGTAACTTCTAGATGGCTTTATAAGGTAAAGCATGCCGCTGATGGCAACATTGAGAAATTCAAGGCAAGTTTTGTGGCTAGAGGGTTCTCCCAGGTAGAGGGAGTAGATTATGAGGAGACCTTCGCTCCTGTGGCTCGATATACTTCCATTCGCTCCATTATATCGATAGCAGCAGAGATGGGTTGGAAGATCCACCAAATGGATGTGAAGACCACATTTCTCAATGGCTTCATACAAGAGGAGGTGTACATTGAGCAACCACAGGGCTTTGAGGCGCATGGGAAGGATTCCCATCTATGTAGACTGAAGAAGGCCCTTTATGGCCTGAAGCAAGCTCCAAGAGCTTGGTACTCCAGGATTGATACGTACTTGCAGGAGATGGGTTTCACAAAGAGTGATGCAGATTCGAACCTATACTTTATTGTGATAGGTGAGGAGCTTCTCATTCTGGTGCTGTATGTGGATGACTTGGTCATTACAGGTGCAAAGAGACTCATAGAGGGCTGCAAGAGAGATCTTCCGTCGGAGTTCGAGATGAAGGACATTGGCTTGATGCATTACTTTTTGGGTTTGGAGGTGTGGCAGGTGGAGGGGAATTTCTTCCTGGGACAGGGGAAGTATATTGTGGACATCCTTAGTAGATTCCACATGGAGGATTGTAGACCCATGTCGACACCTATGATCACTAACTGGAAGAAGCTGCACACTTCAGATTCTGAGTTGGTGGATCCCACATTGTATAAATTGCTGATTGGTTCCTTGATGTATTTCGTCAACACTAGACCAGATATATGTTTTTCAATCAACACGATGAGCCAATTATTGTGTGAGCCCAGGAGTGTGCACTGGGTTGCTGCAAAACACATTTTGCGGTACTTGCAGGGGACAGTGGAGTATGGTCTGGATTATAGGCAGGGAGATGGAGTGAGATTGGCAGGGTACACTGATTCTGATTGGGCAGGTTGTGCTTTTGATAGGAAGGGCACTTCAGGGTGCTGTTTTGGGTTGGGTTCAGCATTGGTGTCGTGGTTCAGCGGAAAGCAGCAGTCAGTAGCATTGAGTTCAGCAGAAGCAGAGTACATGGCAACCAATTTAGCTAGTTGTGATACCATATGGCTACGCAAGATGTTGTTTGGCTTATTTGGTCAACGGTTGAGACCTTCAGTGATTTACTGTGGTAATCAGAGTTGCATTAAATTCACGGAGAATCCAGTATTTCATGACAGGTCAAAGCATATCGGGATCAAATATCATTTCATCAGAGACTATCTTTAGAAGGGAGCTGTGAAGCTTGAGTATATTCCCACAGATGAGCAGGTAGCAGATATATTTACCAAAGCCTTACCACGGGGCAAGCATGTCTACTTCAGAGACAAGATGGGTGTGGTGAGGAACACCTTCCTCGGTAAGAGGGAGTGTTGAAATTTGGTTACCGGAGGACAGGTGGTTTTCTAAGGCTTCAATCTTTGGTCTAGGGAAAAGTGTCCAAATGTATTTCACTTTTTCTCTTAAAGTGACTTTATAAGTAATAAAATCAAATCTAATTTAAAAGTGACTTTAAGTGATAACGTTACTAAGTCTAATTTTAAAGTAACTTTAATAAAGTCAATGTGAAATTAGAAAGTGAAAAGTGACTTTGGAAATAAATGACTAAGAGGGTCTTTATTAAAGTGGGGTGAATTAAAAAATAGAAAGTGAGATTTAAATGCACATTTAATCTCAGCCCTAAATCTAAAGCTATCTCAGCCATTGGATTTAGGGATTCCCCAAAAGTCACTTAGGGTTAGGTTAAAGGAGGAAAAGAGAGAAAAGATCATTTAGTCTTTCATGAGCAGATTGAGAGAGGAGAAGAGAAAGCAAATAAGACATTTCTGAGCAGTGAGAGGAAGAGGACAGCAGCAAGGAGATTCAGCAAATCCGTACAACAAGGACATAGCACAATTTTCAAGGCAAGAGGGCACAAAAATCGAGGAGAGGAGAACAACATTTATTGCTGCTATATTGGCATGATTCCCAAGGAGGCTATACAGTAGTTTGAGGCAATGTTTTCCAGATTTCCATACAGCAGAGAAACAACATAGAAATTGAGGCCATACAATGGTTTCAAGGCAATCGTACAACACGGAAATCGAGGCAGCCATACAACAAATTTCAGCAAGGTGTACAACGCTGTTTTCGAGGAGGTCGTACAAGCGTACACGTTTTTTCTATGCTGTCCGTACAACATTTAATGCTGCACATTTTTTTGTAAAATTTCGGTTTTGTGTTGGCACACAAATCGAGGTGGAGTTGTGCACGGTTTTCGAGATAAGTACATTTGTGAGGTTGCTGTAATTTTTATTGTGTTTTCCTGTTCACTATAAAAGCATATTCAGAAATAAGGAGAAGCTTTCGAACTGGTTTTCCCCAAGAGTTGTAGGGGGGTTTTTCCAGGGTCATGTTGACCAAAAAACAATGTGTCATTTTCTGTGTGTGTGGCTGAAAATATCCGTGTTTTTATTTCTGCAATTTCCAGCATTTTGAAATTTCCAAAATTTGTGATTTTAGAAAATACTTATTTTTCCAGCTTGTTGAATGTATGGTTATGGGAATGGGCATTTAACTATATGGGAGAAATAAGGAGAAACTGAAAACTGGAGTGGGTTATCAAATTTCTACAATCAAGAAGATTTGGACCTTCTTATTCTCTTCAAAGAAGGTATGATTCATAGAAAAGGATGAAGGTTTCTTCTCAGCTCTCTCTGGTACTTTTCAAGAAGAAGACATTTGGGTGATTGATAGTGGTGCTTCAAGACACATGACTGCTCACTCAAATCAAATGAAGACTTTATCAAAAGGAAAATCCACTTACTCTGTAGAAATTGGAGACAACAATAGCTATCCCATGAAAGGCATTGGATCAACATCAATAAAGCTTGAAGATGGAAGCAACATCTACCTCAACAATATTCTATTTTTTCCAGGTTTGCATAAAAACTTGCTTTCTATTTCAAGCTTAGAAGATAAAGGAGATAGAGTAGCCTTCCTTGTTGGAAAGGTTGTTGTTTGGGGAAAAGACTCAAGTATAGATCGAGCCAAAGTTATTGGCATCCGAGAAGGAAGGCTCTACAGATTATTATCCCCCATAACCCAACTCTAGTTTTTTATTATCTTAAAGAAGATCATGAAGGTGTCTGCAAGGGATGTGCATTGGGTAAGAATGTCAAGAGACCATTTGCAAGCAGTGCTTCACGGTCAAAAGAAATCTTGGATCTTATCCACTCTGATTTGTATGGTCCTATGATTCCAAAATCTCTTGGAGGTCATCTATATTATGTTACCTTTGTAGATGATCAGTCAAGAAAGACCTGGGTTTATCTATTGAAAACCAAGGATGAAGTATTCACAACATTCCAAGAATTCAAAGCTGAAGTAGAAAATCTTACAGAAAGGAAAAACAAAGTTTTAAGATCGGATAATGGAGGAGAATATACATCCAAGGAGATCATAGCATTCTGTAAGGAGTCAGGAATAAAGAGGGAGCTGATAGTCCCATATTATCCCGAACAAAATGGTATTGCAGAAAGGAAGAATAGATCCATTGAAGAAAGTGTAAAAGCAATGCTTCATGATCAGGATCTACCAAAGTTCCTGTGGGGAGAGGCAACAAAGACACCAGTCTATATTCAAAACAGATGTCCTCACAGATCTCTGGATACTAAAACTCCGGAAGAAGTATTCACTAGAAAGAAGCTATCCATAGATCATCTCTGAATCTTTGGGTGTCCTATATATATCCATATACCAAAGGACAAAAGAAAGAAGTTGGATCCTTTTGGAATGAAGGGAATTTTTGTTGGGTATAGTAACTCATCAAAAGCTTATATGATCTACATGAAGGATGGACATCACATAGAAATTTGTGGTGATGTCATATTTGATGAGAGCATAACATTCAAGAAACCAAAAGATCTTTCCATGGTCTCTGATGATGAAGAACTTTTAGTATTTGAGGAAGAAGTGAACTGGGGAGAAGAGGAATCATGAAGAAGAAGGTCCCAGTGAACCTGTTCAACCAGTGGTCATACTTGAAACTAGGAAAAGACCTAATTGGTTGAAATCTACTCTACTCGATGTAGAAGGTCAAGGGGCAACGAAGGGAACATTTAGAGAAAGTAAGAAACCCAAAAGATATTTTGGGTATGTTGCATACATGACAAAGCTAATAGAAGCAGAACCATCCACTTTTGAAGAGGCTGTAAAGAATCTCGAATGGAAAGATGCCATGAATGAGGAATACCAATCTATCATGAAGAATGGAGTTTGGGGGATCGTACCTAGGCCGGAAGACAAATCTGTGGTTACTTCCAAGTGGATCTACAAGATCAAACATACGATTGATGGAAGTATAGATAAGTATAAAACAAGATTTGTGGCTAGAGGTTTCTCTCAACTCGAAGGCATCGATTATGAAGAAACATTTGCTCGCACTGCAAGATACACAACGATTCGATCACTAGTCTCTCTGGTTGCGTCGATGGGATGGAACATCAAATGGATGTCGAGACTGCATTTCTCAATGGGACAATAGATGAAGAAGTCTACATAGAACAACCCTGGGATTTGAAGTCAAGGATAGAAAGGCATATATATGCAGATTAAAGGAAGTATTATATGGCCTCAAGCAAGCACCAAGGGGATGGTATGCTAGGGTGGATGCATATCTACAAAGGATAGGCTTCACGAAGAGTTCTTCTAACTCAAACCTTTATATTAAGGTGGAAAAATGTGAACTTGTAATCATAATTCTGTATGTAGATGATCTTTTCCTGACATGTGTCGAAGGTCGAATTGAAAAATGCAAGAAACAACTGGCAACAGAATTTGATATGAAAGATCTTGGGCTGATGCATTACTATTTGGGACTAGAAGTCTGGCAAGGAGCTGATGAAATCTTTTTGGGTCAAGAAAAGTATGTGATCAAGATGATGATAAGGTTTGATATGATGGATTGCAAACCTATGACCACTCCGATGATCACAAACTTGAAGAGACTTGGGAGTTTTGAATCAAGCCCTGTGGATCCTTCCAAGTATAGACACCTGATTGGCTCGCTGATATACTTGGTGAATACTAGACCAACTATATGCTTTGCTGGAAATGTTCTCAGTCAATTCCAAGTGGAGCTGAAGCAAGATCATTGGATAGCAACAAAACATATTCTGAGATATCTGCAAGGAACGATACACAAATTTCGACTGGGGAGGCATTGAACAATATGGAAGGAGCACTATAGGGGGATGCTTCAGTTTGGGATCCTCCATGGTCTCGTGGATGAGCAAAAAACAAGACACTGTTGCTTTGAGTAGTGCTGATGTTGCAGGGCTAATAGAATCTTAAGGAGAAATTCCTAATTGACATGATTACTATCTTATGTAGAGATCTTTATGTTGTAGAGAATGTGAATGTCTTAACTCATCTTGTGTTTGCAAGGGTCTGCACATCAGTGTGTCATTTGCCCCGATTTTATCATTAGAGCTAGTATGTTAACAAAGGATTACTCGTCAGTATGTAGTAATTTCTATTTTGGTTATTACAGGGTTTTCACAATGAATGGATGACATAAACTTATATGATTTGTCCTTGGTGTATGCATTCACATTTAGTGGCATAAATGATTCATATTATGATCATGTGGATGACTTGATGAAGTCTGACCTGATATTGCTTAGTGAATGAAAGTTGTTGACATAACAACAAATAAGGTTCTAACCTGGTACTTGAGTGTGAACTCTACTTTGAAGTGTTTGAAGGCTTTGATATTGACATGGTTTGGCATGGATTGAAAAGTTTAACAATGATGTTGGCAGAAACCTTCATGGCTTTGATATTAGTTTTGACATTTAGGGCTTGATAAGCAGACTTTGTTGATTTGATTGCACAAGTACTGATTTGTTTGAAGATGGGTATATTGGTTTAATCCGTGTTATGTCTGCATAAAGCATTGTATGGTTTGAAGCAGGCTCCCTGATCCTGGTATGCACACATTGACAAGCTACCTGGTAAAGCTTGGAAGTCGTGCCGATTTGAACCTTTATTTCAAAGTGGTCCAAGGTATGCCTTTGGTTTTGGTTTTATTTGTTTATGATCTATTCTTGAGAGGCAATGAGCCTCTGATGATCAAAGTAAGAGGGAGTTGGCCTCGAAGTTCGAGATGGATGATCTTGGCATAATGCTTTACTTTCTGGGATTAGAAGTTTGGAAAAGATCCGTAGAAATGTTCCTTTCTCAAGGAAAATATGAAGTTATTGGAGAGATTTGGAAAGACAAAATGCAAATCCTTGGACACCTAGATGGAATTGAATTATTCAAAGATATTGTTGGACCTAACATGGCAGACTCCTCTGAGTACCAATAGTTGATTGAGGCATTGATGTTCCTTGAGAACACTCGTCTAGTATATGCTTATATGCTTTGCAGTAAACACCTTGAGTAGAAAATGGGCTGCCGCTAAACACATTTTGAAATAATCTACATGGGACAATCAATCTTGGTTTAAAACATACTGCTAGAGATGTATGATTGCATGGATATAATGCTACTGTTTGAGCTAGATATGTTATTGATAAAAATACACATTTGGGTGTCGCTTTAGTTTGGGATTTGTGAAAATTCCAAACCGAAATCTTATTGCAGCAACTGGAAATTATTCTCGTGATTGTTAATTTAATTTAATAATTTATTTGATGTTTGCTACGTCAAATATTGAATAAATCACACTGCAATCTACACAAATAAAACTGTAGAAGAATAAAACGTTGGAAACTGAGAACTACTAGCACACACGAAAAAAAATTAACATAATTATATGTGGAAAAAAGTCCCTGGAAAAACCCAATGTGGGAAGACCAATGCAATAGTTGAGGGTTTTATTTTTATGCAGCAGTGAGAAATTCTGAGTACAATTGGATTTCAAAATCTTGCAACTCTACAGAGAAAACATATTGGCCAAAATCTAGTGAGGAATTTTCCTCACCTCACAGGCAAACCCTTGGCATAACTCGCCTTCAGAAACTTGACCCGCAGACCGTCTGCGTCTGCCTCTGCGCTGCACTGCGCAACCTATTTGACGTCAAGCCTCTGACTTGTCTGGGATGAAGTCGTTTTGCCTTTTGCTGGCTGGAAAGATGCTTCTTCGACACTCTGGGACTCCTTCCCGACCTCTGGAACTGAAGACATCTTTTCCCTCTCAGCAAATCGAACTTGCCTCTAGAATCTGTTGCACAGTCCCCGTGTCAGCTTCTCCGTGGATCTTCTGCTTTTTTGCAAATGCGCTTGCTGGATCTGGAATCACATCCTCTAGCCTCACTATCTCTATCTCTTTCTCACTGCTTCGACTTCTGGCTCTCTCCGACAACTGACTACTGCTACTTTGGAAATCGATCTGCCAAGAAATCAAATTGCTCGAGTGTCTTCTCCATCACCACATCGACCTCCTCTTATAATCCTCTGTTGGAGCACCAACAACCAAGATTAAAACATAATCGAGGGCCTGTTCCCTGTCGATCCGTGTGAGTTAGATGATTCCCACCTTATGTCAATATATACTATTAATTAACTATATTCCATAAGTTTAGACTTAGGAAATATTTAAAAATCGGTTAATAATCTAATTGAGACACTTTTAAGTGGAATTTCGAGAAAATATTTATGGGTTTTTGAGATCTCATGTATTCTAGCCTCTCCACAAGGTTTCGTGGCTAGAACACATCCAATGCTAAAAATTAACACTCTTAGCGAGGAATGTGTTCTAGTACTGCTGTACATCCGATACCAACACCATCTCTTGTCACGCTTTGATGTTTGGCTGCTGTTGACCACCAACTACTGGGCAACTCTGATATGCGCTGCATCTGTTTTGCTGCTATCCCTGCTGAACTACTGCCAACACTGCATCTGCACTACAACTCTGTGGCTGCTGCTACTGCAACCCTTGCAACTGAAAACTATCCAAAACACTGAATCAACTGTGGTGTAATTTTAGGAGTGCACGAAAATTACGACAACAATCATTGTGTAATTAGCACAGGTGAAAAGATGAATATTCAACAGTGGAGGACACGACCACAGGTGACGGGATCTATGGACAGGATTGTCAGAGGGGACAACGTGAGGTAGACGCGGCGAATAAGTGGCAGGGAAACGGTAGCGAAGGGCCTACTCTCGGAAGGCGGAAGAGATAATGGCAGTAGCTGTGTGCGTCGGGGGTTTTAGAGGGGTTAGGTGATCGAATGTGTGTCGGGTGCCCAATTCAACAAGAGGTACCACGGAGGAATGGGTTGGGATGAAATTTTTGGTGGGAAGATGTTACCAGCGGAGGCAGCAGCCATTGGAAATTGCCGCGGAGGTTCGAGGGCAATAGTTTGGGCAGAGGCAACATGTGTGGTTAATGGATGGGCAACATAACACTGCGAAGGTGGCAAGAATTCGATGGGGTGGCCCAGCGGTGGTGGTGGAAGTGGCTGTGGTTGGTTATGCAGCGGCAATGAAACGTTGGTAATATTATTTTATTATATATATATATAATTTTTAAATAACTGTCTTTTTTTTCTTTTCTTTTTCTCTTATTATATTTTTATTCTTTAAACTTGTCTTGTATGTACGTATATGTACTTTTTTTTTTAATATATATTTCTTCTTTTTTATTTTTATTTTTCACAAAATTTCCATTTTTTTCTTCAAAAATGGCCAAGGGCCTCTGACGAAATCAACAGATGGAGAAACTCCAAAAATTGTAGCGAAATGCTTCAATGGCAACAATGTTGATGAATTTTATGGTCAAAGACCTAGATCGGAGAGCATGTGGCTCTATACAGGAGTGAGCGACCAGAAGATCGAACTGCTCTGGTACCAAATGAAGCGAACAAAGTTCCTTCTCAAGTTAAATATTCCAGAAGACTTGAAATATCAAGATATCCATTGAGGATACAAATATTATATTAAATAGTATGAAGAATGAGTTGAGATTATAATTACAAATGAGCCTTGCTTATATACCTAGACAGGTGCCTCTTCACAGAAGGTCATGTCTTATCAGACATGCCGTTTTAGCCTAATTACTAATTAACTAATTAATCACTATTTACATTATTTTATTCATTATAGGAATCATTGCGAGTCTTCCTCCAGCCTGGTGGAAAGCCTATCGATCTTTGTAGAAGCTGCCTGTTGGTCTTGCTTCTCCTCCTTGTCCTTCTTCCTCAGAGGACAATGGGTGTTGTAGTGACCGAGCTCACCACATCTGAAGCATTTGACCTTCGACAGTTCCTTCTTCTTCTTCCTTTGCTCTCCCTGTTCTTGATTAGGACCCTTAGATGCAAGGGCCACATTCTCCTCCTCCTTGATCGTCTTCGGTCAACTGCTGTTGTTGCCACTAATGGAGCTTTTTTGGAGAGCTCGCCTCAATTTCTCCTGCTGCAAGTCAACCCACATCTTGTCCCACTCTTGTAGCTTGTTTTTGCCCAATATGCTTTGGACAAAGACCCGCCAGTCCTTTGAGACACTGTTGAGTGCCAATCTCACAAGCTCCGTGGGTTGAGGCGTTGCCCCAAAAGTTGATAGCTGGTCCCAGACCTCCTGAATCTTGGTAAGGTGGGGGTCTATGCCTTACCCTTTCTGCATCCGGATGAGTCTTAGCTTCTCCTCTAGGTACATCTTTCACTGCTCAGACGTACCCTGATATAACGTGGAGAGAGCATCCCACATTTGTTTGGCAGTATCTTTGACATATATATGTGCAACTTTATGATCTGAGACTCCATCCAAGATCAACCGCTTCTCTTGTGCCATTTCTCACAAGCTCTGTGGGTTGAGGCGTGGCTCCCACAGCTAACAGTTGGTCCCAGACCTCCTAAATCCTGGTAAGATAAGGGTCTATGCCTTCCCCTTTCTGCATCTGGATGAGTCTCAACTTCTCCTCTAGGTACAGCTTTCGTTGCTCGGAAGTACCTTGATATAACATGGAGAGAGCATCTCGCATTTGTTTGACAATATCTTTTCCAGATATATGCGAAACTATATGATCCCGGTCTCCATTCAGGATTAACTGCTTTGCTTGGACCATTTCCTTCCTGTACTGCTTCAGCTGATCTACATCCTAGGGAACTGTCACCACATGATCAATGTAGGCTTTGAGGCCATATTCATCTAGAAGGAAGGACATCCTTTCCTTCTATATGACATAGTTGGAAGCTCCATCTAATCTGTCCTGATCACGAAGCCCTGCAGTGGCCATCTCAACGAGCTGTCGAAAACTCCCTTTTTCCTTCTGCTCGACTACTGCATTGCTACTCGCATTCCCTTATGGAGTGAGAAGACCTGCTCACAACTTCTACTAGTCTGCAAGGAAAATCAAAGTTGATGAGACTAGAAGTTACCTGAGGAAAATTTTCCCTCTGTGTGCTCTTCTCTCTTCCACCCCGACGCTAGTTCTGCTTAGCGAAATGCTGCAAAACCCTCTGCATCCAACTAGAGATTGGGCCAACGAAATAACTGAGTTGCTCCCTCTGCCTCTGGAATCACTCAATTTGGAAGGATCGAATTTTTCTGCCCATCTCTCAAAAAAATCAAACTTCTTCGAGCAACTCTGCTCCGAGCAAAAAGACTACGCTGCCTCTGCGAATTTTGACCTTTGTCCCTGTTGAGTGACGAAATTCCTTCTCTTCGTTTATGAGCTCTCCAGGTGATCAACTGCGCTCTGATACCATGTGAAAATTCCTACATTATAATCATATTGCAACAACTGGTATTATTTCTTCTAATTGTTAATTAATTTAACAATTTATCTGCTACGACAAATATCGAAATAAATACACTGCAACTTTCATAAATAAAATTCCGCGGAAGAATAAAACGCTGGAAGCTGAGAAATGCTAGCACACACACGCATACAAATTAACACAATTATTTTTGGACCAGAGTCCCCGGAAAAACCCAATGTGAAAAAACCGGTGCAACAGCTGATGGTTTTATTATTAAGCTACAGTGAGAAATTCTGAGTAGAATTGTATGCCGAAATCTGACAATCCTATAGAGAAAAAATACTGGCAAAACTCTATTGAGGAATTTTTCTCACCCCACAGGTAAACCCTTGGCACAACGTGCCTTCAAAAACTTGCCCCTTTGACCCTTTGTACCAGCCTCTGCGCTGCACTGCGCGACCTGTTTGACGTCAAGCCTCTGATTGGTCTTTGATGAAGTTGTTTTGCCTTTTGCTAGCTAGAAAGATACTTCTTCTCTGACACTCTGGGAGTCCTTCTCGACCTTTGGAACTAAAGACGTCTTTCACTCTTTGCAAATCGAACTTGCCTGTAGAATCTGTTGCGCAGTACCTGCGTCAGATTCTCTGTTGCTCTTTTGCCTCTTTGCAAATGCACTCATTAGATCTGGAATCACTTATTGCTCGACATAGGGTGGAAGATGTATGTTCCCCTATGAGATGACTTGGGGTGAGAGTGCGCCATAGGACCTTCCCCACTGTCATATACATGAGGTGAGAGTGTCCCATAGGACGTTCCTCATTGTTAGTGGATTTTGGGTTGAGATGGGCTCCTTGATGTGGTTCTAGGTTGAGCAGGGCTCCCTAATGTTGTTCTAGATTGAGCAAAGCTCTCCGATGTTAATGAGGGTGGTAGCTTGGACACCCCTCCGATGCCAAATTCTTCTTCTTTTAGATTCGAGAGTGTTAAGCATATGGAGTAGAAGACACACAGAGATAAGCAAGGATGGACAGATATGAGCAAAGACGACATTTGATGATGTTGTGATACTTGTGATGGGACATATGTTGCAGTTGATAATTTCTCCCTAGCTGAGAGGGAGTGTTAATTTTGTAGCTCAGGGAAAAATTCCCTCAATTGGACAATATTTTTCATCAAGGAAGACCCCTTCTAGCCCAAAAATTTAATTTGGTCAAGGAAAAATATATTTTTAATATGGAAACCCACATGTGCAGAAAAACACAGGTTGGGCCAAAAGAGAAATTGGACACCCTTGGATGGTCATAAATACAAGTCAAGTGAACCTCAGTTGGAGATCATCATCAAGCATCTTCTTCTTCTCTCTTCTTTAGTTTGGTTCATACATATCTGAAAGTGGCTCACGTATATTGGTTCATACAGGTCCAAAATTGCAGGGATCGAAGCTTGCACACGTGTATTAGGGTTTTGGTTTCCAATCGCTGGGTTGATACAGGAATTTTCGGCTGTAACCGCACACATGCATCCCTATCCGTGTGACTTGAAAGTTTCGGCCATAGGAATGACTCTCCCTCCGTGCGGGTGGGACCTAGGGTTTCGTTTGATAGTTGACTATAAATTTGAACAGTTGATCGCAGGTGTTGAAATTTGACTACAGGATTCTGAATCATGGTTTCAATTAGTATTATTGCTGGGTTCATGTTTGGGAAATGATTTGGTTAATTTTACTGGATAGTCTTGTGAATGAAGAAATGGATTAGTGTACTCTCTCTTTATTGAACTTTTTATGACAATCTAATAAGAAGAAGAATTTGAAAAGGTTTTCCCCCTCGTGAGGTTTTTCCCTAGTCTCCGACCAATCCTGGTGTCTCTATGTGTGAATGCTTTTCTTCTATTGTTTCTTTATGTCCTACTACATTGATGATGATATTGTTCTTTCTATATAATTGCATCCGTTGCTAATGATATTATGATGTTGTGGGGTGAATTCAATATGTAAATAATTAAATGCAATTATCAAAGCAAAGAACATTATAGCTCTAAGAAAAATTAACATGTTAGGTCCCTATAATAATAGTATAGCCCTGATATTGTTAATATTGTGCACCATAGAACCCCCATATTGTTGTTGTTGTGCCCCATAAAAACCCATAATTGTTATTGTAGAGCCCTTACATTATTATTGTTATGTAGGCCCTAATTGTATTTTGATCCTTTAGATTCCTATATATACCAAGGAGGTCTTGTTGTTTGAATCATCCAAGAATTGATCATTTATGTGCTGTAAAAGGTGGTTGCCCCCTCAAAGGGGATTAATTTCAAGTTGTTGATATATCTTTTCTTCTATTTTGTGTTTTGGTTCCATAACATTTGGTATCAGAGCTTTGGATCCTAGGGTTTTGTTGCTTCAAACATGTCATCTTGAACTTTCACTATAACTTTTTTTATTCAAAGCTTAAGACGTTGAAATTTCTACCATGTCGAGCTGAAATATTGGTGAACATTGTGTAAAAATTTCAGATCTTGATTTGCTATATTCTCGGAGATATGATTCAAGGAAGTTCGGGATTTTGTATGTTCCAGTATTTTGTCTCAAACAGGTGTCTCGGGGAAAATTGTCATAACACTCGTTTCAGGAAGCCTAATTGAATTTTGTAAAAAGTCACTGAAATTTCACAAACTATTGTTTTCCTTGGGTACCATTTTCAGGGTCAAAGGGTGAAGCAGGGACACGTGGCATTCCGTACAAGTTTGCTCTATTGAACCAGTCCATAAGCAGGTCATCTTGGGAGATTTAGACTAACTTTATCTTGAAGTATTCAATCTTAGTTTAATTGGTATGTTTGGAAAGAGGACACAAGGGGCAACCACAAGACACAATTTTAGACCTTCGAAGGCCGAATTCACAGAGATACAACAATTTTTGGTTCAACTTTATCAACAAGCTCAAAAGCAAGCTGTAATAGGTGTGTATTTTTAAATTTTCATAACTTTTGTTTCAAAAATCAGTTTGAAGTGAGTCAAAGGGCATAATGAAGCATAGATATCATTGATTGGTTCCAAGATGCTTCTGTTGGACACCCATTAAGCCCTTAGAATCTCTACTTTGGCGCATGAAGATGAAGTAATGCAACATGATATATTAAAATTACGGGACTATGTGCAACAAATTTTGCTCTCACAAAGAGCAACAAAAGATGAACTAAAAGGGGACATGGATGGTTTCAAATAAAAAATGAAGTCGTTGTTCCAAAAATCTCGATAACATCTCCATTTTATCTCAAAACCACAATTTTTTGGCCTAGCCGATGTTCGCTGATTTTTAGCGATATTTTGATATCTTGATTGTCACGATTTTTGTCAATTTTACCGATATTTTCCTGATTGTAGAATTATTTTCCAGATTCATCGCATCTATTTAAAAGCAAAATCGCAGAAGCCTCAAATCTATAATTTTCCTGATTTTATGATGTTCTGGTTTTTTGGACCCTTGCCGACTTTATCCTAATGGCGATGTTCGCAACATTGAGTGAAAGGCAACATGGATGATTTAAAATCTGAAATGAAAGGGAATATGGATGGTTTAAAAGGGGATCTGGAAGGTTTTAAAGCAGACATTGAAGGTTTGACAAATTTGGTACAATAAAGGCTTCCAGATGGTGACAAGGTATCCCATGAGACTCATGAAAACAAAAAGAATGTGAATCATGATTTTAGAGACTCCCACTATGGGTTGAACACCAACCACATTCCGAAGATTGATATAATGAAGTTTGATGGCAAGGATCCAGTAACGTGGATACTGTTAGAAAATGCAATAATGGTAGCTACTAATTCTTATTTTCCTTAACCTTAATATTTGCTTGTGAACTTTGTTAATCTTCTTTATGTTCTCTGAGTAGATTTTTTCATCAAACAAATGTCAAAATCGATATAACAACAACAAAGGATACAAAAAATAGGTTCTCAGCTGGGGAAAAACCCCTCGAAGAAGAAAACTCAAAACTCTTCTCCTCTGATAGAATTTTCTTCAAATGAGACACAAAGACCCAAACCCTAGACCAAGTCCTTTTCTAAGTACCAAGTCAACCCTTCAACAAGTCCTTCCTTGATTTTGCATCATCCAGCATCAAATTGCAACTTCGATATGCCGAATTCAATACGGCAACTCGTCCTGCACTCTCGACCCTGCAATTTTGACCTTGTAGCTACATTAGCCTCCTCCTGAGACCTTCCTAGAGCAAGACAACTCCTCCCAAGGTCAACGAGGTGAAGCTAGGATATTCTTCCTTCCAACTACAATATATCGCAATTCGTGCTCCTACAACTTAGACTTGCAACTTCAGCCTCTTTCTGCAGCACTAGAAACCCTAGATCTTCACATGTGTGATAGAGATAGAGCGCAAAATATAGTATTTTGCTTCCTTCTTGGATTCTTCTTGCCTCCTAGATCTTTGACTCCTTTTCTCTTGCTTCCCAGCTAAAGACCGAATTTCTTCTTATATATTCGAACTTGTGGATGAGTGAGTCCCAAATGGAGGTCGAACTGCTTCTTTATATAGGCCTTTCCAAGAGGACAAATTCCCTTCTTTTAGCCTACTTGAAGCTACTAAGGCCAACTTGTACTTTTGGAGTTTCTAGAACTTTCTACACTAAAAAATAATTCTTTTTACAATTACATTTTGCCCGAAAGGGTCTTATAAACATGATGTTGACTTCTTTGACTCGTGATAATAAATCTTAAGAACTAACAAACCCTAGAAGCATGAAGAGCATGCTTTTACCTACTATCAATAAAGGGCATGAAACCCATGCTTTAATAATAATAACGTCTTCTTTTCTTCTCTTGTTTCTTACATATGATACATATTGAAATGACCACAACAACGATTATGAAGATCGAAACTAGTTACATTGGCAACAAATACTACAAATGAAGCAATTCTTCGATGTACATGATTTGCAACACACACAAAAGGTACGCATTGCATTTTTATATTTAGAACCCAATTAGTTTATGTGTTATCAAAGCTTTGCTCTTGTAAACCATTTGTCACGTGGACAATTTTTATTGAGGAATTGCTAGCACATTATGATGATACAAAGTGCAATACCTTCTTTAGTCAATTGCTAAACCTCAAATAAAAGGGTTTAGTTGGGGAGCTCATTGAGGACATCTAAAGATTGAATATCAAGGTGAATCATATTCCAGAGGAGCATATGATTGATGTCTTCGTGGGGACTTTAAAGGATAACATCCAACATGAGGTGTGCTTTTGCGAACCTAAGTCATTGGAGAATGGATTTAGGGTGGCAAGAAAAATTGATAGAAAATTTATGGCACCAAGGAAGTCTACCACTCATAATTATAAAGATGGAAGTATTGCTGATCCTAAACTCCCACAACCTACAAGGTTGACACCACAAAAACTGCAGGAAAAAGGAGCAAAATGCCTTTGTTACAGTTGTGATAACAAATAAACTAAAGGTCATGTGTGCTGAGAAGAAATTATTTTACATAGATTGTGAAGAAGAGGAAGAAAAGGAATAAGAAACATCAAAAGAAGAATATATACACCAAGAACCAACCCCAAGGTTGAAAAAGAAGAAATGAATCCGACCATTTCTTGTAATGCATTGGAAAGAATTACCACTCCTCAAACTCTCAAGCTAGAAGGATATATCAAGAAGAAAAAGGTAATAGTGCTTATTGATTTCAGAAGTACCCATAATTTTATTCATTTTAAGATAGCCAAGGAGTTGAATTGCTTCCTATATCCAGCACCAAAGTGTCAAGTGATGGTTACAAATGGAGGAACCATAAATTGCTCAGTGATGTGCCATAATATCATTCTAACCACGGTGGAATATGTATTGAATAGTCCAATGTGTGCAACTCCAATGGCTGTTGTTGATGTTGTATTAGGAGTCCAATAGTTACAATCTTTGGAGACAATAACTTTTAATTTTCAAGAACTTTTTTTGAAATTTTTGTAGGAACGAAAGGAAATTTAATTAAGGGGTATCATAGGGGAGCATGGAAAGATAATTAGCTCTAATGGCATGGCAAAGCTTTTGAAGAAGGAACAAAGAGGGGTGATTCTGCAATTATGCTCACTAGATGTTCAAACATTTAAGTCATTCGTTCTCTAGATCATGCTACTCCCAAAGGTCTTCCACCTATTCGCGGTCACGATCATGCTATTCACTTGATTCCCTAAAGTGTTCCTCCAAACATCAGACCTTACAGATATCCCTATGCCTAGAAGAGTGAAAATGAATGTATGGTTGCAAAAATGTTAGAGGCATGTATAATTCAACTTAGCAAAAGTTCCTTCTCTTTTGTAGTAGTATTGGTGCATAAGAAGAATGGATCATGGCGTATGTGTCTGGATTATAGAGAGCTCAATAAGCTCACCATTAAAGATAAATTTCCCATTCGTGACATTGATGAACTGTTGGATGAACTACATGGAGAAAGTTATCACCAAGCTAGATCTTCACTCAGGATATGATCAAATTAGAATGAAGACAAAAGACATTCCAAAAACAACATTCAGAACTCATGAATGTCATTATGAGTTTTTGGTCATGCCTTTTGGTCTTACTAATGCACCTTCCACATTTCAAGGTTTGATGAATTCTATTTTCAAACCCTTCCTTAGAAAATTTGTGTTAGTATTTTTTGATGATATACTAATCTACCACAAATCTTGGAAAGATCATCTTCAACATGTTGACAGGGTGCTCAAACTATTGGAGGAGAAACATTTGTATGGAAAAGCCTTCGAATGTTTCTTTGGGGTACTGGAAGTGGAATATTTGGGTCATCTTGTATCTCGTGAAGGTGCTAAGGTAGACACTAACAAAATTAAAGCCGTAAAGGAATGGAAAACCCCACAATCTTAAGGCATCTTTGAGGATTTCTCGGGTTGACAGGGTATTATCGCAAGTTTGGTAAGAATTGTGGGAAAATAGCAGCTCCACTAACAACATTACTGAAGAAAGATGCATTTTTTTGGACTCTAGAAGCAACTAATGCCTTTGAAAATCTTAAAGAGGCCATGTGCCAAACATCGGTCTTAGATACACCAGACTTCACAAAAACCTTTATTGTTGAATGTGATGCCTCAGGAAATGTAATTGGTTCTCTTTTAACGTAGGAAGGAAGACCCATTGCTTTTGAAAGTCGTCCAATCAAAGGAAAGTATTTACACAAACCTATTTATGAGAAGGAAATATTGGCAATACAACATGCTCTGAAGAAATGACATCCTTACCTATGGGAAGAGACTTCAAGGTAAAAACAGATGATGATAGTTTTAAATACTTCTTGGAACAAAGATTATCTTCATAGGAACAACAAAAATGGGTTACAAAGATGTTGGGTTATGACTTTGAAATCATCTACAAAAAAGGGAAGCAAAAATTTGTTGTAGATGCACTCTCAAGAAGTGATGAGGATGTGGAAACATTTCTTTGTGCCATTTCTATTATCCAACCTCATTGGATAATTGAAGCAAGGGATGAATGGAAGAATGACGAAGAATTATGAACACTCGTTCAAAAGTTGCAACGAGATCCTAGTGGATCCAGATGGATTTATCTGGAAAAATGATTCATTATGGTACAAAGATTGCTTATATCTATGTAAGAACTCCCAACTAAAATAAAATGTTCTTTTGGAATTGCACACCTCCCTTATAGGAGGGCACTCAGGATTTTTAAAAACATACCACAGGGTCAATAAGGAATTTTTTTTGGGATGGCCTTAAGTATGATATTTAGAAGTTTGTGGCAGAAGGTTGGTTTTCCAACAAAATAAACTTGAGACAATTAAGACCCCGAGTCTTTTACAACCATTAGCCATTCCAAGTCAGCGTTGGGAGTAAGTCTCAATGGATTTTATCACAGGTTTACCCAAGTTTGAAGGAAAGAGTGTCATCATGGTGGTAATTGATAGGCTTACCAAATATGCACACTTTTGTGCACTATCTCATCCTTTCAAAGCCAATATAGTCGCTACTGCATTTGTGGAAATGGTTCAAAAGCTACATGGAAACCCAATGATTATTGTAAGTGATAGAGATCCCATTTTCACTGGAAATTTTTGGTCAAAATTATTTTCTTGTATTGGTACTCAATTAGCTCATAGCTCATCTTATCATACTCACTTTGATGGGAAAACTGAGATAGTGAACAAATGTTTGGAAGGATACCTTCGTTTCTTTGTATCTGATAAACAAACAAAATGGGTCAAATGGTTACCTTTGGCAGATTGGTGGTATAACACTTCCTTCCATACTGCAGCAAAAATGACCCCATCTATGTCGCTTTATGGATATTATCCACCAACCATAACATCGTCTTTAAGAGATAGTTGAAGGTTCAAGTAGTGGAAGATCACATCGAGCATTAACAACAAGTTCTCCAACTCTTAAAAGATACCCTGACTCTGGTGTAGAATTGAATGAAACAAAATGCATATCAACATCATAGTGAAAGAAGTTTCGATGTTGGTTATTGGGTATTTTTACGGCTACAACCATACAAACAAATGTCCCTCAAGCAAGGCAAGAAGGATAATAAATTATCATCCAAGTATTATGGCCCACTCAAGGTATTGCAAAGGATTGGTACTATGCCATACAAATTAGAACGATGTGCATCCTCGCGAGTACACTCAATTTTCCATGTTTCATGCTTAAAGAAGGTTATATGTGACAAGCTCCCAGTTCAAAATATATTTCTAGAACTTGACGAGGAAGGAAAAATCATATTGGAACCTAAAGCAATAAGAGAAAGAATAATCTGACAACTACGAAATTGATCAATTTCAGAGTATCCCATTAAATAGAAGAACTTACTTGCTGAAGATTTGACATGGGGCGATGAGTGATTCATACAGAAGCATCTAGAACTACTCAAACATTGAAGACAACACTTGTTTGAAGGAGAGGGGCATGTTAGGTCCCTATAATAGGAGTATAGTTGCCATATTGTTATTATTGTGCACCATAGAACCCCCATATTGTTGTTGTTGTGCCCCATAGAAACCCACTATTGTTATTGTAGAGCCCTTACATTATTATTGTTATGTAGGCCCTTATTATATTTTGACCTTTAGACTCCTATATATACCAAGGAGGTCTTTTCATTTGAATCATCCAAGAATTGTTCATGTATGTGATGTAAAAAGAGGTTGCCCCCTCGAAGATGCTTATTTTCAAGTCATTGATCTATCTTTTCTTCTATTTTGTGATATGGTTCCGTAACATTTCAGTACAACATTCATCACCATTGTAAGCCTAAGGTCACAAGTCAAAACCATGTAAAAATTGTGCAAGGCCTTGTAGTAGGTATCCTAGCCTTGTATCTTTGTTTTTGAGTTTGTATCTAGTTGTTTGGTGAAAGCATTCTCCATCCCTTGAAAGTTTCATCTAAGTACATTTTGTGCCTAACTGGATTGGAGGTCTTCAGGGGAACTCTTTTGCGGACTTGTTGTTTTATGGGATCCTGCATTTGTAGGGGTGATCATCGATTTATGGGCCAACCCAACCTGTATTAAGGTGCACCTATGTCATACCTGTTGAAATTTTGATGTTCTATGCTGTTACAATTACTTAAATCCAGAACTTCTTTATACTGCAAAATAAGTTAAGTAATTGTAGATAGAACATCAACCATATAAACCATATGCACAATGAAAGAAAACCAAGAAATCAATGAGACATAAAGAAGTTAGGTCAATGACCAGGGAAAAACTTAAAAGGGGAAAACCCAACCAGATTCTTCTATTAGAAAGAAATTGTTCAACAGAGATACAAAGTTTAATGAGAGAATGAATAAGGTCACCCAAATCTGAAGAACATATCTGATAGAAGTAGTTGATGCAAACTGTTATGAATTTAAGTTCATAACAATTAAAAATATTAAAGTATTATTTAATTAATTTAATTATTAATGTAATTAATTAGTTAATCAATTATTTAGTTAAGATGAAGAGACATTAGTCCCAAAGGGCATGTCTCCCTGATTAGACATGGCTAGTCTACTCCTATTAAAGGAGCACCGCCTCAACCTTGTAATCATCAATTTATTTTACATTAATAAATATATATATATTCTTATATCTCATATCGAGTATTTGAGCATTCTTAAATTGAGCATATAAGATTGACGTTCCAGTGTTATTAGACCGGTTGTTGATTCTTTTGTTGTTGTTAATGACCCTGTATCCCCGCTACGTTGACTTTCACTACTCCCCACGATGTCCACACCTTCTGCTACCATCCACACCACGCTTGCCGACTTCCACTACTCCTTGTGGTGTCCCCACCTTCTGCTGCCACCCGCATTGCTTTCTGCTGCACAAATCGTGGCACGACAGTCAATGACAGTATCAGTCGAACCATATAGATCGTGACTCGTCGTTGCTGGGGTGGCGACTCGATGTTGCTATGGGTTGTGAGTCATTGCTATAGGTCGTGATTGGGTCAATAAAAATAAACAGCGGCCGGGCAATAGTTTGGGAAGAGGTTACGATTCAGTGTATCAAAGCGGTCTACAGATGCAGATTTGTTTTATGTGACAGTCGATTCGTAATTATAACCATACGTTATATCTATCTATCTATATATATATATATAATTTATAATTTATCTAATAATTATATAATTAAAAATAAATAAAAAATAAAAATAAATAAATAAATTATTCTTAATTAAATTTTTTTTTGGTTCTTCTAAGAAAAAAAGGAATAAAATGGCGAACTCCAATAACAACGATGATATAAAAAAAATCGGAGAAGAGCTCAATAAGTATAATGACCGCATCAATATTGTTGAAAAATCATTAAATAATTAAGACAAAATGGCCAAAGATATCATAGAATTGAAGGAAATGATGAGCAAACATTTTGCGGAAAAAAATCCACCTTCAACCATGCAAAGCCCTAAGACCCCAGAAGACAAAAATTCTCCAGATCACGACTTCCTAAAAAATCTACAGACACGAATACCACAACTGCACTTTGAAGGTACTCAATACCATACTAGGTCTCTAGAAAGGAACCTCTTTAAAGTTAAAAATGAACTACTTAAATATGATGGTAAGGACTATAAGGGCGCCGTAGTTTGGGTAAACAAAATGGATGCCATTTTTCTAGCAAACCCACTATTATGTTCGCAGGAAAAATTCGTAACATCATCCAACTACCTAGAGGGAGAAGCATATCACTGGTTTATGTGGTGGTCCTCTAAATGTAGTGGCCTTTCGTTCAACTGGGAAAATTTTAAGAATGCTCTGTTGAAAAGGTTTCATGACGAGGAAGAGGATGATGTATATGAAAGGTTCTTTCACCTCAAACAGAAAGGATCAGTGAGTGAATACACTAACGAATGGGAAGTATTAGCGGTAAGGCAAAGAGGGTTTTCAGACGAAGAATTATTATAAAGGTATCGTTGTGGCCTCAAGGACTACATCCGGGAAGAATTAAAATTATATAAACCCAACACCATTGAAGAGGCTAGACATGCAACCATAATTAATTATCGAACAGAAATATAAACTCCATAGAGTGCCATATGCCAATAATGAGAAGGCAGTCAGTTATGCCAAGGGGAAGTCGAGTAGATCATCCGCAGAAAACACGAGCAAATACGTTACCCCACCAATGCGCAACGAGAGAAAACAACCATTTATTGTTGAAAGGAAAAAATATGGGAAATCTTGGAAGCGTGGAGACAAGTATTTCATAGGACACAAATGTACAACCCAAAAATTTTACAACTGTGAAGCAGAACAAGATGAAGAATCACCAGAAGATAGCACTGATGAAGAGAGCAATGAAGAAAATGAGAACCCTAATCTAGAACTAGAAGAAGATATGCCACGAATCTCGCTTGCAACCATCACAGGGATAATAGCTTAGCTGCAGACATTAAAACTTAAAGGCCACATCAAGAAGCAGAATGTTATAGTCCTAGTAGACTCAGGGAGTACACACAACTTCGTGGATGTTAATATTGCGAAAAGACTAAACATTTTTGCTTATCCTGTAGCAGACTTAAAAGTAATGGTAGCAGATGGGAAGCAAATAGATGGAGTAGGCAAGTGCCACAAGGTCAAGTTGCAACTAAGCGAATATGAGATGGAATCTAGTTTTTATACAATTCCCCTAGGAGGAGTAGATGTCGTTTTAGGGGTACAATGGTTGCGAACACTTGATATGTATTCAGCAACTCATATAAATCAATTCATTAAGTTTAAAATGGACAGAAGAAAATACAAGTTGTTTGGTTTCCATGCCCCACCTACTCAAGTTATCTCTGCTCAATAAATGAAAAAACTCATTCGCAAAGGAGCTCCAACATTTTTGGCACAATGTCAACCACTGTAGTTACTATCGACGAAAGGGAGCCCAAAATCAACGGAAATTTCATCCTTGATCCAGAAATATGAGACGGTTTTCCAAGACCTACCGATGGAGTTACCCCCTGAAAGGAAGATCAAACACATCATCAAAGTTAAGCCAGACTCCACACCAGTAAATGCTAAACCATATCGTTACTCGCATCATCACAAAACAGAGATTGAACGATTGATACAAGACTTGTTAAAACATGGGATCATTACAAAGAGTAGAAGCCCATATGCTGCACTCGTTGTACTAGTTAGGAAGAAAGACGGATCCTTCTAACTGTGTATAGACTACAGAGGATAAAATAAGATCACTATTAAACATACGTTTTCGACCCCATTCACTTATTTAGCTGCCCCTATGCCGCAATATGTGGCCCAGGATTTCCCCTCTCATTCCCTACTCCATTTCATATCTTTATCACTTGCCACCCCCATAAGGTACTTGGCTAACCCCCTTTGGAGATTGGAGACACTAGCACATGCCAAAGCCCACTATGGAAAGGCATGCCATTATGAAGTGACCACTTTGTTATCTTTGGTTTGTAAGCTCTTTTACACGATTACTCTAATGACTTGTTATACTAGAAGGCTAGGGAACACATTTGATCTTATACAGGATTGCAGTTGGTGTCCATTTGGGTTTGGTCTCCCTATATGGGTCCTAACCCTAGAAGGCTGCATTGGCACATATAGGGTGTGTGTAAAGAGCCATGGGTCTCCACAGCAACATACAACACTTCACGGATCGCCACCAATGTTCAAAGATTACTAGAGATCCACTTTTGGGATGAGGATGATGTGCTTGGTACACCACGCTGAGCAAGCCCACAAGAGCACCACACTCTTCGTAGGTGTCCCAGGGCTTGTACGATGACATGGCAGCGTTCATTCCATCACTTGAGCCTTTGTAGAGGACCTATAGGCATCTTTGACTCATATGGAGACCCATGGGGTCATTGGTGTGCCCCCATACCCATTGGGAGCACCACAAGTCTACTATTTGGAGAAAAAGGGGCCACCCCCTTGTCCATTATATTTTGAGGAGTTTATTCATCATTATGGCACTTTTGGATGTTATTAGGCCTTTGGAGGGCCCCAAGACATGCACAGATTATTATTTGACCTCCTAAGAGGCTTATTATTCCATTAATGAGCTAGTTTGGTGGGCTTGTCACCAAAAGTAGTTTTATTTTCACATTATTTTATTAGTAGGGGCTAATGTAGGCTCATAGGCTAAATCAAACAACTAAAAGGGGTATAAATTGAAGTTAGTTGGATTCATTTGTATCATCACTTGACTTGGGATCTCTCTCTCTTAAGAGAATTTCACATTTTTTCCTTGGTGGAGATTTTTGGACGATGGATGAATTTTGGTGTATGGATTTGGGCTATTTCTATATTGGAGCTTCTTATGTGCAAATGTGATGCTAGTTAGATATACTCTCTAACATTGTAAGTGTAAATTTGATGTTATTTTTTTGTTGCTACATACTACTGGATTTCACTATAATTAGGGCTAGTTGCTGCATGACTGAAATGTGGAAATATGTGTCTATTTAGCTTAATCTATGTATGGGCCATTGTTAGATGAATGAAATGTCCTAGAGATCATTTTATCTCGATAAGCTTGCACCATTTGTATGAAGTATAAATTCTTGAAAGTAACTTTTCAGGACGAAGTTGACTTTCTGGGCCTCCTTGAACAAAAAACCGAATTCTTATTCATTATTATCCTCGACTCCATATCCCCAAGTGAATTAGGCACTGGTCTTACACAAAAGGGTGGTCATTTTCCCCTATTTTTCACATTTTTCCCCTTTTCCCTACGTCTAGCCCCATTAGGTCACCTAGGGCATCAAATTCCTAGGAATCTAGCCATAAGAAAACTTCGATCTCCTAGAGGCAACTACGCTAGTGGGTCCCCTGTCTCTCCTCCGAATTTGTGCCAATTTCGACGGTGGATCTCCCGGTACCTCAAGCCCTCGCTCTAGGACCAAGTTTTTCCCTGTGTTTCCCAAGTCTAGCACCAGGCAGGATCAATTTGACCTTATGAAGTAAAAATTCTTGTTTGAACCTTTCCCCTCACTTTGTCCAGGATAGGAGCATCATTGGTTGCTATATTCCATCCTCAAACCTGGGCTAGGTCCACTCGGTCCCATGTGGTCCCATTTGTTGTTAAAGACTATTCATCAAGGACTATTTGGGAATCCAAGCTCTTATAGGATTTTAGGGTTCAGGAAGTACCTCTACATGTTGTACTCCTCATCCTCGCCCTCCAATCCTCACCCCTCTTCCTCTAGAAGATCAATTCCCTTGCTTAAAAGGCAAACAAGTTTGACTCTTTATTTTATCCTAGGGAAAGGTTTTCTAGGGTCACCTATTCATTGAAATATCTTTCATAAGTGGCTTCCCCAAAACATCGGGACTCCTCCCATCGAAGAAAGTCCGTAAAGAGCAGGGAGCCTTAACTGTGGTGACAGTGGGCTGAGCCTCCACCGTTGCCCTTAACCTAGCAGTTGTCCTCTTGGGAAACCATTTAGGTCCCCTGCTGGTTTGAGTGGTAACATGAACATTCATTCATTATAACATGGCCCATACATGATCCAACACTATTGAGAGATTTAATTTCCACAATTTCGTTCCAAGAAACGCAACAAATTAACCCTAAAATAGCAAAAATCCTTGCATTATGAATGTAGCAAGATAAATAACAAGAATAACATTTAAAACATTACTTACATGCAAGAAGAATATACCCAATCACCAAAATATGCCAATCATAGAAGCTCCAAGACAAAGAAGATTATCCAAACATCGAAATTCATCCATTCATCCCAAAAATCTCATCCTCAAAAGATAGCGAAAATTTCACAAGTAGATATGAGCTGATCCAAATGATTCTCACACTTCTATTTATACCTTTCCTAATGAATTCAATTTAGCTAATTAAGCCTAATTTAGCCCCTAGAATAAAATAATGTGGATAATAACAAAAATTTTGGTGACAAGCCCACCAAATAGCTTAATAATACATGAATAAGACTCTCAAGAGGGTCGAATGATCAACAAAGCGAGTCGTTGGGCCTTTGAGGAGACCTAATGAAGTCCAAAGGGTGCCATGGTGTAGAAATGGACTGCCATCATAGTGGACAAGTGGGTGGCCCCATGTTTTCTAAGCAAAATCCTGTGGTGCTCCCAATTGGGTGTGGGGGCTCAAAGTCATCCTCATGGGTCTCCAAATGGATTAGAAGCACTTATGGACTATCTATAAGGGCTGGAATGATGATGTAAGTCTTTCCTCTGTAGCGGGGAATAATCCTCTTGACCCTGGAACATCTGCCAGGTGTATGGTGTATCTGTGGAACCAGATGGGCATGGTGAACCAGCGTCATCATTCTCATCCAAAATGTGGAATAAGAGCAATCAACGAACACTGTTGGGCATCTATGAAGTAATATTTGCTATGGTGGAGGCCCATGGCTCTCAACGCTCACCCTACAAGTGCCATTGTGGCTCTCTGGAGGGTTAGGACCCCGTATATGGAGACGAAGCCACAATTGGGAATCCATCTGCAATCCTACATAAGATCCAATTCGTCCCCTTGCTCTCCAATATAACAAATCATTAGAATAATCAAGAAAAAGAACTTACAAGTCATGGAATCAATGCGACACTTCATGTTGGTATGCCCTTACATAGTGGGATTTGGTAGGTACAAGTGTCTCCAAGCTCAATAGGGGGTTAGCCAAGGACCCTATTAGGTGGTTTCAACCTCTAGAGGGGGTGACATGTCTGTGGTAGATCCTTCAAATGGTAGGTCAAAAATTATATAATGATGGAACAAAGTGGGGATTAGGGAAAACATCTAGACCACATGTTAAGGAGGCAGGGTAGCTAAAATAAGTGAAGCCCACACCGAGGTATATGAGTGTAGGAGTGAGCAAATCGTGGTACATGAGTTACCCCGACCTTTGTTTTTCCACCTTTCTTCATATTCCTTTTGCCTTTTATTGATTTTTTTCTTTATAAGTGCTTGGGGCTCTAGGGGGTGAGAGCATGATGTGTAATATATAGCAGTGAATACCCCCCAAAGTGGGGCGGTTCATCGCCCACCAGTGGTTGGGACAATCATGGGTTCCTTAATGATAGAGGGGGCTCTTTTAGGGCCCATAGGAACCAGGGTGATGGCCATGGATAAGGGTAGAGCTCATATTTGGCTTTTGTCCATGTGCTAAATTTGTATGTCCCTACCATCTTTTGCATTTTGTGGTACATTTCCTGTTGAGAGGTCAAATTATGTTCTTTCTTTTCTTTTCAGCTACATCGACCTTTGAGGCATCGTTCCAGGCTCAACCCAAGGTGTGGACACAAGGAGGGGTAACCTAACCATATGTGGACCCGAATGGGAAAATAGATGAATGGAGCTGAAATGAGTGGAAGGGTAGTGATGTATGTGGTATTGGGAAGCGGGACCACATAACCAAAATCGGGATTTCCCATGTAGTGCTAACCCAAAAGTAGAATGGCTAGTAAAGGAGATCCTACAGGACTAGGATACAAGGGTAACCATGAAATCAGACAACATACACAAGAATACAAACCTAACACACTCTTTCCGCCGAAACCCCCCACCAATCCATGCCCAAAAGTGCCCATAACAAGTAAGGAAAATTACTTAACTATACTACTAACAAGCCATACCTTTGGGTCAGGAGGACCACCTTCAAACATACATTCATGACAAGTGGTCGAGGGACTACATGGCTGGCTTAAGTGGAGGAGAAAATGGCACATTGAGCTATTTGGTGGCGACATAGGGCGGCTAGTTGACGACTGAGGACCATCTAGGAGAAAAATTTCTCCTGTATACACTACCCATAGGTGGTGGGTAACATATGGTTCCAATTGGGAAATGAGCTATCAGAAAAATGCGCAAAGATACTCGAACTGTTAAAATCTGGGTACCAGAGGACAAGTGGTTCCCTATGGCTTTGATCTTTGGCCTAGGGAAAAGTGTCCAAATGTATATGTACTTTTCTCCTAAAGTGACTTTATAAGTGGTAAAGTTGAATCTAATTTAAATATGACTTTATAAGTGATAAAGTTACAAGTCTAATTTTAAAGTGACTTTATTAAAGTCAATGTAAAATTAGAATGTGAAAAAGTGACTATGGAAATAAAAGGCTAAGTGGGTCTTTATTTAAGTGGGGTGAATTAAAAATTAGAAAGTGAGAATTAAATGCACACTTATTCTTAGCCCTTGATCTAAAGGTATCTCAACCATTGGATTTAGGGATTCCCCAAAAGTCAATTAGGGTTAGGTTAAAGGAGAAAAGAAGAGAAAAGGTCATTCAGTCTTTCATGAGCAGATTGAGAGAAGGAGCAAGAGAGAGCAAGGAGAATTTCTGAGTAGTGAGGAAGGAGAGCAGAACTTTGGCATGCATACCGAGGCAACACTCAACAAATCCATAAAGCAAGTTGACACACAGTTCAAGGTAGATTCTGGGCATGCTTTTCAAGGCAGAACCATACAACACCTTTGGCACACATTTCTAGGCAACCGTGCAACAGTTCTGGCATAGAATTCGAGGCACATTTATTGCTGTTTTTTTGGCACATAAATTGAGGTAGCTCGTACAACGTATTGCTGTTCTTGTGCACAAAAATTGAGGCAGAACCGTACAACATTTATTGCTGTCCTTGTGCACGCAGATCAAGGAGAACAATACAACATTTATTGCTATTTGCACACATTTCGAGGACGTACAACAAAATTTATTGCTGTGTTTTTTGGGCACGAAAAACAAGGATGTTATACAACATTTAAGGTTATTTCTGTTTTGACTGTTGGCACATTTTCCGAGGCAGAGGTCAAGCACGGAAAACGAGATAAGTTTTATTTTTGTGGTTGCTGGAATTTTCTGTGTATTGCTGTTTCACTATAAAAGCATTTTTTCAGAAATAAAGAAGAGCTCTCATACTGGTTTTCACCAACAGTTGTAGGGGGTTTTTTCAAGGTCACATTGACAAAAAATCAGTGTTATTTTTCTATGTGTGGCTGTTATAATTTTCTGAGTTTTATTTCTGCATTTCCAACACTTGTGAAATTCCTAAATTTGTGTTTTAGAAAATAATTTTCATTTCCAGAATTTTGAATATATGATTATGGGAATGGACATTTAACTATATGGGAGTGATAAGGTGAAACTGAAAACCGAAGTGTGGTCTAAAATTTCTACATGGTATCAGAGCTAGGGTGGCGGAAAAGTGTAGTTTGGAACAACAAGTGTAAAATTATAGCAAGGTGATTTTTCACATAGAAGGCTGAACCTTTACCACAATTTTGAAATTTTGGTGATGCTGATCCGGACCTTTACTTTATTGTGGTAGGTGAGGAGCCTCTCATTCTGGTGTTTAATGTGGCTGACTTGGTCATTACAGGTGCAGAGAGACTTATAGAGGGCTGCAAGAGAGATCTTGCTTCAGAGTTCGAGATGAAGGACATTAGCTTGATGCATTACTTTTTGGGATTAGACGTGTGGCAGAGGAGGGGCATTTCTTCTTGGGATAGGGGAAGTATATTGTGGACATTCTTAGCAGATTTCACATGGAGGATTGCAAACCCATGTCTACACCTATGATCACTAACTGGAAGAAGCTTCACGCTTTAGATTCCAAGTTGGTGGATCCTACTTTGTACAAACAACTGATTGGTTCTTTGATGTATTTGGTCAACACTCGACCAAATATATGTTTTGCAATCAACACGATGAGCCAGTTCATGTGTGAGCCCAGGAGAGTGCTCTGGGTTGCTGCAAAACACATTCTTCGTTACTTGCAGGGGACAATGGATTTTGGTTTGGATTATAGTCAGGGAGATGGAGTGAGACTGACAGGGTACACTGATTCAGATTGGGCAGGTTGTGCTTCTGATAGGAAGAGCAGTTCAGGGTGTTGTTTTGGGTTGGGTTCAGGAGTTGTGTTGTGGTTCAACCAGAAGCAACAGTCTGTTGTGTTGAGTTCAGCGGAAGCAGAGTACATGGCAGCCAATTTTGCTAGTTGTGAGGCCATATGGCTTCGGAAAATGTTGTTTGTCTTATTTGGTCAAGCGTTGAGACCTTTAGTGATTTACTGTGATAATCAAAGTTGCATTAAACTCACAGAGAGTCTAGTATTTCATGACAGGGCAAAGCATATCGAGATCAAATATCATTTCATCAGAGACTATGTTTAGAAGGGAGCTATGAAGCTTGAGTATATTCGCATAAATGAGCCTTACCACGGGGCAAGCATGTCTACTTCAGAGACAAGATGAGAGTGGTGAGGATCAGTTTCCTCGGGAAGAGGGAGTGTTAAAATTTGGGTGCCAGAGGACAAGTGGTTCCCTAAGGCTTTGATCTTTGGCCTAGGGAAAAGTGTCCAAATGTATTTGTACTTTTCTCCTAAAGTGACTTTATAAGTGGTAAAGTCAAATTTAATTTGAAAGTGACTTTATAAGTGATAAAGTTACAAGTCTAATTTTAAAGTGACTTTATTAAAGTCAATGTAAAATTAGAAAGTGTAAAAGTGACTATGGAAATAAAAGGCTAAGTGGGTCTTTATTTAAGTGGGGTGAATTAAAAATTAGAAAGTGAGAATTAAATGCACACTTATTCTCAGCCCTTGATTTAAAGCTATCTCAGCCATTGGATTTAGGGATTCCCCAAAAGTCACTTAGGGTTAGGTTAAAGGAGAAAAGAAGAGAAAATGTTATTCAGTCTTTCGTGAGCAGATTGAGAGAAGGAGCAAGAGAGACCAAAGAGAATTTTTGAGCAATGAGGAAGGAGAGCAGAACTTTGGCACACATACTGAGGTAGCACTCAACAAATCTGTACAGCAGTTCAACACGCAGTTCAAGGCAAATTTTGGGCACGTTTTTGAAGGCATAACTGTACAACACCTTTGGCATGCATTCCTAGATAGCCGTACAACAGTTTTGGCACATAATTCGAGGCACATTTATTGTTATTTTTGTGGCACAAAAATCGAGGTAGTCTGTTCAACGTACTGTTCTTGTGCACATAAATCAAGGCAGAATTGTACAACATTTATTGTTCTTCCTATGCATGCAAATCGAGGAGAATCGTACAACAACATTTGTTTCTGTTTGCACACATTTCGAGGACGTACAACATCATTTATTAATGTGTTTTTTGGGCACAAAAAACAAGGAGGTCGTACAACATTTAAGGCTGTTTCTATTTTGACTGTTGGGACATTTTCCAAGGTGGAGGTCAAGCACGGAAAACGAGATAAGTTGTATTTTTGTGGTTGCTGGAATTTTCTGTGTATTTCTGTTTCACTGTAAAAGCATTTTTCAGAAATAAAGAAGAGCTCTCAAACTGGTTTTCCCCAAGAGTTGTAGGGGGTTTTTCCAAGGTCACATTGACCAAAAATCACAGTGTTATTAACTTATTTTTCTGTGTGTGGCTGTTATAATTTCCCGAGTCTTAGTTTTGCATTTCCAACACTTGTGAAATTCCTAAATTTTTGTTTTCAAAAAATAATTTTCATTTCCAGAATTTTGAATGTATGATTAGGGGAATGGGCATTTAACTATATGGGAGTGATAAGGTGAAACTGAAAACCGGAGTGGGGTCTAAAATTTCTATCCGAACGTGAGGTCATGAAAACAACAATAATCTCTTGGTTACTGTTGACCTGTTATCTGCACATAGAAAGACCAAGCACACAGGGAAACATGTTTTCGTGGTGTCTAATGATCACCCATGCTTAATATTAGGCTGTAAAAATAAACAAGAAAGTAAGATATGCAAATTTAATATAAATGCAGCTAATCTAAGGTGAGAAATATCATATGATGTTATCTCTAATGTGAAAAATCATCATGCAATGCATCCTACCCTAACATGCATATAGTAATGCTAATACTAAGTGTAATCATAAAGCTAGTGCAACCAACATATCATCATATCAATATACATATGCTTGCCAGTATGATTACACATGTAGCAAATCACAAAGCGAATGTAGATACAATTATATGGAGGATGAAGTGGGTGGGAGGCAGGGAACTCCATTCGAGGTAAAAGGAAGCCCTAGGAGAAGGAAAATAAGCCAACCTAGAAGTGCACGACTTTCCCTCTGAGTACACAATGGTGGAATGAAAGATCACTCTCAAAAACTTCCTATCACAATCATTGTTTATAATATTATGCTTTGTAGATGCCACAAGGTCGTGATGAGAGGGGAACGAGGGGTGAGGGAAGGAAGGAGTGCAACAAATAGGTTGCTCACGGTGATGGTCACATTGGAGAGGGGAGATTCTGGAGTGATCATAAGCGGGAGGGTGTGTCTGAGGAGATAAAGTACATTCAATGAGGAGCTTTTCCTTGACACCATACTCAGAAGGGGGAAAGGGCTCATGGTCACTTGAGATGACACGAAAAGGGGCGAGGGAATTACTTGTGGACGACTTAAGATGATGAACAAGAGGAAAAGGCGAAAGGGAAGGTGAAGAATTTTATTCAAAGGGTTTTTGCCCCTCAAAATCGCAATCTAAAGGCTCAAGTGATTTAAATACAGAATCAAAAGGATGATAGGTGGGAGCCTTATCGATTTCATCATTGTTAGTATCAATAATTGAGTCTTCCCTAAAAGGAAAATCAATTACTTCTAACTTCCCCTCTTCATCCAAGGGAAAATAATAATTCTCCTTCCCAAGGGTATCAATGGATATGTTATCACAAATAATGCCCGAGAGGATGGGAGGACCAATCTCAACCTCATCCTCCTTGTCAGTGTCGTAAATCTGAGCACAATCGAATTGAGGACCAGCAATTTCCCATTTCTCCCTTTCAATGCGTAAGTAATCTCCAGTGTCATCTTCCAAGTGGCCAGTGTGATCACCTTCCTCAAGGTTCTCAAAAGGAGAGTCATCAAGAGTAATATCCTTGAGAAAGCTAAGTTTAGTCTTAATTTCTCCTTCCATAGACTCATCATTTCCAACACGTGTCCTCAAAATCACCCTTTTCATCATGTGGACCCAAGGAGGACTTGTCTTCCTACTCATTACTTAGATCCTTAATATCTTGATGATGCTTGATGACGACTTCCTCTTGAATGCTTAATGTGGGGCATACTTGAAGATGTCTAAGAAAGGCATTAATGAACTCCTCAATAGGTCAGATGCTCCTAGGTTTGTGATTTTGCAACCATGAGTTATGACCATAGAGAAAACTAAAGAACAACAACATAAGGACATCTTGGTGGACCACTTTCTCCTTTGAAGTATGTGCATTGAATCTTTCAACATGGTCAATTGCGGAGAGTGGATCACCATCAAACACGGGCACCCCACGTACCATCCTTCACGTGACATGATTGGGGTGCCCAGGGATGCTAGTGATGTCCAAAGCAGGAAAATCATCAAAGAAAGACACCCAATTTGAGATAGACATGTAAATTATGTAGGAGTCGCCAGGGTGAATATAAAGATGCCTAGAAAAATGTTTGCTTCACCATACAAGGATCGACCTTAAAGTTCAATGAAGAACTAGGGATTCATTCTTCCAATGGAGTCACCAATAATGTTATGTCAATATGTCGTATGGGGAACAAAAACATGTTTTGTGTCCCCAACAACGATGCCAAAATGGTACTGCTCAAACTAGTAGGGGTCCTAGGAGGGGATCCTTGGAGGGAAAATACTAGGTCAAGAGAAACAATGGAGCGATAGCCCACTGTCACCTTAGTTAAGGCTCCCTACTGTTTACGAACTTTCACTGATGGGAGGAGACCCAGTATAATAAGGATCACGAAAATGAATGGATCAATGATAGGATGAAAGCTATGTTGCACAGGGACCCGTCCCCACCAAAATTCATGGCGTTCCCTCCGTCTCAACATTTCGGGTACTTTGGAACTCATCAAAAACTTCCCCAATTGGTTGGGAACTCCATTGGGGACTTGGGGACTTCCAAGCTGTCCCTCAAAAAATCGGGGACTTTTCGGGGGACTTTAGGACGTCCCCAATATCATGCACATTAAAATTAAAAATAAATAAATAAATAAAATAAATTTGAAAATCTAAGTTCTAATCTTTAAAGTCAAAAAAAAAAAAAAAAAAACAAATTTTGAAACCTAAACCCTATCACAACCTTAACCTATTGACTAAACTAAACCTATCACATACACTCTAAACTAAACCTATTGCATACTACACATTATACTAGATAGTGGTGACGAAGGTAAACATTGTTACAGAGACACGACGACGAAGGTAAACACAAGTTACGAAGGTTGTAGGCAAACACTGAGCTCGAGCAAAGGTTGCAGGTAAACATAGGTTGTGAGGGTTGCAGGTAAGAGTCTAAGTGAGGTCTGAGATGACAAACAGAGGTAAACGATGAACAAGGAACTCCATTCACGATGGCAAAGGTAAACAGAGCTGAGAAGACTCGAGCGAAGGTTGCAGGTGAGGTAAGAGTCGAGTGTCAAGGCGGAGTTTGAGACTCTTAAATTGGGATTTATAATTAAATTTTAATGACTTATTCATGTTTACAATTTACAGTCACTATACTCCATGAATTAATTTTCCTTGAATTTGAACTTGTCTCTTTCTCCATGTCCGTGACAAACCTTTTCTTGCCATGAATCTTTGAAATTTCCCTATCCCACAATCACCCTGACTTTAATACCATGTTAAATATATGTAAGAGACGAGCAGGAGAGACTAGATGAGAGATAAGAAGATATTATCAATGTTCTACTGAATTACTAGTGGTGTTGTCTATATACGTAGCAAGTTCCATTATTCATTTTAAGAACCAATTAACTAATCCCTCAATACATTAACATAAACATCATTTATTATATATAATTTATTTCACTTTATGATATTATTACTTTTGTATATAACATTTGTTACTCCTGAAATAAACATTACAATGGCTAACTCATCTTGAACGCTTAATGTTATAAGGTAAATAGATGGGATGGTAATACTCTTTGTGCTTTGTAAATAATAGTGAATCTAAATGATTATGATATACATTACACTGATGACAAGTCCCACAAGATTATTAATTTCTATACTCTTAATTTGGGATTTATAATTAAATTTTAATGGCTTGTTCATGTTTATAGTTTTATTAAATTTTACTTTTAGTCTTCAAATTTTAGTTATTTAAATTTTCAAATGATTCATCATGCATCATGGAATGATTATGTAGACAGTAGTAGATTGTAGGTTGTAGCAAACTAATAATATTTCTTACGTTCTTCACAATGGGCAATGATGACGAGATTTGTTTTTGTGATGCACAATGATGATTATATGGTACTAGACTTTAGTATTTTATTTTGTAGTTTGAATTTTAAAATTAGTAATAGTTCTAATTTTTATATTTTAATTTTATCATTCATGTTTATGCTGAAATACTAAATTAAATTTTTTTTTTTTTTTTTTTTTTTTTAATAAATATAAAATTTGTTACCACACTTGTCGTCCCCAACCTGTTTCCCCCTGGAAATTTGGGGGTGTGCTCTAGCCGTCCCAGAAACTCGTTCCCCCGTCCCCACAACCAATGCAACATAGAATGAAAGGAAATCCTAGAAGCCTATTCACAAGGGAGGCTCAAATATTATACTATATGGCTTGCTTGCATGGAAAACAAGATGAAAGGCTCCCTAGGAAGGGCTTAGGAGAATTCTAAGAGATAGGGTTTGGGTATATGACTTGTCAAGGAGATTTACAACTCCTAAAATCCTTATAGAAACTTGGATTCCAAGTGGTCTTTGTGAAATTGGCTTCAATACGCTGTGGGACCACACAGGACCGAATGACCCAGAATTAGGTCAAGGGGATGGAATTGATCAGCCAAGGGTGTGCTTGACGTAATTAAGGGGAAGAAAGGGATTAAAGGAAAAATTTCTTTAAATTTGATGCAATGATTCCTATGTGTCGATAATTTTCATTGATGTAAATATGAGCTTATTGAAGACCGTATGATGACACACTTAATGACATGAATGATGATTGAAGACCATACTTGAAGCCCTAATGAAAATAACCTAACCCTCATTTTTCTTCCAACATCCTTATACATGAAGAATCCTAAATTCCCAAGGTCCGTACTAAAAATTCCAAACTATCTTAATGAAAATCATTTTTTGACATCATTTTACAATGGCTCCTTGACTATCTTGTAGAGGACTCTTTCCTCTTTCTAATGAGTCCTCACTTGCCTCCTAACTCCAAATAGTTTAAGAGAAATTGATTTTTTAAGATAATATATTATATTAGTTACCCAAGCTGACCTATGCCCAGTTATGCTAGTCGGCCTCACTTACAAAAGTTGTGTCGTTTCATTGGAATGACAAACACATATAAAAATGAGTTTCGGGCTATCCAATTTGACCAAACAGTTTAGTGTAGACATCTCAGAGCATAAAATATAGTTCACGCCTTGTGAACTAAGGGAGGCCGAGAAAGGAGACATAAAAAGCCAAATTTGTGGCTCAAATTCTTAAGCTCAGACTTGGTGCAGAATAGACAGTGGATTGATTGGAGATAAACTCAGACTTGTTGTCTTCACAACCTTGGTTAGAGAGCTCAGACTTGGTAAACAGTGTTTCAAACCTACCTTCAAAGACTCAGATTTGCAATCTTGGTGGAGCTTTGACCTGTGGATTGTATACATAGTTTAGACCTCTACTTGTTGCAGCCTCGGTGGAGCTCGGACCTGTGGGTTAAATATATCTAAGATTGTTTCAAGGATCAGACCTCACTTGGCACCTCACAACCATTTACAAAATTTTTGCTCAGCTAAATTGAGGCTCGAATTTTGTCCCTGAACAACTTTGGACTAGGGTTCATTTGTTCGACAAGGCCGATATAATTACTGTTGGGAGGCTCAGAATAGACTTATAATTAGAAGCTCAAACTTACCTTCCTTGACCTATGATATGTTGCTTCATGCCTGTGGTGTATAACTCATAATTGTGGAGACTCATAAACAGTAAAAAGCTCATGAAGAATTGAACAATGAAACATTGATGAACGTGAAGATTTGGATGTTGGAACAATGATGAATTTGAAGGCATAATTCTGAACAATGAAGTAAAATTTGTGAGCAGTGAAGCATTGATTGTTTTGGAGCTTTTGGACAAGTGAGATATTAGATAGTGAAGAGACTTGTGAAGCAATTCAAGTAAGTTACTAATTCATTTTTATTGTCAAGACTGAAGGGTTGGTGCCCTAGGGGTAGGAGCCTCTGAAAACAAGGTTGGAGCCTTGACTAAGATAGGGTTGGAGCCCTAGAGGTTGGATCCTCACAAAAGTCCAAGTTGGAGCTTGGCAATAGGTTGGAGCTTGGTAGATTGAAGGGTTGGTGCCCTCAACCATCATTGTATTCAAATTTTTGTTAAAGAGGTTTGGTGTCCTCACTTGTTTATAATAAAATCCTTATTACTTATTCTTTTGATTATAATTGTGAAGAATCTTAACTAGTAAACATAACAATTGAAAAGAAATACGGATTCACCCCCCCTCTCAGTATTTCCAACACTATGAGGTAGCTAGAATTGGGAGAGTAAGGGAAAAATTCGGTCTCCAGGCTAGGGCTCGAGATATCTCAAGATCCAACTGTCAAAATGGTTTCAAAATTGGAGGGGACACCTAGGAGACTCACCAATGCAGTAGAGGCCAAGAGATCGTTTTTTTATGATGAGTGGTTTGCAAGAAATTTGATGCCCTAAGAGACCCAATGGGGCTATACTTAGAAAAAAGAGGAAGGTGAAGGGAAAATGTGAACTTTAAAATGATCACTAGAGGAGGACCAGTGCTCTGTCCTTTGGGAGAGACGATTTAGGGCTCAAATTGATTTCTACTTGTCAAGGAGGCCTAAAAAGCAACATCGCCAGGTGTTAGGGCTTAATGGAAGAAACTTCAAGGTCATTTATACTTCGTTGAGCAATATTTGGTGACTTATCAAGACAAATTGAACAAGATTGTCTCTAGGAACATTCATTCATTATAACATGGCTCATGCATGATACAACACTATTGAGAGATTTAATTCCCACAGTGCCGTTCCAAGAAAAGCAACAAATTAACCCCAAAATAGCGTAAATGCCACCATCATGAATGTAGCAAGATAAATAACAAGAATAACATTTCAAACATTACTTACATGCAAGAAGAATATATCCAATCACCAAGATACGCCAATCATAGAAGCTCCAAGATAGAAGATTATCCAAACATTGAAATTCATCCAATCATCCCAAAAATCTTATCCTCAAAAGATAGCGAAAATCGTACAAGTAGATATGATCCAATCCAAGTGATGATGATCCAAATGATTCATCACACATCTATTTATACACTTCCTAATGAATTCGATTTAGCTAATTACACGTAATTTAGCCCCTAGAATAAAAAATGTGCATAATAACAAAACTTATGGTGACAAGCCCACCAAATAGCTCAATAATACATGAATAAGCCTCTCAAGAGGGTCGATTGATCAACAAAGTGAGTCATTGGGCATTTGAGGAGGCCTAATGAAGTCCAAATGGTGTCATGGTGTAGAAATGGATTCTTATCATAGGAGACAAGGGGGTGGCCCCTTGTTTTCCCAGCAAAAACCTGTGGTGCTCCCAAGTGGGTTTGGGGGCACAAAGTCATCCTCATGGGTCTCCAAATGGATTGGGAGCACATGTAGACCATCTATAAAGGTTGAAATGATGACATAAATCCTGCCTCTGTAACGGGTAACAATCCTCTAGACCCTAGAACATCTGCCAAGTGGATGGTGTATCTATGGAACCCGCTGGGCATGGTGAATTAGGTGCATCATCCTCATCCAAAAGGTGGAATAAGAGAAATCAATGAACACTCCTGGGGATCCATGAAGTATTCTCGGCTTTGGATGTGTTAATCAAGTTGTCATTGATGTCAATATGACCTTGACTGAGATGTCAATATTCTTGAGATCCTTGGTTCCAGATGATGATGTCATAACTCTTGGTTGATAACGATGCCATCAATGAAGATGTCAAGCCACTAATGAAGAAGTCTTGAACTAACTATAATGTTGCCGAGTGTCAATCACATGCCTTGATTAGTGATCTAGACCATAGGTGCCAATATACAAGCCTTTGAACTGGAGAACTATAATTGATGAAGTCATACGCGTGATGATGTCATACTCTTGAAGAATGACCACAATTTCACATAATTGTAAGAGTGCTTTGGAGCTTTTGACAAATTTATGAAGGCTGCACTATGACATATCACTGCACTAGTATATGATGACATTGTTGATACATGATGCTACATGAATGTTGCACTCCTACATAATGACTCTATGATCCTATGATGACATTGATAACAATGAAGAAACCAAAAAATGAAGAAGACATGCTGTCCCAAACATTCCTCATGCTGTCCCAAACTTTTTATGCATAAAATTTAAGGACAGTCACAAATAAAAATTTGTTTCACCATCTTAGAAGCAGAATTTCTTTGTGAGACCTTCACCATCCTTTAGAGCATAATTTTAGCTTTCCAATGAGCCCTTATTTGTCCCGAAACTCCTAGTAGTTTGTGAGATATTGAATTTTTTAGTTTAGAAAATTATATTTTTTTAGCCAGCCGACCTACACTCACAGATTCATGTCGGCCTAATCCAGAGACGTGCCCCTTCACTTTGTTGAGCGGAAAACACTATAAATACACAGTTTCGTCCTCATTTTAGCCATCAGATTTCGATGATCTTTTCTGAGATTGAGTACAGAATGTTAAGGAGGCCGAGGAGCACATTATAAGACACTGTTTGGGTAATTTTTTAAGAAGGCTGAGGAGGAATACTTCTGTGGTATTCTGGATCTGTGGAGAAACTACATTGCAGGGGACTTCAGATTTATGACAGAATTGTGGAGTAGCTTCAGGACAGAGGTTGAGTTAGATCAGACTTATGTAACTATTTAAAGCTCGTTGAAGGCTCAGAATTTGGACAACATCTGTGGTAGTCTGTGGGTTTAGAATAGTGCTGTTGAGAGGTTTCTATTTGAGGACAGATCTGTGGGCAGTTCAGATCAGTGCATAAAACATTACAGACCTGTGATACATAGTTTGGAGCTTTTTTCTGGCATCATTGAAGCTTTTGAGCATTGTTCTTGAGATCTTTTGAGAGCAGCTAATTGGGCACTGTTTAGAGCATACTTGGAGCAGCTGACAAGTGTTTTTTGAAGACAATTCTAGAGGGTGTTTTCTGAAAGTATATGAAGTTGTATTTGAAGCAGTTTATAAAGCATAATTAAGAGACATTTTTGTCTACTTTTAAAGCAGCTGGTGAAGACATTCTTTGGCGCAGGGTATCTGGAGGCTTGGATCACTGTCTAGAAAATCAGACAGTCCTCTACCTTGTCTCTAAGGGATTACAAAGGAATTGATAGACATATTCTTGAAGTGTTGAATACTTAGAGTTGATCTTGGAGCCATTTGAAAACATCTTGAAGACGTGAAATCTTGTTGAAGTAACTTGTTAAATATTTGCTGTTCATACCTATTAAAGACACTTGTAGAAGCAGATTGTGGAGACATTCTTGAGGACATTGGTTGACCTTGTAATGCATGTCTAAACACCTCATGGAATGACCTTGAAGAAGGTTCCAAATTGAACATATTTTGTTGAGAAGCCTTGAGTGATCTTGGAAGACGATGATGCATTGATGAAGCCATCATGAGGTAACTTGGATAAATTGTTTGGGTACTATGAAGAGCAGTGGTGACACCTTCTAACAAGAAAAAGTTGTCATTGATGATGTGACATGGAGACTAAGTGTGTCGGAGCTTGTTGAAGAAGACTTTGGGAGCGATGAAGAATAACCAAAGATATTTTGACAAAGTGAAGTTGAGGGTTGGAGTCCTTAAGGTTGGTGCCTTGGAAGATAGGGTTGGAGCCGTAGAGGATAGGAGTCCTCAAGAGACCAGGTTGGAGCCTGTACCAGATATAGGGTTGGAGCCCTTGAAGTTGGTGCCTCAGAATTGACAAGCTTGGTGCCTTGGAAGATAGGGTTGGAGCCCAAGTGGATAGGAGTCCTCAAGACACCAGGTTGGAGCCTATACCAGATATAGGGTTGGAGCCCTTGAGGTTGGTGCCTCGGAATTGACAAGGTTGGAGCCTTGGAAAGACCAAGTTGGTGCTTGGCACAATGCAGGTTGGAGCCTGGAAGATTGGACTCTTCATCTAGGGTTGGAGCCCTATATCATTATTGTACTTCACTTATTGTAAAGAAGAAATTAATAAAAGTATCTATTCCATCATTGTTCATTTTTTGTTCTAAATATAAGTGATCTAATTAGTAAAATTAACAATTGAAAAGAAATACTGATTTACCCCCCTCTCAGTATTTCCAACAAGATGAGGCCCATGGTTCTCACACTAAGAAACTAGATTCATTGTTATAGGGCCACGTGTCCCGAATCATTCGAATCCGACACAATTCGTGGGGATTCGAGTCCGAAATCCCAGATTCGATCGTGTCCGATCGTGTCCTGTACGGACACGATTGAATCCCTTTTTGCTGGATTCAACCAACGCAAAAATGCGTCCCGTGAGTTATAAAAGTGCGATTTTCCTCATTGTTTCTCACCAAAGCTTGTGTGTGAGTTGAGCAAAGAGCAAGGAGCAAGAGAGTGTTTTCAAGGAGATTCGAGCAACCGGTAAGTGCACTCCCTCTATGTTTTTGCATTTGGTTTGCATGTGCATATATTTTACAAATTTGGTCATTTTTATTTATTTTTTACAACATTCATGGCTCAATCAAGGGGCAACAAGGCAGGGGAAAAAAAAGGGGAAGAATGTCCCCATTGGAGATGCCCCTCCTGTCCCTATTTCATCAGGGTCTGCAAGTATTCCATCTATTGGAAGTGGGGTTGCAACAACTGTTGGAAATACTGAGAGGGGGGTGAATCAGTATTTCTTTTCAATTGTTAATTTTACCAGTTAGATCACTTATATTTAGAACACATAATGAACAATGATGGAATAGATACTTTTATTAATTTCTTTTTTACAATAGGTAAAGTACAATAATGATATAGGGCTCCAACCCTAGGTGAGGACTCCAATCTTCCAGGCTCCAACCTGTATTGTGCCAAGCACCAACTTGGTCTTTCCAAGGCTCCAACCTTGTCAATTTGAGGCACCAACCTCTAGGGCTCCAACCCTATCTCTGGTACAGGCTCCGACATGGTTTCTTGAGGACTCCAATCCTCTAGGGCTCCAAACCTATCTCTGGTATAGGCTCCGACCTGGTTTCTTGAGGACTCCAATCCTCTAGGGCTCCAAACCTATCTTCCAAGGCATCGACCTTGTCTCTATGAGGCTCCAACCTCTTGGGCTCCAACCCTCAACTTCACTTCGTCCAAATATGTTTGGTTATTCTTCACGACTCCCAAAGTCTTCTTCAACGAGCCATGTCACACTTAGTCTCCATGTCACATCATCAATGACGACCTTTTCTTCTTAGAAGGTGTCACCACTGCTCTTCATCGTACCCAAACAAAATCTCCAAGGTCAGCTCATGATGACATCAATGCATCGTGGTCTCCAAGTCAACTTCTAAAAGGTGTCTTCAACAATTCTTTCCCAACAAGATGTCTTCAAGATACTTCACTACAACTTTCAAGATGGCTTTCCAAGGTATACTAATCAAGAAGATCCCCAAGACATTTTCAAATTCACTTTAAGATGTTTTCACCAAGAGTCTTCTTAAAGACTGCTGCAAACTATGCTCAATATACTGCTCTCAATGTCAATCCAAGTTTTCTTTGAAGATCCTTCAATAGTTGCTCCAAGGAGTTGCTCTAGGTCTTCAAATGCTTTAAATAACTGTCATAACTGCGCCTTCAAACCTGCTATAAATCCACCTTCAAGAAAGGTCTTCAATGTGCTACAAAAGGGTATCTCGGGACTGTTTTAAAAAAACCTTCAAATGTTGCTACAGGGCTGTTTTAAAGCTGGTCCAAAACTGGCTTCTAACAGCCTTAAATGATAAGCCAAGCTAACTGAAATTGATATTTCTCCACTAGCTGCTACAGGACCGAGACTGCTGGTCCAAAACTGACGTCTGAGGTGAGGTCTTCACACTGTTTCATGTTTCAAAATTGTACTTACTGCCTGTCACAAATCCATGCTTTTTAAGGAGAAAACCGAGACACAACAATTCAGGTCTGAAGCATGACTGTCCACACAAATCTGAGTTTTTGTAGGTGACAGTTCCTCCTATGTATCACTGGTCTGAGCTCCAGATTTGACTGTCATGAGTTCTCCACAAAGTTTTTCAACCGAGCTTTAATAGAATTATGATCTTGAGGTCCGAGCCTCTTTTTTTTTTTTTGGCTTGACTGATAACTCAACAAAAATCAGCCCAAACAGAATTATCCTTTTTCCTCCTCAATTTAAACAGTAGGTCTGAGGTAAGGTATTGACCACACTTCGGTCTTCCACAGGCAATCTACCCGCAGGTTGCTGTTTGCTGTTTTGTAATGAATATCTTAACAAAAAGTTGCCCAAACAGTGATTTTTGTCCTCTGCTGCCTCCTTGGTGCGTTTTTACCTCTACTCTGAAATCTTCACCGAAATCCTTGACTGAAATGAGGTGCTGGACGTCATATTTATATAGGATTTCGACCTTTAATAAAGAGACATATCTCTTGGAGGGAGGCCGACATAAATGTCTGAGTGTAGGTCGGCTAGCCTTAAAAAATATTATTTTAAAACTTAAAAATTCATTTTCTCACAAGCCGCTGGGAGTTTTGGGACAAGTAAAGGTTCGCTGGAAAGAGGAAAAAATCCTCTTTAAGATGGTGTAGGATTCAAGGTGTCCAAATGTATTTTTCTTTGTGACTGCTTATGAAATCTTTAGTGCAGAAGGTGATTAGGACAGCAAGAGGAAATTAGGTGTTGATGATTAGGTGTTGATGATTAGGACAACAAGAGGTTATTAGTGTCATCATGTAAATTATCCATCTCATCATGACATCATGTAATAGTGCAGTGATATGTCATCAACCATAGTGTAGCATTTATTAATTTGTTATCAAGAGAGCATCAAGGTAGTCTTCCAACTGCCATCCATATCATTAAATGAAATCTTCCAGCAATGTCATCATATGGCATCATATGACATCAAGTGATCTCCAAGTCCTTCATGTCATGTCTCCAAACATTGTTCATGTCATCAAATTGTCCTCCATGTCATTATGTAGTCTCCAAACATGTCATCAAGACCTTCATCAAGTGCCATCACGTATGACATAATCAATTGTGGTCATTCATGTATAGTCCTTCAATAGTGTAGTATCCATCAAGGGTAAGGACATCATCCGAGTTATAGGCTTCCTCATCAAGAGCAAGGATGCATGAGGTTATGACATCACAAGAATATTTGCCATCCCAATAATGTTATATTGACATCAATGAAAATCTTGATTAACAACAACAACTTCAAATGTTCAGGGAAAACAAACTCAAGACCCCAAATACCCACTGTGGAAATATGTGACAAGGGAGGCAGGGCCAGGCAGCAAGGCGAAGGGAGGAGGCAATGTTGCATGGAAATCAGTTTTTGCCACAACCATTTCATGAGCACATATTACCGTGTGAAAGCTCATTTGTTGGCTTTGCCAAGTTGTGGCATTTCAGCTTGTTCACAGGTGCCATTAGCAAAGAGGAAGGAAAAGATGAGAGAGGCATTTGTTGGTGCAGCAAATGTGGCATCAAAATCAAAACAAAACAGGAATGATGACCTCCTTCCATTCTTGAGGGAAAGCAGTAACAAGTTCCCATTTGAGCGTTTTAGTGGGGGACAAGAAGCAAAGAAAGGCAACTGCACTTGGTCCAATGGACAAGATTTTCCAGAAAGAGAAGAGGGAAGAGCTTGATCTCACCATTGCATTTTTTTTCTATCAAAACTTCATATCCTTTAATGTTGCACAGTCACCTCTATTATTGAGATGTGTCGAGATGTAAGTCAAGGGGCTCCATCAGGGTATGTGCCTCCTTGAGAAAGACAAAGAAATAGGTGGACAAAATGCTTGAGCCTATTAAATCAACATGGCCAACATCTGGGGTTAGCATTGTTTCTGATGGATGGACAGATCTAGCACATCACCCACTCATCAACTTCATGGTGCATTCTTGAATGGTCCAATTTTCTTGAAATCAGTGGATGCACTTGGACAATACAAGGATGCACAATATATGGGTGAGTTATTTATTAAAATTATTGAAGATGTAGGTGTCGATTCTTGTGTGGAAATCGTTTCAGATAATGCACCTGTTTGCAAGGCTACTGGCATGATTGTGGAAGCTAAATGTCCACAAATATTTTGGACACCTTACATTGCCCATTCATTGAACTTAGCATTGAAATCTATTGCCTCTGATGTGCTTTGGATTGGAAGCATTATTGAGGATGCAGGACATATCCGTAACTTTGTACAAAACCATACAAATGCCCTCACTATCTACAAGGAGTACACCAATCTATCATTGTTGAAGATTGTGGATACATGGTTTGGCTCTTCATTCATCATGTTGAAGAGGTTGAGGGAGGTCAAGACTGCTCTTGGGGCCATGGTTATTTTAGAGTTTTGGTCTTTTTGGAGAAAGAAAGATCAAACAACCTCAAAAAAACTGAAGGACACAGTGTTGGATGATGTCTGGTGGGAGAAGGTAGATCTACTTATTCAAATCATGGACCCTATCATTTCCTTGCATCGATTTGCAGATACAGACCAACCCATCCTAGGAGAGGTTTATGAGGGTGGGATTCCATGATATAGTCTGTGAGGAACATTGTTTTACATTGTCAGTGCCTAGAGTATGAGACATCACTAGAGGCCTTCTTCACTAGCATATTCTTGTTAGCAGATGAGACAAGAATTGCACACCTTTACATTGTTTGGCTCACTCCTTGAACCCAAAATACTATAGCTATGAGTGGCTGAATGATGGACCTTCCCGCAAATTCCCTCCTCACATGGATGGTGAAATCTCACAGGGGAGGAAAGATGCTTTTAGAAGGATTTTTCAGGATAGGGCATCCCTTGATGAGGTGGATGATGTCTTTGTAGAGTTTTCCACTGGCATTGGGCGATTTGCAGGCTATGATGTGATTAGAGACAGGGGGGCTAAGAAGCCCTATTCTTGGTGGGCAACTCATGGGGCAACAAGCCATCCTCTCTCAGGTGACTTCATCCTCTTGTTGCGAGAGGAATTGGAGCACATATGAGAATTTGTATAGTGTGAAGAAGAGCAAGCTTGAGTAGTCTAGGGCAGAGACAATGGTGTATGTGCACACCAACCTTCGTCTTATTTACAGGCAGAGGGAGGATTGGTTGAAGGGGAAGACAACGATGTGGGATGTCTTTCCTGATGATATGGGTTTGGGCAACAATGTTGTTGTTATTGGCCAACTTGGATCTCAATGAGCCAGTGCTAGAGCATGCCACATTTGATGATGGCGATACAGTAGAGGGGTCATCCTCCACACCAACAAATGCAGAGATGGCATTGGATAAAGAGGAGGAGGATGCAGCAGAGGAGAGCAGTGGTGAGCATGATGAGGACAATGATGCTGATTATGATGATGAGGATTGATGACTCATGAGTCATGAGCTACCTACTACGACACTGCCTTGAGGCTTGTAGTCTTGTAGTTGTTTTGTATTTGCTATTTCTATTTGCCATTGGCATTGTACTACCTAGAGGCTAGTACTTATGTAACACATTTTGATTTTGATGACTTAATGAGAAAACTACAGTATCTTGTCTTTCTCCTATTGGATCATCGATGAATATGTCTATTACTTTGTAATACGTATGAATCTATGATTGTATGATGTATCAATGCAAAGATGGCATTGGATAAAGAGGAGGAGGATGCAGCAGAGGAGAGAAGTGGTGGGCATGATGATCATGATGAGGACAATGATGTTGATTATGATGATCAGGATTGATGACTCATGAGTCATGAGCTACCTACTGCGGCACTGCCTTGAGGCTTGTAGTCTTGTAGTCTTGTAGTTGTTTTGTATTTGCTATTTCTATTTGCCATTGGCATTGTACTACCTAGAGGCTAGTACTTATGTAACACATTTTGATTTTGATGACTTAATGAGAAAAATACAATATCTTGTCTTTCTCCTATTGGATCATCGATGAATATGTCTATTACTTTGTAATACATATGAATCTATGATTGTATGATGTATCAATGTATCATGTATCTTAAATCTTTGTAAAACTTACATCTAGATGAAGATCTATGTTTGAATCAATAAATTTGTATGAATTTGTGTAAGAAATATCTAATTTTTAATATATATATATATATTTTAATAATATATATATATATATATATATATAACGTGTTCGGACGTGTCCTATTTCGGGGGGTCACCGTGTCCGAATCTGACACTCGAATCCGCGTGTCCATCGTGTCCCGTGTCCCTGTGTCAGGTGACTTAGATCTCAATGCTCACCCTACAAGTGCCATTGTTGCTCTCTGGAGGGATAGGACCTCGTATAGGGAGACCAAACCCCAAATGAGAATCCACCTGCAATCTTGCATAAGATCTAATGTGTCTCCTTGCCCTCCAATACAACAAATCATTTGAATAAGCAAACAAAAAAGCTTTCAAGTCATGGAATCAATGGGGCACTTTATGGTGCATGCCCTTCCATAGTGGGCTTTTCTTTGTGTCAAATTTGTAATGAGTTACATAGTGAAGAAGAGTGCCCTTGTCATCAAGTTGAAGAGGAAGATAGCCCAACACATTTGAACTTGATCAATGACTTTGGTCCTTTCACTATGTTGTTTAATGATACTTTATCCCTTTCCAAACAATAGCATGGAGTATTAATAAAAGAACATGATAAAGAGTGTGATGAGCATATTAATGCTGTTGAAGCCAAGGATGGGTTTAAAGGCTGCATTATACCAGAAAGAACAATTAGCAAAGCCACAATGAAGCAAGTGTTGAGAATATGTAAGGCTGTAGGTTAATACAAATTCTCTTCTTGATAATTACTTGTGAACATACTTGAGGTACTTATGTCTTCTCTTCTTTTAGATAAGTTAATCTTTCATCAAGTCAATTATCAAAACACAAGATACAAAGATTAGGCTCCTAGAGCCAGGGAAAAACCTCTCCCTCTTGGAGAGGAAAACCCGCAAATAATTCTTGTTATAGATCTTCAAATGACAAGTACCATGACCATAACTCAGACCCTTGACATAGGAATGCCTTCAAGACCTTGTCAATGCTTCATAGTATGCTTACACACTGATCCTCCTCTTATGTATCAACTGTCCTGCATCACCATTGTGAACATACTTGAGGTAATTATGTCTTCTCTTCTTTTAGATAAGTTAATCTTTCATCAAGTCAATTATCAAAACACAAGATACAAAGATTAGGCTCCTAGAGCCAGGGAAAAACCTCTCCCTCTTGGAGAGGAAAACCCGCAAATAATTCTTCTTATAAATCTTCAAATGACAAGTACCATGACCATGACTCAGACCCTTGACCTAGGAATGCCTTCAAGACCTTGTCAATGCTTCATAGTATGCTTACACACTGATCCTCCTCTTATGTATCAACTGTCCTGCATCACCATTAAAGAACTTGGTCTCTAATTAAGTCTTCCTTAATTTAGTCTTCGATTGCCAAAACACTTCTTGCTTCATACTCTTTTGAGATATATTTCTTTCTTTCATGTACTGAAGATAGGAAGGTAAATCACAGATTTACCTTCTATTCTCACACTCTTGCATCACATCAGACCTTAGATACACAATATATATATATATATATATATATATATATATCATTTGAATTTTAGACCCAATCTGCAACTTCTGTATATTATACCCACACTAGTTTACTGATCTCAAATCCGCATTTTATATTTGTAATACCTCGGGAATATCCGCAAGGGCTATCTGCACTTCTTCATAGATATGAAAGAGAAAGCCCACACTTATTCATTGATATTGTCCGCATTGTATATCTTGTCTTGTCCACACTTTATATACTGTCTAATTCGCACTTATTGTTACATAGATCACCGTTGAATCACTTCAGAAATGACCGCATAGTTGTTTACGTGTTGCCGTATTATATGACAGCATTATATTCCAAGTGTGACTGCATTATATTGCTGCTGTGTTACTTCAGAGATCCGCAATGTTACACTGTGATATTTCAGAGGGAATCCACATTCAAATTGATGCCTATTATCTGCATGAACAGAGGTATACATATTGGTGATGGCTTAGCTTTTAGGCCGACCTATATGTAGTCTTGTAGGCCGACTTTAACAACTTATAACAGCTTCTTCTTCCATCATTTGAGAGAGGTCGGTTTGAGGACATTTTCTGGATGTAATACAAGGCTTTGACATGATCTGGAGCATATACTAAAGACAAATTCCTTCATATATATACATGACACAGAATTATATTCTATGCCTAGAAGACCCAAACCTAGTAGACATCAAGAAGAAGTCTATCTACATAAAAATCTTGCTCATGAAAGCCATGAAGCAAGTACACCAAATATATTTTATTATTTTTGACTTCTTCTTTACATATATACATAATTACATATTAACATGAAGACTGACCTAGTTACACTTTTCAACACTCCCTCTTAATTAGGGAGGTATTCATACAAGTACATGGTTACTTTCAAACTGAAGAATCCTATTGGTAATCGCATCAGTATAGCATCCTATCAACCAACATTGTCCTAGTGCAAGGCCTTGACTATCATCCCCATCTCTCAACGAGACAATGGGCTACAATGCTGGCGAGACACTTGACTTATAGACACCTTCATCATTGTCTCTCCAAGGTACATACTCCACCTGGGTGTTCCCAAAGTATGACCTTCTTCGACTATTCTTCTCTTGGGTAGCTAGCCCTCAAAGAATATCGATCCCCAACTACTCTTATCTTGAATGCCCTAACACATTCTCAAAGAGTATTGAATGCCAGATGATTACCTAATCCTCCATTCTGCCTTCCCAAGACCAAAATGATGTGTCTATCTCTCCCTCTCAACCAGGGAGGACCTATTCCACAAGGGAATGTACTCACTCCTATACAAGGAATGTACCTAAGCTCATTCTTAGGAATTACCAAGTTTCTTCCAAGCAAGAAACTTATCATCAGGCTCCCTCTTAACCAGGGACCTCCAGCAGCAATGGTGAGACACCCAAATGCTCATGAAGAATTCCTGTCCTCGATGTCATGGATTTCGATATTGAGGAATATCCAACTTTTAGCTTCATAGGGCACAGATCATCCATCACTTTCATCCTAAGTCATGTCAACTATTAGAAAGTGATTCATCAGATTTCCTTATTTGGTCCACTGTTATGCCATGCTGCTTTCCTTCGAATCATCTCCAAGGATCATACATCCATTCTCATGATTAGCAGCCTTGCACAAATTCTTCCAGATAAACATAGTCATATGAACCTTTTAGAACAAAAGTTACCTTAGTGACGATCTTTCACCATGACATCTTCTTGTAGGCATCGACATCCTTCATATAGATTGACACATCTCCTAATGATATGCTTTTTGCCAAAGGTCTTCTTTACCAGACTTCCGTCGGAGTCTACATATCTTTCCAGAAGATCTCTTAGTCACATCTTTTTGGCTTCCAGATGGTAATTGCTTCTTGACATGGTTGCATTTCATGATCTCTTCCTCTTTGCACATTCTTTATTCCCAGGAACTTACAATCTTTCTAGTTTCTTGTTCATATACAACCACCTCATATTCCATGAGGACATATTATGTCGATTTCGTCTGTCTGTGCACTGAGAGATACTCCTCCATAGATCATACTTCCAAATACAAAAGTTCATTACCTGCAACCATATGACATGTCTTCACAACATCCAATGTTTAGCATATAAATATATACATACCTCATACCCTTTTACCTTTGAGTCATCTTCAAGAATGAAGAGCTTCATTCTCTTGGCATGCTCCATCAATATCCTAGAAATCTATTTCCATGATGACCTTTGCTCTTGATGACTGCTTTATATTTGTAATGTTATCAGAGAGGTTTTCTCGGAGTTGATTCAACAAGAGCTCCTACCATGCTTTCATCAGAATGCTACACTGCTTTCTATCATATAACCAACAGAAATCACTTAAAGAAGAAGATGATCTCAATTGTAGTGTAGATCCCTTCTTCTTTCTTAGATTTTCTTTGAATCATGTTCTTCCCTTTCTTCAAATGTTTGAGTTCTGCAAAACTATTGCCTTCAACTTGTCTTCTTCCATAGAAACCCTAGGTTGATGAGTGAGGTAACTTACTTATCCCATGATTTTGATACCCTCATGATCATATGAGTTCGTGTTTCTTATACTTCCATGATTTCACAACATATCAAATCTTAAGTAGGATCTAGGAGCCATAAGGAGACTTATTATGAGGGAGACTAGTCTTAATGATCTCTTACTCCCTCTTTCCATCCACTCCTTCCATCCTTTCCGGTGACATGAACTTTCTTGTACTGTTCATAATTCTTCTTTTGTGTCTCCAATATTGTTCATGTGAGAGATCCTTAAGAGTTTCTTTCCATGAATTCAAAGGAGGCCCTTATCTATGACTTCAGTTATCTATGAGGACCATGACGATGCAAGGTTCTTCGGTAATACAACCACCTTATGTATCTCCTTGCAAATCGAAGTCATTTAACCAAAATTAAAATGAAAATGAAAGATACTTACTTGGCAAGTGAAGAGGAGATCTTCACCTTGTTCTTCGTTGAATGATCTTCTTCTTAGGCTGTTCTAGACTTGAGATCACATGTCATCCATTTGTGTAGCTGAACTTTCAGACTGTATTCTTCCAAGGTTGAAACTGTGCTATCCGAGTTCTGCTTCCTTTTTCAAACTTATATACCATCGAGAATCTCTGATTGAGTCCGAACTGTGGGGATGTATGTATGTCGAGACTGTGTTTAGAATGACTGTGTAATATTACCTCATATACATGCATGCCGAACTGAAGTATCACTGAACTTGTGATGTAGGTGACATGTTTCGTAATATTTGTGCTATAAGCACTGCAATGTAACCAAGCTGAGGTTGTAACCTCCAAACTATAGTGGATTTGTATCACTGATAGCCCTTTCTTGTAACCAAAGCTCCGATATCATGTTGAGAATATGTAAGGCTGTAGGTTAATACAAATTCTCTTCTTGATAATTACTTGTGAATGTACTTGAGGTACTAATGTCTTCTCTTCTTTTAGTTAAGTTAATCTTTTATCAAAACACAAGACACAAAGATTAGGCTCCTAGAGCCAGGGCAAAACCTCTCCCTCTTGGAGAGGAAAACCCACAAAGAATTTTTCTTATAGATCTTCAAATGACAAGTACCATGACCATGACTCAGACCCTTGACCTAGGAATGCCTTCAAGACCTTGTCAATGCTTCATAGTATGCTTACAACGCTGATCCTTCTCTTATGTATCAACTGTCCTGCATCACCATTAGAGAACTCAGTCTCTAATAAAGTCTTCCTTAATTTAGTCTTCGATTGCCAAAACACTTCTTGCTTCATACTCTCTTGAGATATATTTCTTTCTTTCATGTACTGAAGATAGTAAGGTAAATCACAGATTTACCTTCTATTCTCACACTCTTGCATCACATCAGACATTAGATACACAATATATATATATATATATCATCTGAATTTTAGACCCAATCTGCAGCTTCTGTATATTATACCCACACTAGTTTGCTGATCTCAAATCTGCATTTTATCTCTGTAATACCTCAGGAATATCCGCAAGGGCTGTCCACACTTCTTCACATATATGAAAGAGAAAGCCCACACTTCATTAATATTGTCCGCATTGTATATCCTGTCTTGTCCGCACTTTATATACTGTCTAATTCACACTTATTGTTACATAGATCACCGTTGAATCACTTCAGAAATGACTGCATAGTTCTTCAGGTGTTGCCGTATTATATGACTGCACTATATTCCAAGTGTGACTGCATTATATTGTTGCTGTGTTACTTCAGAGATCCGCAATGTTACACTGTGATATTTCAGAGGGAATCCACATTCAAATTGATGCCTATTATCCGCATGAACAGAGGTATACATATTGGTGATGGCTCAGATTTTTGGCCAATCTGTATGTAGTCTTGTAGGCCGACTTCAACAACTTATAACAGCTTCTTCTTCCATCATTTGAGAGAGGTCGGTTTGAGGACATTTTTCTTCCATAAACTCTTGGATGTAATACAAGGCTTTGACAGGATCTGGAGCATATACTGAAGACATATTCCTTCATGTATATACATGACACATAATTATATTCTATGCCTAGAAGACCCAAACCTAGTAGACATCAAGAAGAAGTCTATCTACATAAAAACCTTGCTTATGAAACCCATGAAGCAAGTACACCAAATATATTTTATTATCTTTGACTTCTTCTTTACATATATACATAATTACATATTAACATGAAGACCGACCTATTTACACTTTTCAACAGCAAGTAGTAGTGCTGCTCCCCAAAGAAATGTGATTAAAGCACCTCTTCCCTTTGGTAAGAATATTCCCAAGACTACTTCCTCTGATGCCAATAATAGGGTATCATTAGATGTAGATTTGGGAGGTGTTCTCACTACGGTGAATGTGCCTGTCTCAATCTTGGAGCTAGCAAAGATCAAACCTTAGAGGGTTCCAATTAGGAAAATCTTCAACCTAGATAAGGAGCCTGAGGACCCTCTTGTGATAGTACAAGACATGTACTATGATTGGAAGAATGGAGGGTATGCACCTTTTCTGTTGTCTCTAGTGATTAATGACTTGATATTGCACAATTGTATGCTCGACTCCAGAGCCTCTCCCAATGTCATGCCTTTAAGAGTCATGAAATTGGAGCTGCAAATTACTAGACTTACATAAATGTGTGTGGCTTTGATTCAAAGCCCATTGCTGTGTGTGGTTTAATCAAAGATGTTAAGGTTGCTCTGACTGCTAATAGAAACATAGCTGTGGTAATGGATATAGTAGTCATTAATGTTCTCGATGTCTGGGGCATGCTCTTATCAATAAGGTGGTCTGCCAGTGTTGGTGGGTATTTGCAGATGCACCTGTCCTATGCTTCCGTACCCACAACTGATGAAAAACCAGTTATCTTGTATCAAGAACCACATATGGCTGAGCATGTTGAACATATCACTGAACAAGATCACAATAATTGCTGGGATCCTGTACAACCAATATATGTAGAGCCTCTTGATAATTGGTTGGGGCCCCATCCTGGCCGATCATGAACAAGCCCCTTCTGATGCTCGTATGATTACTTAATAGGGATCTATGCCTGGGCTAGATCCTTGTGCTGTTTTGACTTTGTCTTAGCTTTGCGTATATATGATTGCAGGTGTGTTTTTGGTTATGCCAACCACGTTTTCAAGTTTCGTTAGCTTTTGTTTGTTCTATGGAGTTTGTGTTTGCAGCCTGCTTGTTTTTGTATTAAAGTTCTATATAAAATGTTTATATTAATTGTCAAAGGAAGCTTTAATTAAGAAATAAGTCAACTTCTGCCTATGTGGTAGGTGGGCTGAAAGTTTCAGTCTACATTGACTCTAATCCCACTGATGAGTCAATGGCTAAATGGGGGGTTGGTGGCTTGGGATATCTTATGTCAACCGAATTAGTAATAGGTCATGTGGTGAGCATCATCTCGAACTGTGGCAGCATTGAACACTAATTTTTGGAGTGCATTTAAAGGAGCATGTAATGTACACATTGCACAATAGGCATTATGATGTGAGGTTGTGGATAGCTGATTGGCGGATTTCTAGCAGGCTGACTTCTGCTATCATAACCTTCAGTAGTAGTTCAGTAGCACAACTCAGAGGTGGACTGCAGGCACATTTTACGACACTTTCGGTTTCGATAAGTTGCTACGAGATGGTGGTGATGAGTTTGAATTATAATATTCATTAAATAAGGTGACTTGAGTGATTAATTACGTAGCATGTCCTTTTTGGTAACTTTTGCGGTTGATAACTTTCTAGTGACTGTATAATTTAATGTTCTTGAAATTCATCGAAAATTGTTTTCAAGCCATCTTTGCTTACCTCGTCAGCTGCAATTTATACTTTAATATATTGCCCTTTCATGTTATCATACATATACTAATAATTGTCTTATTTTTCCAGTTGCTATTACAAGGGGTTCCACAGAATGCCGTTCAAGAAGATGTGGAGCGATTTTTCTCTGGATGTAACATTGATTGTTCTAATATACGATTTTTTATGAGGTATGCTAGTTTTGTTAGGAGGAAACCACAGTAATAAATTTGTGTGGTTTGTTTTCAGTCATCTGACAAGAATGAGATATTTGATGCAGGCAAGGATTGGACCAGTCACTTAAATTTGCTCTAGTTAGTTTTCGGTCACAAAGGGAAGCAATGCATGCTCTACGCGAGAAAAATAGGACCTTTTGTCTTAATAGTCCTATCACGTTGAGGCTGCTACAATGATGAAAATTATCTGGTGGTCGTAAATAACACGAGCTTGAGTGATGGTTATATTTGCCATGGATTACTATGTTCAGGCATCCAATGCGTTGGATCTGATTTTGACCTTTGCATTGACATATTCAGCAATGTCTTTTAAGAACATTCTGGGGACTTGTTTTAGGTCCCAAGTTTCAACCTGTGATCAGTTATGGGAAGGCCTAAAAGTATCAACCTGTGATCTGTTATGGAAGGTTTGTAGAGCCAATTTTGGAAACCAGCTTTTATGTTTGAGTCGTAAAAGCGAAGCTAAATTAATTTGGGAGTTATCATTAATAATTTGGATTGAAGAATTCAGAGGTGAAAAGCTTTCAAAGAATCTGAGCACCTCTGTGGTCCATCTCCGTGTACGTTCTCTATGACTAATTATTGAATTCTTTATTGAAATTGCAATTATGTTCACGGGGAAAGCAACTTCACATCAGAAAGCATTTAAGTAGCATTTATTCTGTCTGCATGCATTTCGCGTAGTTGTCTATGTTTAGGTTCAAGGATTGAACATATGTTAAAGTTTCAAGTAGATGGTTGAGGGATTGTATTTCTGACTGCGGGCATATACATATAGATCTAAGCAAATTCCATTATTTAATAAAAAGTTGCAATTTTACCTATAAGTAATTTTGTCTTGGTTTTTTTAGTTACATTGGCGGCTAAGGCAACATTCGAATTAAATGCAGCTTTGATAGGACATGTTTTTGCTGAACTTATGGGAATTAAGTGTGGTCATCTAAGTTTCACCAAATACGCAACCTTTACAAGTTTCTGAAACGGAACGCTGGGAAATTCATTCCCCCAAAAATATATATAACATAATCTTGCCAGAAAGAAATATATATATATATATATAGAATAGGATATGATATACCACGTTCTACATATGAAGATTGATGAGGTTGGAACCACTCTCAAATATCTTTAAACAATATATAATTACCAGTAATTATTAATGATTATGAAGGTCACAATTTCTATGGACTTTATTTCTGATTTTTTTGGGGGTTATAAAAGGTTGTCGGTGCAGACAAGGTGATATTTTTACATGGGTCAATACCTCTCATGAGTGCTTGGTGGGCCCACAAACTTCCAAATAAGCCCTTGAAACACCATTGTAAATTATTGAATCACCTTGAAACATCATTGGTTGTACCATATGGTATATCTTGATTTGGAGACACTTTATAGTATGGTGAACATTGCTTCTAAGGCATTTTGTACATATTTTTGTATTTATGGGAATTTGGAAATATTGTATGGTATGACAAACATTGTTGTTTCCAAGGTGTTTTTTACTTGTTTTAGTTTTTTTAGCTGTTTCAGCTATTAATACATTGCCTAAGTAGATGTTTCTTGCAACATAGGTGGTCATATATATCATGGACTGATATTGCATGCTCTAACTTGGATTACTCTTTAGTCTCCTAGGTATTTAGACCTATTGTTTATAAAGTTATTGTGATGCTATGTGGAAATCCTCTATAGTTATATGGCAAGTGGAATCTTAGTTTTCTTAATTTTTGTTAAAGATGAAGAAATGACATCGTGAATTATGGTCAATTTGTGTTATGTTATCATTTGTTTGTTGGCATTGCACTTTTGATACTACATGATACTTATTTCATATGTTGATGAACATTTATCCATAATCCCTCATACCAACTTTATCATTTTCAGTTTCAAAAGTTGTGCAAGTGTACTAAAAGTGGGAATATTCCAAAAGGTGTGTCAAAATCATATTAAAAGAGGGGATATATACATGCACTAATAAGAGGCTGTACATTCTAAAATAATGATATAGAAACGAGTCACAATTGGTAAAAGGTATTACAGTTAAATATGGAAAATATCTCCAACAGAAATTAGTTATGAGCAACTACGTGCATTTAAAAAATACAAGGAATAAAATTATAACATGTGTCATTTATAATTTCTAGAATAACATTATAAATTTGTGATATAATTTTTATAAATTATAATTGAGATTACTCTAAAACTATTGCACCCCTTCCTTCCCCTCATTCATTGCTTAAACAAGCACTAGGCCATTCTTTCAAGTGGTAGGTGAGGAGGGCCCACCTCCCTCCCTTCCTTTTGTAGTAAGCCATAACCCAAATGAGGGGGGGTGGTGGAGTGATAGGGTGTTGGGGCACGATGCCCTCTTGTCCCACCCAACGACACCAAAGAAAAAACGAAAAACCTTGTCCTTCATTTTGAGTGGTGCCTTTTCTCATAATGAGGGGTGGGAGGTGACACCCTCCCAATTTGCTACTCCTTTAAGTTGAGAGTAGGGGAAGGGTGGCAAGGGCAATCTTGCGAACTAAAAATCATATAAAATTGGAAAATAAGGGATAAAAAAATAAAAAATAAGGAGAATTAAAAAAGGGAAAAACCCAAAATGGAGGGGAAATAAGTTAATTTTAAGAAATAAAAAAATAAATTTTAAGCTAAAAGCTTTAAAAATAAATAAAAAGAGAAAAATTGAGAAAAAGCTCACCCGTTCACCCTCCCTTTTAAGTTAGAAGAATGCACCTTGAAAAATAAATGAAGAAAACATGATAAGAAAAAACAATTCTTAACTATTTTAGGTTGGCAATGCAATTCTTATGATCAACATCCCACTTCTCTTCCTTTTCCCCGTCAACCCATCAGATACACTCATCACTTAAAGGAATGATAGTTCATTTTGTATTAGGGGGGGGGGGAGCTGCTCTCTCCCACCCACGCCTTTGCATCAAGTCACCACCATAATGAGAGTGTCTGAAAACAAAATTTGCAATAAATGCATATCATACTTTACAAAATGCCATGATGGAGTTGCCAAGTTGAGCTTGCTTTTCGAGCCTTACATTTGCTAGATGTGCTCAACTCTAAATCCAACAAAGTATTTAAAATGGTAAGGAGTAAAGGTTTTGTTGAGCTTTATTGTCCACATTGATGCAAAATTGTTACCACTCAAATTGCATGTTAGAATGGTAAAAGCTCTAACAAACTCATTGTACAATCCATTTGAGACATTGGAAGGGCACCCGTTGTCACCTTAACAACACACCTTTGCACTTTAGGCCAATTCACCTTTGGCTCAAGGGGGACTTTCCTAAAGAATCTCTAAGGCTAAGCAATAAGCAATAAGGTGATATCAATAATTTCCCAAACAATCAATTTGAGTTTGGAAGAATAAAATACTAGTAATGGAGGGACATGTAGATCAGTGCCAAGTTTTTGAGGATTATGGAGTCAAGAGAAAATAAATGACGAGAGGATATCAAGAACAAGATTCCTTCTATCAATTACTTAGACCAACGTATTGGGGGATACACTGGCATCTAGCGGATTAGTAATATAGCTAATTAGGGAATATGTAAAGCCAAAAATCCACTAAAGAGGATTCCTCAATAGGTTTTTCCTCATTACAAGGATTGACAATGGCATGAAATATATAAAAGTTTTTGTGAAAGGAACCCCCTTGAGGGTCTACCTAGCAAAGAGGTTTAGCATTTACTGCACATCAACAATGGAGACATGAAGACCTATGCCTTTGACATCGCCAAGCGCATGATAATGTTGCCCCTCGATGGATCGATGTTAGGTCCCTATATTACTAGTATAGCTCCTTATTGTTGTTAGTGTAACCCCCTTATTGTTATTATTGCACCCTTGTAACCCCCATTTTGTTATTATTGTGCCCTTAAATTATTATTGTTAGGTCGGCTAGGATTACATTGTGGCCCACTAGGATTACATTATGGCCCCATGGACTCCTATATATAGATAGGAGGTTTTGTAAATTGTATCATCGAAGAATTGTTCATTTATGTAATGTATTGGAGGTTGCCCCCTCGAAGTGGCTTATTTCTAAGGCGTTGATATCTTTTTTCTTCTATCTTTGGAGCTGGTTACACAACATTTGGTATCAGAGTTTTGATTCTAGGGTTTCGCTGCTCCAAATAGGTCATCGTGGCATTTTCGCTATAACTTTTTTTCTACGAAGTTCCAGAAGCTGAAGTTTTTAGGGTGCGAAGCCGAAATCCTGAGGAAGATTGTCTAAAAATTTCAGAGCATGGTTCACAATATTTTCGGAGATATCATTTGTGGAAGTTAGGTATTTTTTCAGGCTCCTAAACAGGTCATCGTGGCATTTGCGCTATAATTTTTTTTCTACAAAGGTTCAGAATCTAAAATTCGTATGGTGTGAAGCTGAAATCCTGAGGAAATTCGTCAAAAAATTTCAGAGCTTGGTTTGCAATATTTTTGGAGATATGATCTGTGGAAATTAGTGCTTTTTCAGGCTCCTGAATTTCATTTCAAAGAGGTGATCGTGGGAAAAGTTCAATAACTCTCTATCTGGGCATCGGATTTGAGTGCCGTAAAAAAGTGGTCGCAAGTTCACAGACTGTAGTTTCTTGGCTATCAATTTCAGAGACAAAGGACGAAACAGTGACACATGGCAAGTCGTACAAGTTCGCTCTACTGAACCAGTCCAGAATTAGGTCATTGTGGGAGATTGGACACAACTTTGTCTTGGAAAATCCAAATTAGGTCAGACCTGTGGCATTCGAAAGAGAATTCAGAGGGCTATTTCATTGCTGAATTTCAGATATTGAAGAGTCGCAATCACAGAGATAATCCAATTCCAATATCGAGCTCCTCAAAAGCAAGAAAAAGGTGTGTATATTTTTCTTTCCAAATTGCATAAGTCTTCTTTGAAGAATCAATTTGAATTGATTCCAAGGGCATATTGTAGAATATATAGTAGTATTGGGTTCTAAAATATGCCCCATAAAAATAATTCAACACCCATTACACCTTCAAAAGGCTCTACTATGACTCATGAAGATGAAGAATTGCAACATGATCTATCAAAATTACAAGAGGAAGTGCATTATGAAGGTCATTATGAATTTTTGGTCATGCCTTTTGGCCTTACCAATGCACCTTCTACATTTCAAGGGTTGATGAATTCCATTTTCAAACCCTTCCTTAGAAAATTTGTGCTAGTATTTTTTGATGATATACTAATCTACAGCAGGTCTTGGAAGGATCATGTTGAACATGTTGACAGGGTGCTCAAACTATTGCGGGAGAAACAATTATATGCAAAAACATCCAAATGTTTCTTTGGAGTACAAGAGGTGGAATATCTGGGTCATATTGTATCTCACGAGGGTGTTAAGGTAGACCCTAACAAAATTAAATCCATTAAAGAATGGAAAGTCCCCACAACCATAAAGCAGTTGCGAGGATTTCTCGGGTTAACAGGGTATTATCGCAAGTTTGTTAAGAATTATGGGAGAATAGCGGCACCTCTAACAACATTATTGAAGAAAGATGCATTTTCATGGACTCCTGAAGCAACTAAGGCCTTTGAACATCTTAAAGAGGCAATGTGCCTAGCACCGGTCTTAGCTGCGCCAGACTTCACAAAAACCTTTATTGTGGAATGTGATGCCTCAGGAAATGGAATTGGTGCAGTTTTAATGCAGGAAGGAAGACCCATTGCTTTGAAAGTCGTCCAATCAAAGGAAAGTATTTATAGAAACCTATTTATGAGAAGGAAATGTTAGCAATACTACATGCACTAAAGAAATGGCGAACTTACCTAATGGGAAGACACTTCGAGGTAAAAAATGATCATGATAGTCTTAAACACTTTTTGGAACAAAGACTATCATCAGAAGAACAGCAAAAATGGGTCACAAAGATGTTGGGTTATGACTTTGAAATAATCTACAAAAAAGGAAAGCTTAATGTTGTTGCAGATGCACTCTCAAGAAAGAATGAAGAGGTGGAAGCATTGCTTTGTGCCATTTCTATTATCCAACCAGATTGGATAACTGAAGCAAGAGATGAATGGAAGAAGGACAAAGATGTATGGACACTCATTCAAAAATTTCAGCAAGATCCTAGTACATCTGATACATTTAGTTGGAAAAATGATTCCTTATGGTACAAAGATCGCTTATATCTTTGTAAGAATTCCCAACTAAAACAAAAGATTCTTCTGGAATTGCACACTTCTCCTTTAGGAGGACACTCATGATTTTTCAAAACTTACCACAAGGTGAAGAAAGAATTTTTTTGGGATGGCCTTAAATCTGATATTCAAAAGTTTGTGGTAGAATGTTTGGGTTTCCAGCAGAATAAAGTTGAGACAATTAAGACCCCAGGACTTCTACAACCTTTATCCATTCCAAGTCAACGTTGGGAGGAGATTTCAATGGATTTTATCGCAGGTTTACCAAAGTCCGAAGGAAAGAGTGTCATCATGGTGGTAGTTGATAGACTTACCAAGTATGCACACTTTTGTGCATTATCTCATCCATTTAAAGCAAGTACAGTTGCTAGTACATTTATGGACAGAATTCAAAAGCTACATGGAAGCCCAAGGGTTATTGTGAGCGACAGAGATCCCATTTTTACTGGAAATTTTTGGACGGAGTTATTTTCTTGTTAGGGTACTCAATTAGCTCATAGCTCATCTTATCATCCTCAATCTGATGGTCAAACTGAGATAGTAAATAAATGTTTGGAAGGATATCTTCGTTGTTTTGTATCTGATAAACAAACACAATGGGTCCAGTGGTTACCTCTCGCTGAATGGTGGTATAACACTTCCTTCCATACTGCAGCAAAAATGACCCCATTTATGGCACTTTATGGATATCATCCACCATCCATCACATCATCTTTAAGGGAAAATTCGAAGGTTCAAGCAGTGGAAGATCACATCGAGCATCGGCAAGAAGTTCTCCAACTCTTAAAGGATAACCTGAATTTGGCACAAAATCGAATGAAACAACAAGCAGATCAACATCGCAACGAGAGAAGTTTTGATGTAGGAGACTGGGTATTTTTATGGCTACAACCATACAAACAAATGTCCCTCGAGCAAGCTAAGAAGGATAATAAATTATCGCCAAAGTACTATGGTCCTTACAAGGTGTTGCAAAAGATTGGTACTATGGCATACAAATTGGAGCTTCCTGCTTCTTCACGAGTGCATCCGATTTTCCATGTTTCATGCTTAAAGAAGGTTATAGGTGAAAATCTTCCAGTTCAAACAATATTGCCAGAACTTGATGAGGAAGGAAAAATCATATTGGAACATGAAGCGGTCACGGAAACAAGAACTCGACAGCTACGGAATCGATCAATTTCAGAGTATCTCATCAAGTGGAAGAACTTACCCACTGAAGATTCTACATGGGAGGATGAGAATTTTATACAGAAGCACCTAGAGCTACTCAAGCATTGAGGACAACACTTTTGTGAAGGAGAGGGGCATGTTAGGTCCCTATATTATTAGTATAGCCCCTTATTGTTGTTAGTGTAACCTCTTTATTGTTATTATTGTACCCTTGTAACCCCCATTTTGTTATTATTGTGCCCTTAAATTATTATTGTTAGGTCGGCTAGGATTACATTGTGGCCCACTAGGATTACATTATGGCCCCATGGACTCCTATATATAGATAGGAGGTTTTGTAAATTGTATCATCGAAGAATTGTTCATTTATGTAATGTATTGGAGGTTGCCCCCTCGAAGTGGCTTATTTCTAAGGCGTTGATATCTCTTTTCTTCTATCTTTGGAGCTGGTTACACAACAATCGATCTCACTAAATCATGTGGTGATCTTAAATCACTTACAAATTAAGCCCTTGAAAATACTACTGAAGTAACCTTTGAAGGATTAACCTCTTTATTGGAGCATACATCACATAATAAACACTCAACCCCAATAGAGGCCAAGAAATATTTTCAATAAACTCGAAGTAGTGCCCCCCCTATCCAACCATGATTATAAACGAGGAAGTTCATAGTGGAGATAACAAATGAACTTTACATTAAAATAATATCATTTACAGAATTTCCTTAGATATGCACAAAAGTTGGATCGATCAATCCAACAAGGGAAGAAAGAGTCCATAAATTATTATTCCTTGAAAATGATGATTGATATTGCCTTGATTCATGCTTGAAATAGTTATTAAACTTTGGAGGATGTGACCATGTCCCAAGAAATGGTGCTCAACATCCCCTTGGACTGGTTAAACACTTGGGTGGAGGGGGTGGCGTGATTTTCTTAAGGAGGCCCCATATTTACCTTTTTCAATGCCTTGCATGGAGAGGTCTTCAAACAAGGTTGAATTGCCTTGGAATAATGATAAGGAAGTAAAAGAGGATCAACGACCTCGTTTAGATGCCACATGTTGACTTGGTTAGCCTTCTTTGACCCCCAATGCCTAGTTGACCCCCCTTGACTAGCAATGTACCCTTAGATTTTTCCAACGTCTTGCTTGTAGCGTTAAGTTTGAAGTGGCCAACATTAGCCTTGAAATGGCTAATGTTCACCTCTTGGGCCACTTTTGACTTGCGACATTGCTGTTGACCAACTTACAATCTTCATGAAGAAGATAAATTTGCTTGCATGGGTATGAAAAATGTAATGTTGATCTTATTTTAGGCTTCAGAAGGTGTTCATGGGCGATAGAAGGCTTGATGATCCACATTTAGTGTAAAATATAACACCTACGACATCCATTTGCTTTGCCACTTGATCCAAATTTATAAAGGAAATGAAATGAAATAATAATTTATAACCAAAGCACAAAGATATAGTGAAACTTGTCTTCAATCAATAAGTGGAAAATGCTGAAACCGTATACATACAAAATGAAATCAAACTAGGTCGATCGGTGGTAGCTTATCTTTGAAGAAGATATGTGATGGTTACGCTCTTCTTGAACTAGTTACCATGAGGCTTAAAGGCCTATTTATCATAAAGAAGTAGTGAGAAAGCTTAAACATCCAAAAACGTGACCCTAAGAAGCGACAAAGGATTTTGGGTCTCGATGGGGTAAGTTGGAACATCAACTTTTCAAGGTCGTAACTTGGCATATGCTCTTTGTTTGGCGCACGCACATGATAGCCCATTAGAAAGGTTTATTTGATAAGTACATTGTCTAACTATCGACACTACGGTTAACCTGTTTCCGTAAAAAACACTGTTTAGGGCCTCAAAATGACTTTTAGAAGTTTAGGACTTGAAAATTGCCAAAAATAGAAAATTTCTATATTAGAAAAATTGCACCGTGAGCCAGTGAAATAGGTGGGTGACCATCGATATCCCCCTGGATTAGTCCTTCTCCCTCGAGAATCAATGGTCTCCATTGTGTTGAGTGCCTCCATAAGATGGGGAGAGCTTTGTTGAACTTGGCCTTTAGTGAGGTACTTGCCTTGGTGCAGGCGCTGGCTTTCTTTGACAACCAATATAGTTGGATCCTCTGTTGGTGAATGCTCTGAATGTGTCCATAATCTCATCAATTGTGGCATGTTCAATTTCTGGGTTGAGCTTTTTTGGTGTTAGTTGTTTTGCGATATTTGATGTCTCCAACAATGGTGGAAAGTATGGCCGAAGGAAGTCCACAATGAACACTGGGTGCAACTCAAGTAATGGAGGGATATTCATAGAAGATGGGGATTCTAATGCAAAGGAATGTCCAGAGGGTAGATTAGGAGATTGTGAAAAATCAAAGAATGAGCCAAAGAAAGGACTTGAATAAGATCAACCATATTTGAGTGTCGTGAACCATTCACTGTCCCTGTTCAAAATGGAAGATAAGGTTGATATCAAACCGTACCAAAGTGAGATTGATGTTTTGAATCTAACTCATTCGTTGCAACAACTAGAAGTTTATTTCAATGTTCATCATACAGAGGAAGCACAAAATATTTCATTTGTGCAGTTGAAATTAGAGGTCCATGCAATGACATGGTGAGAAAGGAACACAAAGACCTTGAGGTTGGAGGTAGATCCCCCAATGACTAAGTGGGAGGACTACAAAACCCTCATAAAGTCACAATTTTTCCCTAGCTGGTATGTCGAGGAGCAGTGGATCTAGTGGCACTATTTCAAGCAGAAGCAAGGGCAGAGTGTACACCGAGTACACCACAAAATTTAGAAATATGACCATAATGGTGGGTGTTTTTCCATAGATTGACCCTATAAAGGATTGATGCTAGGGCACCTAATAGAGGTCTATACGACCTCCACGTTTTAGGTCCTAGGTTGGCCCGTTGGAACAGAGGGGGTATTCCTCAACATACTGCAATTGATCACTGACCCAAATTTCTTTGTAAAAATTATTTAAAAGTGCTTAGATGCTAGATTAATGATAATATATAATATTAAAAAATTTAAGGAGTTAATAACGAAGTGGAGATTGTTATCACTAGGCTAGGGAAAGTTGGGCTGTGTCAACCCCCAACCAAGCATAACTATTTCAAACCAGCTTTTGATTAGAAGTTAGCCCTTCCAGTATGAGAGGGGTCTCTCAAAGTACCTACAAGGTTCTCTGTATAAAACTCAAAAATTTCAGAAGGCTAACTCTGTACTTTTCATGTCATTTTTGCAGGTGAAAGAATGTGATGACAACCACTCTTGGGCATGGAGTCAATTAAGGAAAATCAATTACAAACAACACTATTTTAATGGAAGCTGAGGCAATCTTGGCTTTAAAATGGCGTGAAATAAACATTTATAGTAAAACACAACAAACAAAGGAAGTTGGAGCATGTAACATGAATTCCAAGTAATCAAATGCTATGAAACTGATAACATGATACAAAACATGGAGAAAAAGTATATGAGCCAAAGCAGAATCTCAGGTGAAAAAGATAGTTTGCTGTAAATGTATATTAACCGAAGAAAAAGGTTTATGAATGTGGTCCTCTCACATCATCCATCGACCCCTTTAAAGTGAAAAAGTTACATATATATAGAGTGAGTTCACCATTACAATAATCTGCCACTTGGGCTTGACATCGATGCATAACTAAGAGACCTAATTCTAATTGAATTACAAAACATGGAGCCTTTACAGGGATATTTTCTGTTTAACAGAATTTGAATACAAAAAGGATTCTCCTATCATTTATGACCTCAACAAATTCTGTTGATGGCCCTCATCTAATGCAACCAAATGCTGATGTGCTGGAGTGCTGGAATGCTCTGATTTTGCCATGTGGATGCTGACTTGGTTGACTTGCTGAGCTGTCTCCCTGAAAAATAGGAGTACATGAGCTGATGATGTGGACACTTCTTATGAACTGTAGCCCATCTAATGCCTTACTGTCTGATGCCTAACAAAAACTAATCCAAACTTTATTACGTAGAAACAACTGAGTAGGCATTTTTGTAGCAAAATTTGGTAGAAAATGCAAAAAAACCTTTCTACTACCCATCTGACCTTTCTGACAGTTATGGGGTCTTCATTGATGTTTATTTGCTAAACACAAGCCTTTAGAACTCCCTTTGTTGAGGTTTAAATTTGTCTTTTCCTCCATGAAAACCTACAACAATTCCGTGGGAAATATTCACCTTCAATATGGGGAGTTGCTACGAAACTGTCAACTTTATGAGATTTTTCCTTTTCATGATTTCTTCCACCTCCATGTTATTTCTAATAGCCTATAAAAACCTGTATACTACTAAAAATATTGGTTAAACATAGCATAGGAAAAAATTAATGATGTTACCATGTTCAAGGAGTGGCATCTATTTCAACAAAAACCTTGAGACCTTTCTTCAAAAGCTTACCTTTGATCATTTCAATCTGAGTCTTGAAGGATTTGACTTGTCCCTATAACCTTTTCCTTTCTTCTTGCAACCAACTCTTCCTTTTGTACATGTGCTTCATTATTCTATGAAAAGGCAGGGTTCTTTTCACCATTTTCCTCGATGTTTCTCCAACTTCTTCATAAAAATCTAATTGTTTGGACACTTCCTTCCTAAAATCCTCTAATTCCAGTTTAGATTCTATTACCTTTGTTCTAGCTTCTTTTAAGTATTCTTGCAGAACGTCCAATTCACGTTTTTCCTGTACAAGCTCCTTTCCTTTCCTTTTCTTTGATGGCTCTGTCTTGTCTAACGAAATCACATGCATGTTTTCAATTGGCTCTTGCGATCTAGTGACATGCTTCCTAGGTTTGAAAATAAATCCCGATTCTTCTTGTGTAAAATCTATATTCTTGGCCCTCTTTCTCTTCTTTTTAATTTCAGTCTGGATCACTTCTATAAGCTTCTCAATTTGGTTTTCTTCAATCTCAATGGCCACTAGGATATCAGTCAACTTACCCTTGCCTTTCCTCTGCCTCCTAGTCATCCTCCTCTCAGTGTTTGAAAAAGTTTTTACTGCTGCCACAGGTTCTATTTCAGGCTCAAGTCAGGCTCTGCCTCAAGCTGCTTCTCCTCCCTAGGGGTTATTGATTGGGACTTTGGAGTTTTCCTAGGGGTGGCAATATCTTATTCGTGTTCGCTTAAAAATAGAAAGGTGAGACAATCTCTGTTAAGCCTGTTTAAATCTTCTACAACCAACAATTTAATAAGACCATGATGGAAAATAGAGGTATTACTGGCATCAGGCTTGGCATGGACCTTGTTAGTCAATTTTCCCAAAATTTTATATAGATAAAAATGAATATCTAAGGGTTGTTTACCTGTGAAGTGCAGTAGCGATTTGAAATGGTACTGATAGACCATGTTGTATTTTCCTTCACATGTGAAGTACTTCTAGATGAACATCAAGAGTTTAGAAAATTGTTCTTTGAGGCAAGTTCTGGGAATACCTGCAATCATATCAATCCCTTTGTGCTCTTCCTTAAGAAAATAATCACAATTCAACAACTGAAATTTCTGCACTTTAAACCACATTTCTCCAGTCCTACGGATTTCTGTAGCATGAGTAATGGTGTCAGGGGACACTGTAAAGCTCAACATGCCCACCTTAGTTTCTGTCCCCGTGAACTTAATGGAAAATTATTTGGCAATTTTCTCATGGTAACCCTGCAGCTGCTGACAAAAACGAAGGAAACCCACATTGGAAAATGCTTGAGTGAAGGTAAGGTTGTCCTCCAACAACTTCATATCCATTGGTTCATACATTACAATTGAGCTTCCTTTATATTTCTTCCTCTGTGCCATTTTTTCAACATGTTGAGAGATGCTTTCCACCTGCAAATTACCCTAAAGACAACTAGACCTGTTATTGACACCAACAAACCTTCCCTAAAGACAACAAGACCAACTCACATGACAATGAAACCAAGCGTTGGACAACAAAATCGGTTCTGACAACAAGACTGAGCTTATGACAAAAAAACTAATCTAAAATGGAATGAGAACGAGATAAGAATGAAGTGACACGGTGAGAGCGTTTTGGGGATGAAGGACAAAGGAAAAAAAACGTATTTATAACCCACATGACTCTGACCACAACCATTTTTAAAAAATTACACCGTTACCATACCATTACCACAACAACAGACATTCGTAGCAGGAGAAATGCTCGAAAAGGTAGAATTGCTATGGAAGTGTCATGAAATTCCGTAGAAAACCCTCAATTACCTTAACTAGAATTGCTACGGATTTATGCAAAACTGTTAAATTGCCAATCATGACCAAATAAGCTCAATACCCATGGAATATTTGATTTTCACCTTTATGATAACACGCATCAGGCTTGGCATGGACCTTGTTAGTCAATTTTCCCAAAATTTTATATAGATAAAAATGAATATCTAAGGGTTGTTTACCTGTGAAGTGCAGTAGCGATTTGAAATGGTACTGATAGACCATGTTGTATTTTCCTTCACATGTGAAGTACTTCTAGATGAACATCAAGAGTTTAGAAAATTGTTCTTTGAGGCAAGTTCTGGGAATGCCTACAATCATATCAATCCCTTTGTGCTCTTCCTTAAGAAAATAATCACAATTCAACAACTGAAATTTCTGCACTTTAAACCACATTTCTCCAGTCCTACGGATTTCTGTAGCATGAGTAATGGTGTCAGGGGACACTGTAAAGCTCAACATGCCCACCTTAGTTTCTGTCCCCGTGAACTTAATGGAAAATTATTTGGCAATTTTCTCATGGTAACCCTGCGACTTCGACAAAAACGAAAACCCACATTGGAAAATCGCGAGTGAAGGTAAGGTTGTCCTCCGACAACTTCATATCCATTGGTTCATACATTACAATTGAGCTTCCTTTATATTTCTTCCTACTGTGCCATTTTTTCAACACGTTGAGAGATGCTTTCCACCTGCAAATTACCCTAAAGACAACTAGACCTGTTATTGACACCAACAAACCTTCCCTAAAGACAACAAGACCAACTCACATGACAATGAAACCAAGCGTTGGACAACAAAATCGGTTCTGACAACAAGACTGAGCTTATGACAAAAAAACTAATCTAAAATGGAATGAGAACGAGATAAGAATGAAGTGACACGGTGAGAGCGTTTTGGGGATGAAGGACAAAGGAAAAAAAAGTATTTATAACCCACATGACTCTGACCACAACCATTTTTAAAAAATTACACCATTACCATACCATTACCACAACAACAGACATTCGTAGCAGGAGAAATGCTCGAAAAGGTAGAATTGCTATGGAAGTGTCATGAAATTCCGTAGAAAACCCTCAATTACCCTAACTAGAATTGCTACGGATTTATGCAAAACTGTTAAATTGCCAATCATGACAAAATAAGCTCAATACCCATGGAATATTTGATTTTCACCTTTATGATAACACCCCACTAAAATTCATAATGACCCTACAAACTGACTTTATGAAAAAAATGACCTTTGTACATGTGATTATTTTTTAAGAAAACTAAAAACCCTAACTAATTTAACCAAATTGACTTAAGGACAAATCCCAAGTGTTATTTTGGGTAACAATGGCTCGAATGGGGATGCTGAGCCCCTATGGTGCAATAGAGAACTAGTAGACCAACTGCCTTATTGAAAACTGAAAACTGAAACTTGGTGATTTCATCTCCAAGTCCTTATGGCCTTCACTTTGGGCTCAAACCTATTGAAGAGATCATCCACACCTGCAAGTTGAAATCACCAACATTGGTTGCCGTGAAGTATAACTAAATATATCTTGATGAATTGAAGCAGGAGGTTGGAGCCTCATAGAGACAAGGTTGGTGCCTTGGAAGATAGGGTTAGAGCCCTAAAGAATAGGAGTTCTCAAGAGACCAAGTTGGAGCCTGTACCAGATATAGGGTTGGAGCCCTTGAGGTTGGTGCCTCAGAATTGACAAGGTTGGAGAATTGACAATGTTGGAGCCTTGGAAAATACAGCTCGGAGCCTGGGAGATTGAAGATCGACGTCTTCATCTAGGGTTTGAGCCCTACATATATTGTACTCGATTTATTGTAAAGAAGAAATTAATAAAATAATTTTTTTTTATTGTTCATTTTGTGTTCTAAATATAAGTGATCTAACTGGTAAAAATAACAATTGAAAAGAAATACTGATTCACCCCCCTCTCAGTATTTCCAACAACTAGTTTCAGAGCCAGTGCCTTCATTCAAAGCCTAATAGCTTGAAGGTTGATCCTTAGAACACAAATGGTAAAGCCAAGAAAGAAAGTCTCCAAGCCTCCTGAAGATGTGTCTTCCTCAACCATCGAAATTGAAGTCAATCAATTTGTGAAGGCTCCATTGTTCAATGGAAACTTTGATATATGGGAGGCAAGAATGAGGAATTTCTTGAAGAGTCAAGGCATTGAAGTCTGAAGATTAGTGATTATTGATAGCATGATGGAAGGAGAATCCAAGGAGTATAATACAAGAGCAATGAAAGCAATCTTGAATGGGCTGCCTGATTCTATGAAGGCCATTTTGGAAAAATGTTCATCAACAAAAGGCATATGGGACAAACTTCATGATATTCACTCGAAAGGAACATTGTTCATGAACTCTAGTCAAGAAGATGATGGAAAGAAAGAAGGAAATCCATAACCCATCATGGAAGTTGAAAATAAGAATGATGACATCAAGGCCAAAGAAGACCTAGAAGAATAAGAAAGAAAATAAGACTTTGAAGAAGATCTCCTGGATAAGCTTATAGATTCCATCGAAGAGATTAAAAATTTGAAAAAGGAAAATGAGGAACTTAAGAAGATAGCGCAAGATTGTGACCAAGACAAGACAAGGAAGGAAGTTGACCTTTTCAAGCTTCAAGTACAAGAAATAAATGAGGAGCTCGCCAAACTTAAGGAGGAATTTCATCAAAATAAAAGAAAGCATCATGAAGAAGTCATATCTATGACAAATCAATTGGATAAAGCAAAGAAAAGGGAAGAAACTTTGTCAAGCCACCTTGAACAAAGACTTAAGAGCTTGAACAATCTTGAAGCAGAGATTGGTCAATACAAGGAAGAATTCTCCTCTCTTAGATCTCAACTAGAAGAAGCAAGGAAACAAGCACAAGGAGCCGAGAAGGTGATGGAAACTTTGGCATTCATAGAAGGACAAGTTGATGAAGCAGAAAATGAGAAAAACACCATGATATGCCGACTAGAAGAAAAGGATGAAGAAATATCCAAACTAAAATCAGACATTAATCTCCTCAAGGCCAAAACATGTGAAGCTAAAAGAGTAAAAGAAGAAATGGAGAGCAGTTTAGCAAAGGAGAATGAAGAAATCTTCACAATGAAATCAAATATCATCTCCCTTAAAATCGAAGCACACGAAGCAAGAAGGATGATGGAAGAAATGAAGAACCAACTAGTTATGAAAGATGAAGACTATGAAAAGTTGAAAGGAGAAATTGTCTCTCTTAAAAAGGAATTTGACTTGCTGAATAAGAACTTGAAGAGTTCTCAAACCCTAGATGACATCCTAAGTCATCAAAGATCCCCCCTAGATAAATTAGGTCTTGATTATGCAGGTGAACCCATAAACAAAACTGATGCAAACCCTAATGCTTCAAACAAGAAGGATGTGGAAAAGCTTGGAAGAAATATTGATGTCCCCAGTTCCAACAAAAGCATGAGTCAAGATGACATTGGAAGAAGCCCTACTTTAATAATATATGTTAAAGGTGTCAAGGATGAAAGAGGCAATGGATATCATCAAAGGATCCCAAGGCAAAATGACTTTGGAAATACATCAAGGAAATCTCCATCCTCCAGGTACCAAAGTATAATTTTTGGTTATTGCTATTCTTGTACAAACTTTGGGCATATGGCAAAGGATTGTAGGGCATACTACATGGACAAATATAATGGTTCCCATAAAATCCCTAGAAGAAATTTTGCAAAAAGAAGTCATGATTCCCCATTCATGAATGAGATGGAGTGCTTTAGTTTCCATAAAATTGGACATATGCCTCGTGATTATAACTTGATTTGGGTCCCTAAACAAGATAAAACCATGACAACGAAGCCAGAGAAGAAAGTTACACAAGTATGGAGAAGAAAGAAGATTGGGTTGGCAAGTCTTTTGAACACTCAAGCCAACCACACATGTTGTTGATTTGATGAATGCATCACTGGCAGAGAATATTCCAATTCTTGATGATGAGAATTTTCCAATTAAGGAAAAGACCATGCACACTGTTAGGGGGAGCTCGTGATTCTTGACCATTCTTGCAGAAGCTATCCGTGAAAGGGGACTATGAAATCCTTGATGAGTCACACATGGACATTCATTCTTTGATAGATCATCTCTCAGGAGAAACTCCATTGAAGAAATGTAGACACATCTATCATGGACCACATTGCTACGAGGAAGAGCACGATGACAGGGGGAGTAACATACCCATGTAAAACTACTATTGATGAAGAAAAAAAGTAGCTTGACAGGGGGAGTACTTGGGCACCCCGTTCGTCATTGATGTCAAAGGGGGAGAGAATGTTGGGAAGGCAAGAATATTGCCATCAATGACAAAGGGGGAGATTGTTAATCAAGGTTGTCATTGATGCCAATATAGCATTGACCAAGGTGTCAATATTCTTGAGATGCCTGGTTCCAGATGATGATGTCATGACTCTTGGTTGACTAGGATACCATCAATGAAGATGTCAAGTCACGAAGAAGAAGTCAAACCACTAATGAAGGAAACCCTAAGAAGTGCTTGATCTAATGTTTCATGCACTTGATCAAGGTTGGAAGACTAGATGATGATGTGGAAGATCTCATTTGATGGTTGGAAGACTACCTTGAAACTTTCCTAATGATGCTGCACTATGACATACTACTGCACTAATATTGAATACGTGATGCTATACGTTCATGATGATATGGATGTTGGATACTACCATGATGACATGGATGTCCTACATGATGACACTGTGATCTTATGATTGATAAGCCAAACAATGGAGAAGACAAACAAAGAAGAAGCGAAGCAATGGAGAAGCCATGCTGTCCTATTCACTTTCTGCACACAAAAATTAAGGACAGCCACAAAGAATTTTTTTTTTACCTCCTTAGAGGCATCCTTCCAAATTGACTCCTATACCATCTTTTAGAGAATAATGTTTCCTTTCCAATGAGCCTTTACTTGCCCCAAAACTCCAAAAACAATATCATTTTAACATCTTCATCATCTACGTCCTCTTGGTCTATAAATTCATTGAACTGGTCAACATGTTGTTCTTGCAGTGATTCCCTCCTCACCTCTAAAGGTTTTTATCCTAGTAGAATATCGTTGTGGGAGATCATGAAGTTGAGCAGGAAAGACAAGAGGGGCATATCTAGTAGGGCCTGCAGGAGGAGGAGGAGGAGGAAATCCAGCCATTTTAGGAGTGACAATAGATGTACTAGCTGAAACTACAACAGGGTAGGTAGCTATCAAACTCGTAGGGGTGGTAGTGAAGGCATATGTGATGTTAGGAAATTGAGCTACAGGAACTTTCAGCTCAGAAACAAAAGAACTCCACTTAGGTAAAGGAACACCAACTCTTCTTTTCAACATGAATTCAATTGGGTCAAGCTATTTTAGTTTTTCTAAAGACTCTTGCTCTAATGATAATTCTAATGTGACAGTATCCCAAAAACATTCTTTATCTTCTTTTGAAACAATAGATTTAGTATCTATCCCTAATCTTTGTAGATCTAAGACAATTTCTGTGTTATGAAACCAACTCACAAAATAGAAGAAAAGAGAGATCAATGACTTAGAAATCAACCTCTTCATGGGGGAAACGTCATTTACATTACATAAATGAACAATTCTTGGATGATACAAATGAGAAAACCTCCTTTCTATATATAGGAGTCCATGGGGTCACAAAATAATCCTATCGAACCTAACAATAATAATATAAGGGCACAACATTAACAATAATGACTTTTTATGGGGCACAATAAGAACAATATGGGGGCTACAGGGGTACAAAAATAAAAATAAGGGGGCTAAACTAACAACAATAAAGGACTACACTAGTAATATAGGGACCTAACATGCCCCTCTCCTTCAAAAAAGTGTTGTCCTCAATGCTTGAGTAGCTCTAGATGCTTCTGTATAAAATTCTCATCCTCACATGTGGAATCTTTAGTTGGTAAGTTCAAAAATATAAGAAAAGAGACCTCACTCTATTTGGTATTAGAACACACATATATAGAGTTAGGTCTCCATTACAATAATCTGCCACTTGGGCTAGACATCGATGCATGGATAACAGACCTAATTCTATTTGAATTACAAAACATGGTCCCTTTATAGGGATATTTTATGTTTAAAATAATATGAATACAAAAAGGAGTCTCCTATCATTTATGAAATCAACAAATTCTATTGATGACCCTCATCGAATGAAACCAACTGCTGATGTGTTGGAGTGTTGATGTTTCGGAGTGCTGGAATGCTATGCTTTTGCTACGTGGATGCTGACTTGGTTGACCTGCTGAAATGTATCCCTAAAAAATAGGATTTTATGAGCTGATGATGTGGACAGTCCTTATGAACTGTAGCCCATCTAATGCCTTAATGTCTGATTCCAAATAAAAACTAATCCAAACTTTATTACGTAGAAAAAATAGAGTAGGCGGTTTTGCAACAAAAATTGGTAGAAAAGGAAAAAAACACCTTTCTGCTACCCATCTAATTTTTTTGACAGTTCTATGGTCTTCATTAATGTTTATTAGCTAAAAACATGCCTTTAGCACTCCCTTTGTTGAGGTTTAAACTTTTTTTTTCCTCCATGGAAACCTATAATAATTCCATAGAAAATATTCACCTTCAATGTCAGGGGTTGCTACGAAACTGTCAACTTTATGAGATTTTTCATTTTCATGATTTATTCCACCTCCATGTCATTTCTAATAGTCTATACAAGCCTGTATACTACTAAAAATATTGGTTAAACATAGCATAGACAAAAATTAATGATGTTACCATGTTCAAGGAGTGGCATCTATTTCAACAAAAATCTTGAGACCTTTCTTCAAAAGCTCAACTTTGATCATTTCAATCTGTCTCTAAGGCTTTGAATTGTCCCTGAAATCTTATCCTATCTACTTGAAACCAACTATTCCTTCTGTACATGTGCTTCATCATTCTATGCAAAATCAGGGTTCTTTTCACCATTTTCCTAGACTTTTCTCCAACTTATTCATAAAAATCTAATTGTTTGGACACTTCCTTCCTAAAATCCTCAAATTCTAGTTTAGATTCTATTACATTTGTTCTAGCTTCTCTTAACTGTTCTTGCAGAACTTCCTCTTCACTTTTTTCTTGTACAGGCTCCTTGCCTTTCCTTTTGTTTGATGGCTCCGTCTTTTCTAAGGGAAGCTCAAGCATCTTTTCAATTGGCTATCGTGATCTGGTGACATGCTTCCTAGGTTTGAAAACAAAACCTTAATATTATTGTGTAAAATATAATTTCTTGGCCCTCTTTCTCTTCTTTTTAGTTTCAGTCTGGATCACTTCTATAGGCTGCTCAATTAGGCTTTCTTCAATCTCAATGGCCTCTAGGATATCAATCAACTTACTCTTCCCTTTCCTTTGGTTTCTAGTCATCCTCCTCGTAGTGTTTGAAAAAGTTTTTAGTACTGCCACAGGTTCTATTTCAGGCTCAACTACAAGCTCTGCCTCAGGCTACTTCTCCTCCCTAGGGGTTATGGATTGGGACTTTGGAGTTTCCCTAGGGGTGGCATTATCTAACTCATAGCCACTTAAAAATAGAAAGGTGAGCCAATCTCTGTTCATCATGTTTAACACTTCTATAACCAGAAATTTAATAAGACCATGATGGAAAACATAGGTATTACTGGCATCAAGCTTGTCTTGGAAATTTTCAGCCATTTTTCCCAAACTTCTATATAGATAAAAAGGAATATCTAAGGGCTATTTACCTATGAAGTGCATTATAAATTTTAAATGGTACTGGTAGACCATGTTGAATCTGCCTTCACATGTGAAGTACTTCTGGATGAACATCAGGAGTTTAGAAAAATGTTCTTTGAGGCAAGTTATGGGGATTCCTATAGTCATATCAATCCATTTGTGCTCTTCCTTAAGAAAATCATCACAATTCAGCAACTGAAATTTCTGCACCTTAAACCACATTTCTCCAGTCCTAGGGATTTCTGTAGCATGAGCAATGGTGTCAGGGGACACTGTAAATATCAACATGCCCATCTTAGATTCCATCCCTTTGAAATTAATGGAAAAGTCTTTGGTACTTTTCCCATGGTAACCCTATATATTTTGACAGAAACAAAGGCATCCCACGTTGGAAAATTCTTGAGTGAAGGCAGGGTCCTCCTCCAACAGCTTCATATCCATTGGTTCATATCTTACAACTGAGGCTCCTTTATATTGCTTCCTCCATGCCATATTTTCAACACGCTGAGAGATGATTGCCACCTGCAAATTACCCTAAAGACAACTAGACTTGCTATTGACACCAATAAACCTTCCCTAAAGATAGCAAGACCAACTCACATGACAAGGAAACCAAGCTTTGGACAACAAAACTGGTTCAAGTGATAACAAGACCGAGCTTATGATAGAAAAACTAATCTAAAATGGAAATAGAGCGAGATAAGAATGAAGCTAGACGGTGAGAGCATTTAGGGGATAAAGGATAAAGGAAAAGACACTTATTTATAACTCAGATGACTCTGGCCACAACCATTTTAAAAAAATTATACCGTTACCATACCGTTACCACAACATCAAACTTTCATAGCGGGCTAAGTGTTCAAAAAGGCATAACTGCTACGGAAGTGTCAGGTACTTCCGTAGAAAACCCTCGATTACCCTAACTGGAATTGCTACGAATTTTTGAAAAACTGTTAAATTTCCAATTATGACCAAATAAGCTCAATACCCATGGAATATTTGATTTTCACCTTTATGATAACACCCCACTAAAATTCATAATGACCCTACAAACTCAGTTTATGACAAAAAGACCTTTGAACATGTGATTATTTTTTAAGAAAACTCAAAACCCTAACTAATTTAACCAAATTGACTCAAGGACAAATCCTAAGTGTTATATTGGATAACAGAGATAATAATACTTGAATTGAAACATGTTGGTTGAAAAATATTTGATAGTCATCATATGCTGCCACAGGTTCTATTTCAGGCTCAAGTCAGGCTCTGCATCAAGTTGCTTCTCCTCCCTAGGGGTTATCGATTGGGACTTTGGAGTTTTCCTAGGGGTGGCAGTATCTTACTCGTGTCCACTTAAAAATAGAAAGGTAAGCCAATATCTATTAAGCCCGTTTAACTCTTCTACAACCAAAAATTAAATAAGATAATGATGGAAAATAGAGGTATTACTGGCATCAGGCTTGGCATGGACCTTGTTAGTATTTTTTCCCAAACTTTTATATAGATAAAAATGAATATCTAAGGGTTGTTTACCTGTGAAGTGCAGTAGCAATTTGAAATGGTACTGGTAGACCATGTTGTATTTTCCTTCACATGTGAAGTACTTCTAGATGAACATCAGGAGTTTAGAAAATTGTTCTTTGAGGCAAGTTCTGGGGATGCCTGCAGTCATATCAATCCCTTTGTGCTCTTCCTTAAGAAAGCAATCACAATTCAACAACTAAAATTTCTGCACTTTAAACCACATTTCTCCAGTCCTAGGGATTTCTGTAGCATGAGTAATGGTGTCAGGGGACACTGTAAAGCTCAACATGCCCACCTTAGATTCTGTCCCTGTGAACTTAATGGAAAAGTATTTGGAAATTTTCTCATGGTAACCCTGCAGCTTCTGACAAAAACGAAGGAAACCCACATTGGAAAATTCTTGAGTGAAGGCAAGGTCCTCCTCCAACAGCTTCATATCCATTGGTTCATACCTTATAATTGAGCCTCCTTTATATTTCTTCCTTTGTGCCATATTTTCAACACGCTGAGAGATGCTTGCCACCTGAAAATTTCCCTAAAGACAACTAGACCTGCTATTGACACCAACAAAACTTCCCTAAAGACAACAAGACCAACTCACATGAAAATGAAAACAAGCGTTGGAAAACAAAATCGGTTCTGACAACAAGACTGAGCTTATGACAAAAAAACTAATCTAAAATGGAATGAGAACGAGATAAGAATGAAGTGACACGGTGAGAGCATTTTGGGGATGAAGGACAAAGGAAAAAAAACGTATTTATAACCCACATGACTCTGACCACAACCGTTTTAAAGAAATTATATCGTTACCATACCATTACCACAGCAACAAACATTCATAGTAGGATAAATGCTCGAAAAGGTAGAACTACTATGGAAGTGTCATGAACTTCCGTAGAAAACCCTCAATTACCCTAACTAGAATTGCTACAGATTTATGCAAAACTGTTAAATTTCCAATCATGACCAAATAAGCTCAATACCCATGGAATACTTGATTTTCACCTTTATGATAACACCCTACTAAAATTCATAATGACCCTCCAAACTGACTTTATGAAAAAAATGACCTTTGTACATGCCATTATTTTTTAAGAAAACTAAAAACCCTAACCAATTTAACCAAATTGACTCAAGGACAAATCCTAAGTGTTATTTTGGGTAACAATGGCTCGAATGGGGATGCTAAGCCCCTATGGTGCAGTAGAGAACTAGTAGACCAATTGCCTTATTGAAAACTGAAAACTGAAACTTGATGATTTCATCTCCAAGTCCTTATGGCCTTCACTTTGGGCTCAAACCTATTGAAGAGATCATCCACTCCTGCAAGTTGAAAAAGAAAAATGGAATATATACAATGGTGTTTTTTCTATGTAATATTCCCAAATGGGAAAGTAGCAATACATAAACACAATAATGGAAAGAACGTACAACCATGATATAAAACATATCAACACACCATGATATGAGACAAATGTAGAGCCATATTATTAAACATATCAGCAAATAATAGGCACAAGATCTTGAGGATCCAGTCACTCTAGCAATACAAAACAAGCCTCCTCTAAGCAAATATGTCAATACATGCAAAAAACTACCATACAAGTGGCATGAGCCATGAAAACACAGTATTAGGGCATAACTACTCCAGAAATGATAGATTAGTATAGTTTTGTTGTTATACAACTCAAATAATGCTAGGAGTGAAGATGTATCCTCCTAGACACCTTTCCAAACGAACTGGAAATACACCCAAATACAAATGGTGATCTATAGCCCTAGGGATGAAGCATCACTGCAACTAAAGCTCCTGAAATAGAAGGCTAGAAATGATGTAGATCTGATGTAGAGCTCCTCCAGAGGTATCCTCCAATGAAAGGTTGAACCCTTCACCTATAGGAAAATGCTCTAAAAGTGCCAATAGATCCTCCTATGAGACTGCCCTCCAGAATAATGCAATTCCTAGTTGAAACTGCACTGTAAATGATGGGGATAGGTTAGTCTGGTGCCAAAGATCAGAAATGTGCTTAGAATCTCTCCTTTTTGATCTCCCAAGAGAAGAAATCCTTCCTTTTATGAAAAACTAGCTCAGAAAGTGGGTTTCTCAACCCTCCACTGCAACACACTACAACACAACACAATATCTTGCAGAAACTGCACTGTAGCTGAAGACTGAAGCTTGGCCCTAAGCCTGAGTGTGGAAATGAAGTGCAATACTCCTCCAAGAGGCCTCTTAAGGAAAGAGATTGTTAATCAAGGTTTTCATTGATGTCAATATAGCATTGACCAATATGTCAATGTTCTTGAGATACCTGGTTCCAAATGATGATGTCATGACTCTTGGTTGACTAGGATACCATCAATGAAGATGTCAAGTCACGAAGAAGAAGTAAAATCACTAATGAAGGAAGCCCTAACAAGTACTTGATCTAATGTTGCATGCACTTGATGAAGGTTGGAAGACTAGATGATGATGTGGAAGATCTCATTTTATGGTTGGAAGACTACCTTGAAACTTTCCTAATGATGCTGCACTATGACATACGACTGCACTATTATTCAGTACATGATGCTATACGTTCATGATGATGTGGATGTTGGTTACTACCATGATGACATGGATGTCCTACAGGATGACACTGTGATCTTATGATTGATAAGCCAAACAGTGGAGAAGATAAACAAAGAAGAAGCGAAGCAATGGAGAAGCCATGCTATCCTATTCACTTTCTGCACACAAAAAATAAGGAAAACCACAAAGAAAAATTGTTTTTACCTCCTTAGAGGCATCCTTCCAAATTGAATCCTATACCATCTTTTAGAGCATAATTTTTCCTTTCCAATGAGCCTTTACTTGCCCCGAAAATCCCAATAGTTTGTGAGAAATCGAATTTTTAAGGTAAAAAATATATATATTTGTAGTCAAGCTGACCTATGCATAGTCATATTAAGTCGGCCTCACTTCCAATGGATGTGTCTCTTCATAGGGACAAACAACTATATATATAAAGCTACACTCAATCATTTCACAGTCAGAAATTTAGATATCTATCTCTGAAATTTCGGAGGGCAGAGAAGCAGTAGGAGACCAAGGAGGATCATTTGTTTGGATTAAAATATGAAATTCATCTTATATAATCTTGGACCTATTGCAGCCCTATATTGACAGAACTATGGAGTTAAAATCTGCAAGGGAATTGGAGTTACAATTTCTTGAAGCTCGAATTGTTGAGGTTTTGGTGGAACAATCACCAAATAAGAACTCGGATTGCAGCATAGACCAGTGCTTTGTGTTAGGATATTCCGACACATAGGAAATAGTTAAGAATAACTTAGTCTAGTGTAGATTTAGGTAAAGTGTGTTTCTTTACATATACATTTGTAACTTATAATCCGGCGGTTATCTCTCACCTCGGTATTAACGACACTTGATCTGTGGCTTAACACTCGATTGGTCCATGATATTTATTTAAAGAGCATGGAGGGTCATTTGTCCAGTAATCGTTTACGAGAGAAACATATGTAACTTTTCTTTTTATATTAATAAATTTCATGAAGTGGCCGCGTTGGCTCAGGCCATGGACTGTTTCCCTCTTTGAGGGTTTTAACCACGTGATTATACAGGTGTACTGATTTGTGATCTGTTTGTGAGCGGTGACCTTTGGTTCTTGATCTACGGAACTTACCCTGTAAATTCCTACATGGTATCAGAGCCTGGACCCAGGTTCGATTCTCCCGAGCTGCGTTTGAGGGGTGTATTGATTCCCTGAGCTGCGTTTGAGGAGGGGTGTTGGAGTAATCACCGCACCTCTATGGAATCCATAATTTCCACCCTAGGGGTCCTAGTTATCAGTTTGGAAGTTTACCAACACTTGCGAGTTTTGGTGTAACGGAAAACCTCTACACTTTGGAGGCTCAGACCTGCATTTGTAAAAAAAAAAAAACCCTTCAGAAATTCAGATCTGTTTTAGTGCAGAAATTACAGTTCTCATTTGAGGCTCCATTGGTAGAGCTAGCCACCTGTTTGGAGGCTCGGATTAGGACCTGTACTCTCAGTTAGTTCAGATCATTTGGACATACTTATACGAAAAATTTCAATGATTTTTTGGAGAACTATACCACAGGAACTTGGATGTGTCCTACAAATTGCATCCATATATCTAGGAGTTCGGACTGTGGTAAAGATCTCAGATAGTAGGGTCAACACCTCAAATTAATTTTGAACTGTTGTCTCGGATAAGTTGAAGACATTTTTGTTTTGGACCTGTTCCTTCATAACAATACCTCGGACCTGTGGAAGGATTGGTAAGGAGGGTCCAACTTTGGGCAATTACACTAGCTCAGTGACATATTTTGAGGATTTTTCATAATAATCTTTTAGAGTTGTTTGATGAAATTTATAAGAAACCCATTGACATTATTTGAAGCCTTGAACAGTGAATAACTTAAGGGCCTGAACAGTGATAATCTTTGGTTTGAACAAGGTTGAAGTATTCTTGTTGGAGCAGACTTGTTGAGAAGATTTGAAACTTCGTTGAAGCAGTATTGAAGATCTATTGAAGTCCTTTTGAGCATCTTTGAATACCATCTAGTGTACCTTGGAACACCACTAAGGCCATTGGAGAATAATTTTGAGACAATTATTGAAGACATCTTGAAGCATTGATGAAGACTCCCTTGGAGAGTTTTTTGAGGAAGCCCTTGAAGAGGGTTAGAGCAGGTGTAGAACTTGGGGTACTTTGAAGGATACTTGAAGATATTTAGAATAATTTTGTATTGACTTCAGGATTTGTGTAGAATATTATTGAATAATCTTAAAGAGTATATTGGGGTAGACTATTGAAGATAGTTTGGGCTTTGCACATAGCACCAAGCATTGATTTAAGTCTTGTAGACACCCTTGAAGACCATGATGCATTGACCATCATGAGGTGGCCTTAGAAATCCTTGATTAGGTATCATGAAGGACAGTGGAGACACCTTCATGTGAAAATATCAAGGTTGTCATTGATGACGTAATATGGAGACTACAATGAAGACTAAGTGAATATCGGCAGGGCTCGTTGAAGAACACATTGGGAGCCGTGAAGTATAATTAAATATATCTTGATGAATTGAAGAAGGAGGTTGAGCCTCATAGAGACAAGGTTGGTTCCTTGGAATATAGGGTTGGAGCCCTAGATAATAGGAGTCCTCAAGAGACCAGGTTGGAGCCTGTACCAGATATAGGGTTGGACCCCTTGAGGTTGGTGCCTTAGAATTGACAAGGTTGGAGCCTTGGAAGTCCAAGTCGATGCTTGGCAAATACAGGTTGGAGCCTGGGAGATTGAAGATCGGTGTCTTCATCTAGGGTTGGAGCCGCTACATATATTGTACTTGATTTATTGTAAAGAAGAAATTAATAAAAGCATTTATTCTTATTGTTCATTTTGTTTTCTAAATATAAGTGATCTAAGTGGTAAAAATAACAATTGAAAAGAGATACTGATTCACCCCCCTCTCAGTATTTCCAACAGAGACGGGATTTCCGCTCGGGAACACCCGGTGCTGAACAACACAACAATATAAAATAAACAACTGAAGAATGCAAGAAGTATAAAAAAACAAATCAAAATAATAATCATAACACACCCCCATATGGCTGCCATCCTCTTCCTTATAAAAAATGTGAGCCTTCTCACCTTGGGTCCCCTGAAAAAAGCCAACATTTTGAAGCCAATTTTCTCAATTTTCAAAACTCAAAGGATCAAATTCAAAGACCTAAAGGGTTAAAACTTCTGAATATACCCTAAAAACCCCTTTTCTCAATCAAACCAACTCAAAAAACCCTCGTTTTCTTGTTTTATCCCAGTTTTACATCCTCTGATAAGCCTAATTGAGAAATAAGACCAACATAAGCTATATTTAGTCTAAATTTCTCAGTTACCCCTCTGTTAAAGTGAAATACTCCTGCAAACAGTTTAAACTTGCAGAAGTAAGCCTAAAAATGCCCAAATAACAGAGTTAAACCTCCACAAACAGATCTCATTCCATAGGTCTTTCAAAAGCCTTCAATCACCTCCTTGCAGACCTCTGTTTCATTAACAAATTGTTTGATTTTTGCAAGTTATTATTAGAATAAGAGATTGGGTCAACAGTTTCAATACTAGTTGACAAAATTGTTTGCTCCAAATTCTCAGATTTTAATTCAAAAGTTTCATTCAACAAACAGTTTGTATAGAAAGAAAGAATAAATTCAAGTCAGAGAGAGATCATAATGATGAAATGTGTGCAGTGAGTGGTAAAAGTGAAATCAAAATTTTCAATGAGAGTGAAAACATAATAGTGAAAAAGAGACAGTTAAAGTGTATCAGGGAAAAGTCAGAGTGAAAGTTAAAACAAAGTTACAGAGCAGTCAAGGTGAAACAGTAAAAGTAAAAACAAAGGTAGTAATGGTTAATAGAGATGAAAATAATTTCACCAACAATAATGAAGTTTATCCAAAGTGAAAGTAAAAACAGTTAAAAGAACAAAAAGGTTAAAAGATGAAAACATAACAAGAAGGAACATTTTGCCAGAAATTTCATGTTTAAGTCATTGCTTTGAAAAAACGATTGTGACCAATCCGAGATGAATTTTTCAAAATGGAAGGACGTTTATGTTCTTAAGATGTCCAACTACAAAAACCTCTCTCACTTTTCTAACAACCATTATGGGGTGGGAAATATTAAAGAATATTTGAAAGCACTTTTTGGAGAAAATTCCTGTTAAGCCATCATTTTGCAGAAAGATTGTGGTAAATACAAAATACATCTTACAAAACTGAAGGAGGTTGTTGTTCCTAAGAGACCCATCTACAAAAATCCATCTCAAGTTTTGCACGGTTATTACAAGATGAGAGATACATGCGCATCTTTGAAGCCTATTTTTCAGACTCTGTAAAACTCTGTTTTACAAATCTTTTTGCAGAGCCTATTGTGAACAGCTGGAGCCGAAATTTAGGAAAATGAGAGAGGTTTATCTCACCAACATATTCATATACAATAAAATCTTTCACTCTTTACATATCTATTTTGGATTGATAAATACAAAGGTATCATTGGACCCCAAGTTTGCAGAATTGCTGGAGCAGAATGCACAAAGAAAGGAAACGATTAGTGACTTGGATGCCTCATCATCAACTAAGAGGTTAGATCAAATTCAAATTCTCCTCGCCAAATAGATGCATTATTTTTTAGTGTCCTTTACTTAAGTTCTATTTATGTAAAACAGTTTGAGATATTTGTAAACCAATCTTGATATTTTTTCAAGATATTCTAGTTTATAATTTGTATAAATACTTCACTCTTTGAAGTATTTTAGTGTGGAATAAAATTGCTAAGATTACTATAGATTTTTTTTGATACATTAGAGGCCTACATGTGTTGATTTCGAAAGTAGCAGACTGGACAAAGCTAATTGGACATCATAATTCAGGATTCTCGTGATAAGTTAAAGAGTAAAGTGCATCTATCTTGTCATTGTTTATTTTCTGAAGTTCCATTCATTTCATTATGTGTTTATTCTTTCTTAATGAGTAACTAGGAATATTACTTTAGGACTAGCTTATGGCTCCCTATCTTAACTAAGTTACCATTTAAATGTTTTCAACTGGTTTCCGGTGTTAGGAATTCTTAACTGCTCCTACTCCCATTTGACTTCTTCCTCCTTCCTCTATTGTCCGGATCAAAGGATCCTTCATTTCCGTTTGTCCCGACTACACCATTTCATCAAATTTTTTTTACCCAAAGCTCTGAGGGTTATCTATCTTGCCCTGAATATATTTGCATCCTTTTGGCCTTGCCTTCTAGTACTGCTATCTAGAATTAGACTCCATTAGCCCAATGGTCAAGTAGATTTCTCCCTAGTTTACCTATCAGTGATTTTTTCCCACCAAACCAATTCAAAACCAAAACCAATTGTTCTATCATAACTAGCCTAAAACACTAAACAAAAACAAAGTTAAATCATAAAGAGAGAGCCCTCTTTGAAATTTAGGAAGGCTAGATACTAAATTTCCAAAGTAGGTTTGTGGTTACCCCTAGTTTTCTTAAACTAAAAATCAAAAGCCCACAACTTTGAGAAATTATTAGGGTGATAACAACTAGTAGTCACAACGGATAGTCTATCTCACCCTTTCACCTATCTCTCCACTTGGTCTCCACTGGAACTGACATGCAAGTAGTTAACTGCTGTATTTGTTCAGTTGTTAGTGAGTTATTAGTTGTGAATTAATTAACTAATTAATTCACTAAACTCTCACTAGTGTATCTTTCAGTTAGACTAGATACAACTAGCTCAACTGAGTTTAACTCACTTAACTGAGTTAAAATAAATAACAACTCCCATAACTACTCTTCCAACTCTGTCATAACTTTGCCACTTCAGTTCTAACTGAGTCCTCCATGCATGAACCACCAGTAAACCCTAGGAATTGCATAATTCCTTCAGCCCACTGATTTTCCAAATTTGTATACTGAAATAAAGTGCACCAAGAGAATAAGTTGATATTTAGAGTTTGATTATTATTAAGGGCTAATAATAATCGACATGCATCTATTTTTAGATCAAATATTTATAACTAGACTTCGCTCAATCTTCTAAAAATAGAATCTCATATATTTTTCACATTTGACCAACCATCTACAAATAGCCTCCTGCTACATATAGGATATGCTCACTATGTCTAAAAATAGACATACACCTAAAAATAGCCTGTGTGGGCCCCACCTAGTTTAGGTGATTATTTTCCAACTAGGATCAAGGATGATGTTTCAGGATGCCTCCTTCACTGTTTCTTGTTGCAAACTTCAACACTCCCTCTCAACAAGAAAGGACTGCCTTTGCATGCGACATGAAACTCCATGCATTCGCCCTGCAACCTTTGAAAGCGCCCTGCAACTCCATGCATTCGCTCTGCAAATCTTGCTGCAACACTTCTGAAACTGAATAGCCTCCAAACAAATGAATCAGTATAATGCATCTATCATCAAGGTCTTCGAATTCTGTTGGTACCAACTGCACATGTCTTCTAGAACCACTGTGTTGTTGAATTGCACTCTGCACTTGCTGTCAACTCGGAATCGTGCTCCAGTATCCGATACTATCACTTTGATCTCATTGCATCAATCCAACTGATCATGCTAATGCTACTCTATGGGCACCTCGTAGCCAGGTTCAATTCATGAGATCCACACCATCTCAGTGAATCCTGCCCAGAAATATCTTCTTGGATTATCCATGCATGTCGCCCCACCTCTTACCTGGTGGTATAGCTGCATGCACTCCCTCTGCCCATTTGGCATGAAATTTCTTTGCATGAGTGGTTGCTCCCACTCCATGATCCTCATCTTGTGGCTTCTCCACATCCCGAGGTTCACTCTTACCTGCATGCAAATCCTGCTCCCTTTCAAGCTTCAATTGCATGTCTTTCTTGCACTTCCCAATAGTAGGAGGTTTCGTAGAAATCCCATCTACATCAAATCTATAAATATTCTTCTGCATCTCTAGTTGTGGCTGCTCCACAACCTTCTGAGACTGCTTCTCAGGCTGCATGTTGAGAGGCTCCCTCTCAACGACCAAGCCAAACCTTTGCTTTGCTCCTAAAAGCTTTGCATGCATCTTGTACCTCAGTGCATGTATATTATTGGCTCGCGCACATTGTAATTGTCCTGCCGTTGCAAAATTTTCTAACAAAAAAGCTGATTTTAAATCGACGATATCTCCCTCATCCGAGCTCCGATTCGACCAATTTTTTTTTTTCAATTTGGGTATTTTTTCGCAAGGAATCCAAATATGATATTTTTTTAATGAAAAATTTTCATCCAATTTTTCATATATTCTCTACAAACTCGCGCACCCGAAAATTCCTGCTCTCATTCCATGTAGAAAATCTATAACACAACTCCGATACCATGTAGAAATTAGTATACACTAAGCATGCATATATATATATATATATATATATATATATATATATATATATATATATATATCCAGATTCTCCTGATCTAACAATATTTATCTTCTTGCTAAATACAAAATCCTTCCACTGTTAATCTTGCGGAAATTCAAAACTCAATTGCAAACACATATGAAGCAATAAAAAAAATCGCACATAACATAGTTGTTTAACGTGAAAGATTGAAGTTGAAAACCCCAACTATCATATATTATGTATCATGAAAATCATGTAACAATCTCATACAAAGCTTAGTACATGAAGCTCTTAGTACAATACAATCGTCACAAACTATCATGATGAAATATGCAAATCCATGCATTGATTTCTGCCTCCTGATAGCCTACCTCCACTGCGCAATCCAAGCTGATTACAAAGATCAAATCCATGCAATCCCACTCTCCTTGACTGCATTATTCTCATTGGAATCTCCAATGTATATGTAGATGAAATTAATGCATCACTAGTAGTCACAACAGATAGTCTATGTCACCCTTTCACCTATCTCTCCACTGGGTCTCCACTGGAACTGACATGCAAGTAGTTAACTGCTGTATTTGTTTAGTTGTTAGTGAGTTATTAGTTGTAAATTAATTAACTAATTAATTCAATAAACTCTCACTAGTGTATCTTTCAGTTAGGCTAGATACAACTAGCTCAACTGAGTTTAACTCACTTAACTGAGATAAACTAAATAAGAACTCCCATAACTACTCTTCCAACTCTGTCATAACTTTGCAACTTCAGTTCTAACTGATTCCTCCATGCATGAGCCACCAGTAAACCCTAGGAATTGCGTAATTGCTTCAGCCCACTGATTTTCCAAATCTGTATACTGAAATAAAGTGCCCTAAGAGAATAAGTTGATATTTAAATTCTGATTATTATTAAGGGCTAATAATAATTGACATGCATATATTTTTAGATCAACGATATATAAATAGACTTCGCCCAATCTTCTGAAAATATAATCTCATCTATTTTTCACATTTGACCAACCGTCTACAAATAGCCTCCTGCTACATATATAATATGCTCACTATGTCTAAAAATAGACATACACCTAAAAATAGCCTGTGTGGGCGCCACCTAGTTTAGGTGATTATTTTCCAACTAGGATCAAGGATGATGTTTCAGGATGCCTCCTTCACTGTTTCTTGTTGCAAACTTCAACATTTTTCAATATATTTATCTTCTAACCAATAATACATTTCAAATAATTAAAATTCACATGGTGTCTCACTAGTTTTGTAATCTATGTCAGCTAGGGGGACATGATCTAAATGTAGGGGAGGGTGGACCAAGGGATCAAATGGCTCCTCCTGGTTTTTCTTTTTAGGAGGCATTTTCAATTGTTTTATCAGGAATTGGAATAGAACAAGTTTATTGGGAATGCACAAAGCTCTGTACTTGGTTGAAGGAGGCAAGGTAGGCTCTGTTGCAAATCAATGGATAAAACTAGTGCAATGTAAACACACTAAACAATTGAATTTGCAGAAAATAGAGCACAATAAAGGTCGAAATGGTTAAATTGAATGGATTTATAAGAAAATATGGTTTTCCGTTAAACATGGTGTTAGCCCCCTATGATTTTTTTTTGACAAACAAAAAAGGGGCTAGATTGTTTTTTGAGCCTTCAAGGAATGCATTTCCCCTAAAAACACATCATCCTTGAAGCCTCCTTATGCCTTCGTCCATTTCCTTTAAAAAGAACCTCACTGAATGTAAAAAATTGTGCTAAAAAAGGGCCTTCATTTTCCCCTTGTATCCCTGCAGAATTTCCCTTTTTCCCCTTTTTCAAAGCCTCCCTTTTTACCCCAAGATCCCTTCCTAAACCCTCTAAATCATTCCCATCTCCCCTTTAAACCTCAAAAAAATCCTTTGTTTGGCCAAGTAACCCCTTTTCCTCCCTATCGTTGCCTCTCTTTGGCCTTAAATTGCACTAAAAACAGGCCAAAAACCCATATTCTTCATATGTAGGCTTAGCCCCTTTCGGCCAGCCCCCGTAAACAATTTCTCCACATGACCCGGGCGCAGGCTCGTGACGCATTTATCGTATTAGTGGTCGGGTGCAATACCAGCCGTCGATAAACACCAATTCGGCGGTCTGCGCTTTTCCTACAATGCACCCGCGTTCCCCCGTTTGCTCCCCGATTGCATAGCAGCCGTCGATCTGATCCCCAGTTCGACGACCCACAATCCAACCGCCTCGGTGGTCCCCGCGGTCATTCACTATGCAAAACCGGCGGGTTTGATCGTACCAATTTTGGAGGGAAGGCTGTTTTCCCCGATCGGCAGCGATCAACGCCACAGGCCGACACATGGCCTCAAGTTGTTTTGAAAACCCGCTCTCCCCGGGCGTTAAAGGCCGACTGTGGGACCAGCGCGATATGAGCGTACGCCATCCGATCCGAGGCTGGTCCATCCGACGGTGATCGCACCCAAAAGATGCTCAGGGGATAACCGAAGTAAACAAGACCCTTGGCCCACAAGCGATCGCCCTCCGACGCGATCCCAGCCGTCAATCTCCTCCTGAGATCCAACGGTCCAGGTTAGATCGCCCCCGCCATTGACCGGGTCCCACTGCTAGAGCTCCACATCACCTGTCTTCGTGGAATTTTCCCATTTCATTTGTATTTCGCCCGATTTCCAAGGCCCTTCTATCGTTTAATTTCCGACGTCGATCATCACCCCAATGCAATGATTGAGCGGTCCCCATGCATTTCTTCACTCAGACCCCCATCAGAGCAGATTTCCACCATTTCGCTGCATTTCTCCACCATTTTTCCTTTCGCGTCCACTGTTTCCACCATGCTGCGCTGCCATTATCACAACCTTCCATTGCATTCGTCCCCCCTCCAGCATGGTTTTCCTTAACATTTTTGTGTGTTTTGCAGGGAATGCAGATGATGAAGACCGTTCTATTCTACATAGTCACTGTCTGTGACACAGCAACGCAGAGGAAAGTTTAGCAGAGCCAGTGTTTGCAGGAAGACTCCTGAAGGATTCTAAGTGCATATTCTATCCAAATCAGGGGTATTAAATCCACTTAAACTCCCAGCACCATAAGCCCTGCAAATTGGCAATCAGAGACAGTAATGGAGTGGCAAAGAGTATCAATGAAAGATCAGAGAGTTAAGGCCTGTAATTGAGGACGTCTGAGCCTTAATTCAATGATTGAAAAGCAATGTACCAGATTGAATACGTTGAGACTAACACAGAAGGCCCAATAAGGCCTAGGGCACACAAAACAATATATCGGTGTCACCATCGGCAGAACGTTCTTTCCCACGAAAGGAGGAGGTGCCCATACTGTTTTCATTCTATACTGTGTTCCAAAGAATATCTCTACCCTGACAACAGTCCTAGTGCTACTAGAAGCATTTGTTACGCAGTATGGAAGACCTCATGATATTTATCTGCCTTTTGGTTTATTCACCAAACTACTGTAGCAAAGTACATCAAAGAACGTACCTGGAATAAATTTCAGCCTGCCGAAGACCACTCTTTCATCCAAAGAGTACAGAAGTTTGATGCATAGAAATTAAAACAGAATGGGCCTCGAGCCTCTCTTCCTGCTCTGGTTTAATGTTTCATTTAGTGTTTCATCTACCTCCTCTGCCCCTCTTTCAGCTATAAGACTCATGAAGAAATATTGTAAAGGTTGTTGATCGGATATCTGTGAACTGTAAGCTGTTTCTCTTGAGACATAGTTCTCTGTTTAAAGTTGTAAGATAGGCTGAGGAAGATGTTTTCAGACTGAATATCAAGCTGTTGGTAATGTTGTACATGACTGGTGTTCCTCTTTAATATGACAAGCACATTTATTTGGATCCTGATTTAAAGTAGCGGTGATGTTTTTCTATCTTTGTCCTTGTTTTCCTTTGTAGTTCATCATATTTCATTTCTTCTGGCATGCATCAGAAATCTGGTTTAGGATATACCCTCGCATGGTACCCTAAGCTTCTGCTCTCCCTGCCTTTAATGTTTTCTGCTATATGTGTTATCTGAGCACTGATTCAAGTTAATTTAATCAGTGTAGTGGCTAATATTTACTGCTAGCTGATGTATGAATAAATGAATATGTTCTTAGATGTTCTTGTTAGGCTTTAATTGAATGAATCGGGATACTGGGAGTTTAGAACTCTGTCTCTATCTCACTAGGATCCTTTTCAATTAATTGAACCTTTCTAAGTTCCCTTAAGCTGGATACCACAGCATTGAGAGTTCAAAGTCTCTCTCTGATCTCAGGTTTTCACCTTTTTGTTTAAATCTTTTATGTTTCCTTGTCTGAAGAGTTAACCGTTTAGGTTTTGGATCACAGGTTGTCTAATGGCGTGTCCTGTCCCTGGATCTAATTCCTGATGGGTCACCTTGGAGGTTTCCTTGGCTTCACCTTCTCTCTTTCCATTTCATGCCACACTATCATATTTAAGATCCAATGCTTTAGATGACTAGCCCAACTGAAAGCCTGCATATTGAATAGCAAGTAAACCCTTTCCTGACTCCATTTCCCAATGGTCTCGAGTGTTCTCTGAGTTATCTCTCCTTTTCCTAAAATCTTCTTTGCTCATCCTTGTCTTATATTGGACCCTTCTTTCTTGATTCCCAACAACCAAACAAAGAACAAACAAACCCCGTGCCTATAACTAGCCTAATATCTCAACTTTCGAGCTTCAAAGACATAAAACCTTTGCCTATATAGAGAGATCCCTCTCTGGACCCAGGAGGGCTAGATCTTGAGGTCTGAAAGTGGTTCTGATGTTGTCTCATCTTTTGATAAACCCGAGAATGATCCCTTTTGGGAAATGAATTTTGATGGGTCGTGCACTAGGAGAACTGCAGGAGCAGGTGCATGGGTACATAACACAGAGAGTGACTATGCAGAGAGTCATGTCTTCAACATGAACTTCAAATGTACAATTAATATCGCAGAGTATGAGGCTCTTATCCTAGGCTTGAATCTGTTGAAAAAATTAGGAGCCCATAGGATAGCTGTGCATGGAGACTCTGAGTTAATCATAGAACAAGTGAATGGTGAATACACAGCGAAACACCCTAGGTTGAGAGCGTACAGGAATGATGCTATGGATTTATTGAAGACCTTTGTGGAATATGAATTAGTGTTTATTCCTAGGAGTCAGAATGTAATTGCAAATGGATTAGCCTGTATAGTTAGTTCATATCACAAGCCTCCCAGTGATCAACAAATTATCATCCAGACGAAGTTCAGACCTGCAGTACTTGATAATGAGAAATATTGGCATGTTTTTGAGGGAGATAAGCAGATCGAGGATTTCCTGATAGGCAGGAACAAGTTTGAATTTTCAGATTCAGACTCTAAGCCCAATGATAGCTGCCTAAGTGAAGAACCATCAAACGAGGAAGAACCACCCTATAACATAGAAATAAACACTTTTAACGAATAGATTGGAAATCCAACCAAAGAATTTAAAAACACAGATAATGAGGAAATAGAGGTGCTACAGGAAAAATATAAGAACATATCCCGAGGTCTGGCACCTTTAGAAGATCTTTTCAATTTCGATGATGTAGTGAAAAGGCCCACCATAGAACACTCAGACTCCAATGTCGAGGAATGCAACATAGGCACTGAAGACAAACCCAAGATGATTAAATGTGCTAAGTCCTTACCCGTAGACATGAAAAATAAATATATTGAACTGTTCAAGGAATTCATTGATGTGTTTGCCTGGAGCTACGAGGACTTGAAGGCCTATGACACAAACATCATACAACAAAAAATACCTTTGAAGAGAACCAGAAACCCTTCAGACAAAAAATTCGCAGAATAAACCCAAAACAATTGCCTGCAGTAGAAAAGGAAATAAAGAAGATGTATGAAGTAGGAATAATAGTTCCTGTGAGTTTCTCTGATTGGGTCTCAAACCTTGTAGCTGTGAGAAAGAAAAAAGGTGAGATCACTCTGTGCATAGATTTCAGGAACCTTAACAGAGCCTCACTTAAGGACAATTAACCCTTACCAAAGATGGAACACATCCTACAGAGGGTAGTTGGCTGAAGGCGGATCTCCCTGTTATATGGTTTTTCAGGTTACAACCAAGTTTTACTACTCCCATAAGACCAGCTCAAGATCGCTTTCACCACTCCATGGGGCACTTTTATGTATGTAAAAATTCCCTTTGGACTGATGAACGCTGGTGCAACCTTCCAACGAGCGATGGACATAGCTTTTTCGGATGAAATAGGGCACTTCATTGTCATCTCTCTGGATGACATAACAGTCTATTCCAAGACTGATGAAGAACACCTAAAACATCTGAGAAGAGTGTTTGAAAAATGTAGAAGGGTCGATCTATCATTGAATCCTAAAAAGACTGTTTTTGGGTTGCAAGAAGGTAAGATTCTCGGCCACATTATATCTAAGAAGGGAATTAGGATAGACCTAGAAAGAGTTGAGGGAATACTACAAATCACACACCCGAGAAACATTAAAGAGTTACAGTCCTTCACTGGGAAAATTAACTTTTTAAGGAGGTTTATTCCCAACTTAGCTGAGCACCTCAGGAATATGACTAATATGCTGAAAAAAGGTGTAGGGGTTAAGTGGATTGTTGAGGCTAAAAAAGCTTTTGAATCGGTTAAACTTGCACTCACTCAGGCTCCTGTCCTAATCAGCCCAGATTTCTCAAAAGATTTCCTGATCTTTTCATTTGCCTCCGAGCTTATAGTGGCTGTAGTTCTACTGCAGAAAAATCCAGAGGGAATGGAACAGACCATTGCTTTCTTCAGCAAAGCTCTGAGGGATGCACCCTTGAAATATAACATAATGGAAAAACAGGCCTATGCCCTGATAAAGGCCTTGAAAGACTTTAGGGTGTACATACTGCATTCTCACATCACAGCCTACGTGCCAAACATAGTGGTTAAAGACATCTTTTCCCAAAATCCGGACGGAAAGAGGGGCAAATGGATTGCTGTAATCTTAGAGTATGACCTTGAGATAAAACCCACAAATCTGATCAAAGGCCAGGGCTTAGCTCGATTGATGGCTAAATCAAATTTACAAGCCCTTGACATAAACATGGTAGATGCCTTGGATGAGCAGGAAGGATTGCCTGATCCCACGGTTGAGGAACAATTTCAAAACTCCCCTTGGTATTCCGATATCCTGTATGTGCTCACAAACCTCAATGCCCCTCCTGAACTATCAAAGACTAAGGCCAGATTCCTAAAGCTAAAAGCCAAAAACTATTGCATACTAAATGAATCTTTATACTGGAAAAATGCAAATGGTCTATTGCTTAAATGTTTGCTTGAAAATGAAGCAGAGAGGATTAAACAGGAGTTCCATGCAGGAGAGTGTGGAGGCCACCTGAACTGGAAAGCCACTGCTAACAAAATACTTAGAGCTGGCTATTATTGGCCTACACTTTTTAATGACATCCATAAGATGATAATTGCCTGCCATAAATGCCAAATTTTTGAAGGCAAAAGAAAGCTCCTCCCTCTACCTTTACAACCTATCACTGTTGAGGGTCCCTTTTTGTGATGGGGCCTAGATTTCATTGGAGAAATACACGCTGCTTCTTCTGCACAACACAAGTGGATCCTTACAACCACAGACTACTTCACTAAGTGGATAGAGGCCATACCTTCTAGGAATTCCACATATTCTGTCATCATTAAGTTCATAGAAGACCACATCCTCTCTCGGTTTGGCTGCCCAAGAAAAATAATCACTGATAATGCTGCAGCTTTTGGATCCAAGAAAATGATTGATTTTTGTCACAGGTATCAAATAGCACTCGGTCATTCAACTGCTTATTACCCCCAAGGTAATGGGTTAGCTGAATCATCAAACAAGAGCTTGGTGACCATTATCAAAAAGTTGCTTGAAGAGAACAAGAAGTCCCGGCACAACAAGTTAGTGCATGTTTTGTGGGCTGACAGGCTCACTATGAAGAAATCCATTGGCATGTCACTATATCAGCTTGTCTATGGAACAGAGGCGGTGTTTCCTACCAATCTTGGGGTACTAGTGATTAAAATTGTCCAAGAGATTAAGACAGAAGAAGACAACATGGTGAGGAGGATAAACCAAAAAATTCATCTCCAACAAACAAGGGAAGAGGTCTATAACAGAGCTCTGAAAGTTCAGGAAAATATAAATAAGTTGTTCGACAAGAGAACCAAGGCTTCTGACTTCAAAATTGGAGATAAATTTCTGAAGTGGGATTCAACAAAAGAAGACAAAGGAAAACACGACAAATTTGACAGTTTGTGGCAGGGTCCATACATCATCCAGGCCACTGTTGGTCCAAATGCCTTTTTTTTGCAAGAGCTAGATGGTACCGAGCTGTTTGGGGGTCCTGTCAATCGAAGGATGCTCAAACACTGCTATTTCTGATTTCCAATTTCTAGTTTCCATTTCCATTGTAAATACCATTACTGTGTTTTGTTTTCAAAGAAAAAGAGAAAATGTTTCAAAAAAGAGAGAAAGAGAGGTTCAGCCATGCTCAAAACGTGAACCTTCGAAGTGAAAATATTGGCTCTAACATGATCAAAACCTGAGCCAAAATAAGTGAAGACAGCTAGTTCTAACATGCCCAAATCTGAACCAGCAAATGAGGAAGAAGAGTCATCTCTAACAAGCCCAAAACTAGAGCTGAAATCAAGAAGTAAGTGACTCTAACAAGCTCAAAACTTGAGTCACAAAGAAAGGAAGGATGCATCAAAGTTTCAGATTTCAAGCCTTCCAGATTTTGTTTTCAGTTTTTTGCAAAGTTTTCAGTACAAGAGCAGTTTTTCCTTATGGCTTGGATCCACAACAAACTAGAATGTATAATCCTAGTTTGACTGTTTTAAATTTTTGTTGTAGAATGTAGAGAAGAAATCTGTTGGATAGTTTAATCCCAGCAGATATTAGATTAGATAGAGAAAAATATGAGGTCAACAGTTTAATCTGGTCTCATGGAGTAATAAGGGTAGAAGTAGAATAGGTTTATTTTCTAATTGTAAAAAATATTGATGATGTAAAGGGTCTGCTAGTCGAAATGCACCCTGAAGAAAAATGATAGGACTATAGTCTGGGTAGGTAGTTTTTTGGGAGAATTTTTCTGCTGATTTGGTGTCCTCATGATTTTTGGCAGCTGATCTAAGAAAGAAAAGAATGTGTCAAGTACCAGGAATCTGGCCTACACCAAAGATCATTCTCTGAATTCTTGACTCCTTCAAGAAGAATCCATCCCCATGTGGAGCCACTGTTAGCCCCCTATGATTTTTTTTAACAAGCAAACAAGGGGCTAGATTGTTTTTTGAGCCTTCAAGGAATGCATTTCCCTTGAAAACACATCATCCTTGAAGCCTCCTTGTGCCTTCGTCCATTTCCTTTAAAAAGAACCTCACTGACTGTAAAAAATTGTGCTAAAAAAGGGCCTTCATTTTCCCCTTGTATCCTTGCAGAATTTCCCTTTTTCCCCTTTTTCAAAGCCTCCCTTTTTACCCCAAGATCCCTTCCTAAACCCTCTAAATCATTCCCATCTCCCCTTTAAACCTCACAAAAATCCTTTGTTTGGCCAAGTAACCCCTTTTCCTCCCTATCGTTGCCTCTCTTTGGCCTTAAATTGCACTAAAAACAGGCCAAAAACCCATATTCTTCATATGTAGGCTTAGCCCCTTTCGGCCAACCCCCGTAAACCATTTCTCCACATGAACTAGGCACTGAAACCAAGCGCTGGCCCGTGACGCACTTATCGTATCAGTGGTCGGGTGCAATACCAACCATCGATCAACACCAATCCGGCGGTCCGCGCTTTTCCTACAATGCACCCGCGTTCCCCCATTCGCTGCCCGATCGCATAGCAGTCATCGATCTGATCCCCAGATCGATGGCCCACAATCCAACCGCCCCGGTGGTCCCCGCAGATATTTACTATGCAAAACTGGCGGGTTTGATCGCACTGCTTTTGGAGGGAAGGCTTTTTTTCCTGATTGGCAGTGATCAGCGCCACGGGCCGACACGTGGCCTCAAGTTGTTTTGAAAACCCGCTCTCCCCGGGCGTTAAAGGCCAACTGTGGGACCGACGCGATATAAGCGTATGCCATCCGATTCGAGGCTGGTCCATCCGACGGTGATTGCGCCCAAAAGATGCTCAGGGGATAACTGAAGTAAACAAGACCCCTGGCCCACAAGCGATCGCCCTCCGACGCGATCCCGGCCGTCAATCTCCTCCTGAAATTCGATGGTCTAGGTTAGATCGCCCCCGCCATTTACCGGGTCCCACCGCCAGAGCTCCATGTCACCTATTTTCGTGGCATTTTCCCATTTCGTTTGTATTTCGCACAATTTCCAAGGCCCTTCTATTGTTTAATTTCCTCCGTCGACCATCGCCCCCATGCAATGATCGAACGGTCCCCATGCATTTCTTCACTCAGACCCCCATCAGAGCAGATTTCCACCATTTCGCTGCATTTCTCCACCATTTTTGCGTTCGCGTCCACTATTTCCACCACGCTGCACTGCCATTGTCACAACCTTCCATTGCATCCGTCCCCCCTCTAGCATGGTTTTCCTTAACAATTTTGTGTGTTTTGCAGGGAATGCAGATGAAGAAGACCGTTCTATTCTACACAGTCACTGTCTGTGACACAACAGCACAGAGGAAATTTTAGCAGAACCAGTGTTTGCAGGAAGACTCCTGAAGGATTCTAAGTGCATATTCTATCCAAATCAGGGGTATTAACTCTGTTTAAACTCCCAGCACCATAATCCCTGCAAATTGGTAATCAGAGACAGTAATGGAGCGGCAAAGAGTATCAGTGAAAGATCAGAGAGTTAAGGCCTGTAATTGAGGACGTCTGAGCCTTAATTCAATGATTGAAAAGAAATGTACCAGATTGAATACCTTGAGACTAACACAGAAGGCCCAATAAGGCCTAGGGCACACAAAACGATATATCAGTGTCACCATCAGCACAACGTTCTTTCCCACGAAAGGACGAGGTGCCCATACTGTTATCATTCTATACCATGTTCCAGAGAAAATCTCTTCCCTGAAAACAATCCTAGTGCTACCAGAAGCATTTGTTACACATTATGGCAGACCTCATGATCTTTATCTGCCTTTTTGTTTATTCACCAGACTACTGCAACAAAGTACATCAAAGAAAATACCTGGAATAAATTTTAGCCTGCCGAAGACCACTCTTTCATCCAAAGAGTACAAAAGTTTGATGCATAGACATTAAAACAGAATGGGCCTCAAGCCTCTCTTCCTGCTTTGGTTTAATGTTTCATTTAGTGTTTCATCTACCTCCTCCACCCCTCTTTCAGTTATAATACTCATGAAGAAATATTGTAAAGGTTGTTGATCGGATATCTGTGAACTGTAAGCTGTTTCTCTTGAGACATAGTTCTCTATGTAAAGTTGTAAGATAGGCTGAGGAAGATGTTTTCAGACTAAATATCAAGCTGTTGGTAATGTTGTACATGACTGGTGTTGCTCTTTAATATGACAAGCACATTTCTTTGGATCCTGATTTAAAGCAGCAGTGATGTTTTTCTATCTTTGTCCTTGTTTTCCTTTGTAGTTCATCATATTTCATTTCTTCTAGCATGCATCAAAAATCTGGTTTAGGATATACCCTTGCATGGTACCCTAAGCTTCTGCTCTCCCTGCCTTTAATGTTTTCTGCTATATGTGTTATCTGAGCACTGATTCAAGTTAATTTAATCAGTGTAGTGGCTAATATTTAATGCTAGCTGATGTATGAATTAATGAATCTGTTCTTATATGTTATTGTTAGGCTTTAATTGAATGAATCGGGATACTAGGAGTTTAGAACTCTGTCTCTGTCTCACTAGGATCATTTTAAATTAATTGAACCTTTCTAAGTTCCCTTAAGCTGGATACCAAAGAATTGAGAGTTCAAAGTCACTCTCTGATCTCAGGTTTTCACCTTTGTGTTTAAATCTTTTATGTTTCCTTGTATGAAGAGTTAACCGTTTAGGTTTTGGATCATAGGTTGTCTAATGGCGTGTCCTATCCCTGGGTCTAATTTCTGAAGGGTCACCTTGGAGGTTTCCTTGCTTTCACCTTCTCTCTTGCCATTTCACGCCACACTGTCATCTTTAAGATCCAATGCTTTAGATGACTAGCCCAATTGAAAGCCTGCATATTGAATAGCAAGTAAACCCTTTCCTAACTCCATTTCCCAATGGTCTCGAGTGTTCTCTGAGTTATCTCTCCTTTTCCTAAAATCCTCTTTGCTCATCCTTGTCTTATATTGGACCCTTCTTTCCTGATTCCCAACAACCAAACAAAGAACAAACAAACCCCGTGCCTATAACTAGCCTAATATCTCAACTTTCGAGCTTCAAAGACATAAAACCTTTGCCTATATAGAGCGATCCCTCTCTGGACCCAAGAGGGACAGATCCTGAGGTCTGAAAGCAGTTCTAATGTTGTCTCATCTTTTGGTATTTCCAAACTTGCCAAAACATGGGAACCCCAACACATGGCGCAGTTCCGTTAATTTAACGGTCATTATTTTTAATTAAATGAATTAATGGATCAATTACCACGGGAATGGATTTTATTGGGAAAAAATAGATGCTGTGGCGCGACGAGAGTGGCGGAGTTAACGGACGGGGAGGCGATATTTATGATGCGGGGAAGATGGTTTTTTGGGGGGGGGGTATCAAGCGATAAATGGTTTGTGGAGGGGGGTGCGAACATAGGAGAGGAGGCCATGTGGTCTTGGGTCCAAGTGGGAAACTTATTTTTTCAGACCCACCGTGGTGGTAAATCTAGTATGGAGAGGGGGGGCCAAAGGCTGATAAGGGTCGTCGATCGTGGAGTAGGGGAATCATACGAAGGATAAATGAAATTGGTTTAATGTCATGTGATGCGACGACTTGTCGGGTAGCGGTGTTGGCCCTCATTTTTTATCTCTTTTTGTTTATGAAATACATCTTATTTTCCATACTATCCATCTACACAATGTCATATACACCTTATTTTGAAAAATAAATTCATATATAGGTATTTAAATTAAGTTTTTCAATTCTTAGAAGTTTTTGTAAAATTTGAATTTTAAGTCCATTTTTTTCACATCATCAGAAATTCCTATAATGGCCTCATGGTTTGCATATGTGCAGGACACTTGGACTCGAGCTGGATATATTTCTAGAAGGCTTGGGAACTAAGATTAAGTGTACACCTGTTGGTACAGTCAAACCAAACTTTAATAGATCCAGTCAAAAGAAGTCATATAGGAACTGTTTTTATGGAGGATCCCTAAAAACTATGTCAAAATTCTTATTTTGTGGAATTTTCTAGATTTTGATGGATCTGATGGATGAATTTGACTCGATTGGATAAGATAAGGATAGTAATGACTATAGGAGATATTTTAGATGAATTTGTTAGATACTTTATCTATTTAAGCCTCAAAATTTGAAGGCATTGATATGTAGAATTTGTATGACTTAACATTATTATTTTTGATACTTTGGAGACATAATTGAAGATTTTTTCTATTCCATTTGCTGTTGTTATATGCTGATTGATTGACACAAGTTTTAAGTAGCTGAAAACACCTTCAGTGTGCGAGGCAAGGGTGGAGGGCCCCCACACTGAGCTAAGTACACTTCTTAGTTTATTTGTAGTTGCAATTTCTGAATTAGTTTGCTTATGCTTAACTTGTTTATGCTGATTATTTATGAGTGTTGATGAATCTAATGATCATTCTTATTTTTCACATGAAAGGATAAACAAATGTTTAAGTTAAACATTCTTTCTATCTAATTAATATCTTAAGTCAGAATTCATCTTTTCATGCTTTTAATGCTTTTCTGAATTCCTGTTTCTAACAATAGCATTATTGATAGATGAATCTATGATGAAGGACAACCATGACCTCTTCAGTGTAGAGCCTCTTCAATTATTGTTTCATGTATCTTAATCTACTGCTTAATTAATATTTTTGATTTCTAATTCATGAAGTAATCTTGTTAGAGAAGGAAAAACAAATCTCTTAAGTTAGGAGATTCTTCTGCTTTTGATTGCCCACTTGAATTTAGAAATTGTTTAAGTTAGATTTATATTTGTAATATGCATTTCCTTAATAATTGATAAACCATACTATAAATTGATCATAACCGAAACCCATATATTTTGGGGATGCTTCTAAGTTCCACTAGCCCAGATTTATAATAAATACTTGCGTTAGTTTACATAGTAAATTGACCCAACATTTTGGTGCCGTTGCCGGGGAAGCATATTTCAAAATGGTCAAATAGGAAGATAAAAAAAATAAAATAGGAAGCATATTTCAAGTAATTTTTTCTTATGCCTAGAGATAGAGATCAGAAAGGTAGATTTGTGAAACAAAACTCTCTAACAGCTCATTCATCCACGAGACTAACAACACCAGTTGTTGGAAGACCTACTATAGAAGATTTAGAGGAAAAACAGAGATAAAGACAGAGATTAACTTTAGTTGAAAGACAAATCTTGTTAGCCTTTGAGGTAAAAATAAATAAATCACCTAAAGAACCTCCTTTCTTATGGAAACAAAAAGAGACAAGAAAACTAATTGTTGAAAAACTAGAGCAACCTGTCCTTGAAGAAATCAAAGTAGTGGAAGAAATACAAAATCAATGTCATATTGAAACACTACATATATCTGAACAAGAAATGACTGAATAAGGAGAAGGATCAACTAGAATAAACATGACTCCTGAACAAAGGCTTGAATATGGAAGACAACAAAGGGAATGGAGAAGACAACGAGAGGAAGAAAGAAAAATTAAGGAAGAAAGAAAGGCAGAGGAAGACAGAAGAGCAGAAGCACTTAGAAGGATAGAAGAAGAAGAAAGAAGAGAAAATAAAAATAGAAGAACATAAGAAAATGAGCAACAAAATAATAATGATCAGGAAACTACTTTTAGCTTTTCAATCCTAGATGCAAGAGAAATATTAGGAGAAGAAATAAAAATGAAAAACGTTCCACCTTCTGTATTGCCTAATTTCTATGGAATGTCAATAGAAGATCTTGATGCATTCATGTTCAAGTTTGATATCTTGTGTAGAACTTATGGATATACTGATGATACACACAAGATTCAACTTTTTCCTGCTACTCTGAAAGCAGCAGCCTTGAAATGGTTTATGGGATTGAGCGAACATACAATAAATTCTTGGGATGATATGAAGAAATTTTTTCTTAAAAAGTATCAAGCTTACTGCAGGGCTAGAGACTCAAAAGAAGACATTTTTAGAATGACACAACAAGAAGATGAAAGATTGGAAGAATATTTGGAAAGATTTCTTTACAATTTACAGAAATCCAAACATCATTATCTAAGTCCCGATACCATCCATACCATATTTCTTAAGGGTATCAGAGATGAATATTTATACATCCTTAATGTGATGGGAAAAGGAGTTATCTTCAATTTACCATTTGAGGAAATTGTTGAACTTTGTCAGAAATACTCTAGGTGAAAAGAAAAGAGTGGAAAGAGATATATTTCATCAAAATCTTCCAAATATGCAACAAGTGTAGTAACAAGAGCAGAGATAGGAATTTTACTAGAAAATTTCAAAACAAATCTCTTGAGCACTTTGGGAACACAAGTAGATGTCATTAAATCTAAGAAAAAGAAAGAAGAACAAGATGAAATCTTAGCAATTTTTTTTCTGAAGTGTAGGCAAAAACATCCACTCAGGGAATGTCCTTTTCAAGGTATACAAGTGTGTGGACTATGCACACAAAATCATGCAATAGAAAACTATCCCAAATTAAAAGAATTGCAAGGAGTATATTCTCTCTACTATATGGCACCAAGGAGACCTTGGAAACCAAGGATGCCTCAACGATTCCCTCAACAAAACCCCCATAATTTTCAATATCCTCAAAATACTTGGAATACACCAATGCCATGGTATGCTTGGCCACCACAACAATATCAAAACCAACCTGCACAAGGTTGGACGGGATATGGTTATGGAAACCAACCACCTCAGCATATGTATCCTCAACAGTATCAATATCAACAACCATACCCTCCACAACCATTTCCTCAATACCAACAATTCCATAAACATCAACCAATGCCATTTCCACCTCAAAATCAACCAATGCTAACTCAACCACAATAGCTTCAACTGCCTACTAACCAACCACCTCCTAGACCAACACAATTTCCAGCTCAACCAGTAGCTAATCCAAGTAACAAGGTGGATAGACCATCATATCATGTGGAAGAGGCAACATATTATCCTACTTATTCAATTCTTCCCATACAAGATGCCCACCTAAGGTCTGGGAAGGTGTTACAGAAATATTCTCCTCCAATAATGGAAGAACGAACTGAACAAGGAGAAAAAAGTCAACAAACTCGTCAAGAACATCAAATTCAGAAAGGTAAATCTATTATGACACAGAATTGACCATATCTAGAGAGATTGATACAACAGAATATCCCAATATCTCTGCCTGAATTTAATATTCTGGATGAATTGAAGAACACATATGTAAAAATTCCTTTGTTGCAGGAAATTAAAGATACTCTGATATATGAAAAAACAATAAAGGAATTAGGCATTAAGAAATTTGGCAGAAGAAAGAAGGATCCACCTACAATCCAGGTAATTAGAAGTTTAGCTAGTTTCATGTCTACAAACACAATTATTGAAAAATATGTTGATCTAGGAATTCCTATGGTTACCATTTCGATTAAAAATTTTTTCAGTGCCAAGTAATTTAATAGACTTGGGAGCAGCTATCAATGTTATGACTACAAAGACTATGAAACATTTGAATCTAAACAACATTAGACCTACTACTACAGTTTTAGAACTTGCAGACAAACATTAGGGGAATTTCGAGGTCTAAAATGGGCCTCCTAAGAAAAATGTACAACAAAAATAAACTTTATAAGAACCAATAGAATTCAAGATGATGATGTCAACCATGGGGGATGATTCACCATTTTTGGAGTAAAAAAGTAAAAATATTAAAAAATAATAAAATAATAAAACTACTTTTTCAACTCGTATTTTCAACTTATCTCTTTAATTTTTTACTCAAATTTCAAGCGGGAGTACTTGTTGGATGCAAAATTTAATTCCTCATCCAAGGAGTACCCATGTTGCATACTTTCGATGGACCCTGCTACATGAAAAATGAGAAATACATGAAAAAACGTGTTTACAATCACGTTTTTCATGTATTTCTCATTTTTCATGTAGCAGTGTCCATCAAAAGTATGCAACATGGGTACTCCTTGGATGGGAAATAAAATTCTACATCCAACGAGTGTTTCCACTCAAAATTTGAGAAAACCCATAGGGAGATAAGTTTAAAATATGAGTTGAAAAAATAGTTTTTATTTTTTCCCCTCTAAAATTTGATGATGTAATCAAATCTTATTTTATTATTTCCACTATTATTTTATAATTTCCTTAGGAGGCCCATTTTAGACCTCAAAATTTCTCTAATGATCTAAAGTTGTACCAGAAGGTATATTGGAAGATATCATTGTCTCACTGGATTCATGGGAGTATCCTGTAGACTTCTTAATTTTACAGCCAAAAACAAATTTAGGAGGGAATCCCTTAATTTTAGGCAAACCATGGTTAGCCACTGCAGATACTTACATTAGATGCAGGTCGGGAAGTATGATTATTGCATATGGAGATTAAAGGAAACATGTTACATTGTATCCTCCTGCTCAATCTCCTTTTTTACTATCATGGCTTGATAGAGAGGAACCACAAGAGCTTCAACTTGATCTCAGTCTTAATAAAGTCTATAATTTTAGAGAGGAGGAAGAAAATGAGGAATTATTAGATGATTTCTGTTGGGAAAAATACTGAGAGGGGGGGGGGGGGTGAATCAGTATTTATAGCATATTCAAAACTTTTTACTTTTTTCACTCTCTAAAACCCATACGCTACTTTCCTTTAGTAAACTCGCGTATATACGCGGATATCCTTCATGCAACTCGCGTATTAGCAGAGATCTAAATATGCAGATATTTATTAACTTAGTTCTTTGCACTATTCATTCATCTGATGTTAAGTTAACAGTAAACATGTGTAGTAACAACAGAATAAACCATCACACAAAGCATCACACATGAACACCGGGATTTTTAGGTGGAAACCCAAGTCGGGAGAAAACCACCGCTGCAGTTGCTCAGCCTTCAATATTTTATTATAGAGAAAACATCTTACAACATATGTGCTGGTGCAGACTCTACCAGCACGCAGGCACCCACCTGCGCTCCTTTACCAGCCTCTCCTGGAAGGGAGCTCCAACCCCCTGCTCTCGTTTACCAGCCTCACCTAGAAGGGAGCTACAACCCCCTGACTCGTTTACCAGTCTCTCCTGGAAGGGAGCTACGACCCCCCGCTCTCGTTTACTAGCCTCACCTGGAAGGGAGCTACGACCCCCTGACTGAAGGCAACAACCCTCAGCACCAATATGGACCACGTTTCATCAATTTTCACACTGGATCCAACAACTTCAAAAGAGCACAACTTGTAGGCCACATTTCATCATATTTTCAGACTGGACCCACTCCATACTTTTAAGCACAGTCAACCATGAAATAGATACATATAACTCACTGACAGATATCAGTAATCCAGCAGAATAGATCAGACATTTCTTACCACAGACTTCAGCAAACCCTAGTTTGCATACGCGCTTTCCTTTTTCTGATGTCGCGTATATACGCGCTTCTATTCACATAAACCAGCGTATACCTCTGTACATATTACAGAGTTCATTTCATTGCGCATACGCGCTTTCTCTTCAGCAAAGCCGCGTATATACGCGCTTCCTCTGCGGCGAACTAGCGTATAGATCTTCAACCATTATAGAGCAACATACTTCTTCGTACGTATATTCGGGCCCAGATTTACCCTTTTACTTCGGTATTGCATGTTCGCGTTCATCTCGCATCTAAGTTTTCCCATAAACATCTAGCACAAGTACATTTCAGATCTAGAAATCCTGCTTCATCATTTCTTCATAGGTGCATCATAGATTCAGATCTATCATCAAACCTTTACCCTTTCCATGCAGATATACTTCACATAGAAGTATTCATTCAAGCTCGGACATCTTGCTCCCACACCTATCCTTTGCACAATGAATTTCATCTCTTTATATAGGTTTATCCCTTTTCAATACTATGAGCCCCTTTTTCAATACCATGAGCCCAAAACAATACCATGAGCCCAAAACTACATTACTTCCGATGGTGGCTTCCCGGGATCTTGGGTCATTTAGACGAATCATTACCCAATACAATGGGTCAATACCCATACGCGACTTGGCACGTTGTTTCCCGCGTGCATACGCGACTTCCCTTAGACAGATCCGCATATTCCTTGAGACATACTCTTTTCACCATAGATCTTTCACATGTTGAATTCATTTCTTCATTGTCTTCTGTACTCACTGTAGATACATCAGTTCATCAAGACATGTTCTATCAAGCACAACTTCATCAAGTAAGTTGCCATCATCTTGCTATTCAAGGACAACACTCAGCATCATATTGCTAACAAACATCCTTTCATATTAGATTTACATCATTTACCAAGTTCATCAAGTCAAGAATAAATTTATTAGGTGGATTGCCATCAAGGACAACACATGTCAACACTCTCATGTCTTCATCTTCATTCAGTGGGTTGCCATCAAGGACAACACTCTGCATCATATTGCCAACAATCTCCCCCTTTGGACTTGATGGCAACCACGATGGTGTTTGGTTACCACAACAGATAGGTACATTAAGAATACAATGACACCATGTCACTCTCTCCATTTTTTTGACACCATTCTTTCTCTTCATTCAAACACCATGTCACTCTCCCCCTTTGACATCAAGGGCAAAGGGCGGATCAAAACCAACATAATCTCCCCCTTTTCTTTACATGTGGAAGAAGCGTTCTGCAGATCTGATATATACTGAAATGACCAAGCTCCCCCTGAGTTCATGCTGAATCTTCAAACATATTTTCCAATGAAGTACATGACTCTATGAATTTCCTATCACCAATGACTCATACTTACATCACAGATCCATCCAAGTGGATTTACATATGAGACTTAACTACCCAACCAAGTGGGTTTACAAATTTGACTCAGCTACCCAACCAAGTGGGTTTACAAAATTTGACTCAGCTACCCAACCAAGTGGGTTTACAAATTTTGACAAGTCCTTACATGACTGAAATTTACAATTTTACATCATGGGTCTCAACATGACCTTTTCATCAAAATACGAATATGACTTTTCATAACCAACACCAAAAAGACCTCAAGAGAGATCATGAATCAGAACCACCATAACGCCAACAATGCATTATACTCAGCAAGGCTAATGCTCCCCCTGAATCTGTGCATCCAAGCAACCTTTCCATATGACTAAGGCTCCCCCTTAGTTTGTGCATCCTGAACACTTTTACCAATAAATCATCAAGGAATCTTTATCAAAACATTAGAAATAAAATTATGAGAACTGGAACACCACCAGAGTTACCAAACAGTATCAGAGATACCAAACAACACTGCAGCTGTGCTGAAAAGAGCTGACTCCAAACAGGAAATTGTCAGCAATCAGACATACGCGGTTTTCTGTGCATGAACTCGCGTATATACGCGACTGTGTTTCAGGAAACCCACGTATCCAATACCATCTTCTATATTTTAACCAGATCTGATCCTCTTGTGAGAAAAATACAGTGTTCAGCTTCTTTCTGAGATATTTGAATGCTTCCCTGGAATACAGATAGATAGAACAATGTAGTTGTGTCTTCAAGCGTCATCCAACGGTTGTAGCATAAGCACATTAATAACCAAGCCTCCAGATTCTTTGCAGCATCAATACAATCTTTCCAAGAGAGATTATCATACCAGAACAACATCTTCAAATACGTATCAATCATCCATGTGATCCAATATCACCATGATCTTTAAGATTTAACATGAAGTAACATATGTAGGCAAAAGATCTTAACCATAGTAACAAACTCTGCATGATCTATACTTATTTCTGAACCAAACGACATCCAACTCATCCATGTGTGAGTACAAAAGATACTTATCAGCAACCAGGGCTCAAAATCTCATCATAATAAACCATGTACCAAGTCATCATCATTTGAGCATGAATATCACAAAAACCAAAGAATAAGCAGTCATATTGCCAACAATGTAATCATTAGTATTCAACCTGCTGCTCCCCCTGAACCAGTGCTCCTTCTTAACTTCTGCAACCTGAATACATTCATCAGTAAGTCATCAACAACAATCTCTGCATGAACTTCCCTTATCTCCGAATTATAAGACTTTCATCTCAACAATGAATACTCTTCATCAAAAAGCAAACAGGACTCATCCACAATATTCAACATAAGAAACCATGTATCATATCATCATTATTTAGAACTGAGAAACTAAGCTGATATTGAGTCAATAATACAGTTATTAACAGTCAGACTGATGCTCCCCCCGAATCTCTGCTCCAGATCTTCAGCTATTATATAGATTCTCTTATCATCAATGCAAACGCGACTGTGTCTGCTGGAACTCGCGTGTATACGCGACTTTTGTTAATAGAACCCGTGTATGGAAAGTGAAGCATAGAAATTTTTCACATTCCTTCATCTCCCCCTGAACTTGTATTTCCTGTACCTGTCTTCTTCATATCAGATGCTCTGTCAGAAATACATATAACCAGAATAATCAAATCAATCATGAGAGACATCATACATTGCTCCCCCTGTGACGATACATTACTAAATCTCATAATGTATCCCACATCATTCCTACAGTCAATCAGAGAAGTAAGCTTCAGAAGCGGATGACTGCAGTAGGGTCAAAATTCCCTACGTTTCTGATCAGTCCTCCATCTTTTTCAGATTTGTTTGAACTTTCTATTTGTGTGCCGGAAGTTATCCAATTTCTCATATCTGTTCAACCTGCATTCTTTTTCTACATGTCCATACTTGTTACAAGAATAACATCTCATGTGTCCAGAGAAATAAGCATAAGAATCATAATGAGTATTTCTAATCTTCCTCCTTTTACAATCAGCTGCTTTATGTCCATACTTGTTACATGAAAAACAATATCCTTTGAAGAAACCAGAGAACCTTTCTATGTAGGATCTGTTAGTTTGTGGCTGAAGTGATCTGCTCCTGCAATTTGCTGCAACATGCCCATAATTATGACATTTAAAGCATTCAACATTATTGACTGATTTCCTTTGAGATTTCATCATTGTTGGTTGACCTTTTGTCTCTTTCAACACTTCAGGTTTTACATTGACATCCTCTAAATTTTTAGCACTTCCTTGTGAGCTAGATTCTCCTTTAACAGTTTCATGGAAACCAAGACCAAGTTTGATAGCAGGAGACCTTTGATTACTCAGAATATTTTCCAAGATATTAGTACTATCTTGAAACCTCAAAATTTTAACCTTTTCTTCTAATTTACCTTTGAGAATGTTTACCTCAACTTCCAAGGCTTGACATTGCTTTGTTATGCTTTCTTCTTTCCTTCTTCCATCTTCTACTTGATCCTTCAGATTTAGAATCTCTTCTTTCAACCAATTTTCGTTTTCTTCACATGTTTGTTGCAGCTCTTCATTCTTCTTATTTGATTTTTCCAGATGTTCTTTGAGGGAGATGATTTCTGCTTCAAGACCTTCCTTTCCAAATGATTGAAGAGGTTCCTTATTCCTCTTATTTGATGTTTCGAGATCTGCTTTCAGAGAAATGATTTCTGCTTCAAGTTTTTCACCTTGATTAGTTGCATAAGCGTACAACCCTTGATACTTGTCTATCTGTCCATTTAGTGTTTCTATCTTTTCATTCATCCTAGAGATCACATCTTTGTAGATAGATTCCTTCCTTTCAAATTGACACCAATCATGACTTTCATCATTTGCTTCTAGACTTATACTATCTTTAGATGATTTTTGCTGATCTTCAACTTTAATCTTGACAGCTTCTTCCAAATCCATACTGTTACTTTCACTATCTTTACCTTTGCATATACAGTTAAGTGAAATACAAGAACAATGATTAATGCCTGTTTCATCTCCTTCAATTTCTGCTATACAAGATTTATGAGGTATCTCCTTTCCTTGAGTAACCTTCTTCTTTTGCTTCTTTGCCATGAGCACTTGTAGAGCTTGGTCAGAATCTTCTTCATCTTCACTAGACACTTCATCATCATCTTCATTTGTATAATAACTCTTCCTCTTTTCAAATTGTTTCCCTTTACCATGTTTTTCTCTATAAGGACATTTAGCAGCATAGTGACCAACTTTTCCACACTCAAAACATTTGAAGGGAAGTTTACCTTTGAATCTTCCAGTACCTAGTTGGAGTTTTCTCACAAAATTCGCTTCTTCTTCTTCGGATATATAGCTGGATTCTTTGACAAATTCCTTTTCTTTTCCTTTTGCAGATGCCTTAAAAGCAGCTTCTTTGATTTGAGGAGGACCTCCTTGTCTCATTTCAAAAGCAGTCAGAATACCATGTAATTGAACAATAGTAAGAGTTTGCAGATCTTGCCTTTCTTCAATAGCTGAAACTTTAGAGTCAAATTTTGAAGTCAAGGATCTTAAGACTTTTTCCACCAGAGTAGTATCGGTTATGGTTTCACCCAAATTTCTCATTCGATTTACAATATCGTCTAGACGTAAGAAGAATTGGGCAATACTCTCATCACTATGCATCTTCAAATTTTCATATTCAATTCTAAGAGTTTGGAGTTTTGCACTTTTTACCTTTGTGTCTCCTTCATAGCTTAGAATGATTTTGTCCCATGTTTCTTTTGCTGAATGTAGCTGCATCACTTTAGCAAATTCTGATTCAGACATGCTTCCTAATAAGACATTCACCGCTTTGGCATTGATTTCATACTTCTTCCTTTCTGCTGCATCAGTAGGAATACTTGCCGGGTATTGATAACCTTCTTCCACGATTGCCCATACATCTGCACCAAGACTTTGCAGATATGCTTTTGTTCGTACCTTCCATAATATCAGATTGCTTCCATTGAATAGAGGTGGCTTTAGAGACATTACTCCTTCAAGACTTCCCATTGCGACGGATCTCCTTCAAGCGATCAAGCTTCTGCAGAAGAACCTCCTCTGATACCAATTGTTGGGAAAAATACTGAGAGGGGGGGGTGAATCAGTATTTACTGCATATTCAAAACTTTTTACTTTTTCACTTTCTAAAACCCATACGCTACTTTCCTTTAGTAAACTCGCGTATATACGCGGATATCCTTCATACAACTCGCGTATTAGCAGAGATCTAAATATGCAAATATTTATTAACTTAGTTCTTTGCACTATTCATTCATCTAATGTTATGTTAACAGTAAACATGTGTAGTAACAACAGAATAAACCATCACACAAAGCATCACACATGAACACCAGGATTTTTAGGTGGAAACCCAAGTCAGGAGAAAACCACCGCTGCAGTTGCTCAGCCTTCAATATTTTATTATAGAGAAAACATCTTACAACATATGTGCTGTTGCAGACTCCTACCAGCACGCAGGCACCCACCTGCGCTCGTTTACCAGCCTCTCCTGGAAGGGAGCTCCAACCCCCTGACTCGTTTACCAGCCTCTCCTGGAAGGGAGCTACGACCCCCTGATCTCGTTTACCAGCCTCACCTGGAAGGGAGCTACGACCCCCTGATCTCGTTTACTAGCCTCACCTGGAAGGGAGCTACGACCCCCTGACTGAAGGCTACAACCCTCAGCACCTCTATGGACCACGTTTCATCAATTTTCACACTGGATCCAACAACTTCAATAGAGCACAACTTGTAGGCCACGTTTCATCATATTTTCAGACTGGACCCACTCCATACTTTTAAGCACAGTCAACCATGAAACAGATACATATAACTCACTGACAGATATCAGTAAACCAACAGAATAGATCAGACATTTCTTACCATAGACTTCAGCAAACCCTAGTTTGCATACGCGCTTTCCTTTTTCTGATGTCGTGTATATACGCGCTTCTGTTCACATAAACCAGCGTATACCTCTGTACATATTACAGAGCTCATTTCATTGCGCATACGCGCTTTCTCTTCAGCGAAGCCGCGTATATACGCGCTTCCTCTGTGGCGAACTAGCGTATAGATCTTCAACCATTATAGAGCAGCATACTTCTTCAGATCAGATATTCAGTTCAGATTTACCCTTTTACTTCAGACAGATGTTCGCCTCATCTCAGATCTAAGCCTTCCATAAACAGATCTAGCAAATACAAATACATTCCAGATCTAGATATTCCGCTTCATCATTTCTTCATAGGTGCACCATAGATTCAGATCTATCATCAAACCTTTACCCTTTCCAGACAGATATACTTCATAGAGAAGTATTCATTCAAGCTCAGACATCTTGCACCCACACTCATGATTTGCACAATGAATTTCTTCTCCTTATATAGGTTTACCCTTTTTTAATACCATGAGCCAAAACAATACCATGAGCCCAAAACTACATTACTTCCGATGGTATTCCTGGACGGGGTCATTTAGACGAATCATTACCCAATACAATGGGTCAATACCATGGTGGTTACCCCTGGTTTTTCACTTTATGAGCGCTTTTGCCCATACGTGACTTGGAACGTTCTTCTCCGCGTGCATACGCGACTTCCCTTAGGCAAATCCGCGTATTCCTAGAGACATAATATTTTTATCATAGATCTGTCAGATGCTGAATTCCTTTCTTCATTGTCTTCTATACTCACTGTAGATACATCAGATTTAGTTCATCAAGACATGTTCTATCAAGCATAACTTCATCAAGTAAGTTGCCATCATCTTGCCATTCAAGGACAACACTCAGCATCATATTGCTAACAAACATCCTTTCATATTAGATTTACATCATTTACCAAGTTCATCAAGTCAAGAATAACTTCATCAGGTGGATTTCCATCAAGGACAACACATGTCAACTGTCTCATGTCTTCATCTTCATTCAGTGGGTTGCCATCAAGGACAACACTCTGCATCATATTGCCAACAATTTCATCAAAGAATGAAATATTTCAGAGCAACTTAGAGTAACTCAATATGAAGCTGCTAGTTATCTTTAAATGAATGTTTTCAGGAAAATTGTACTATACCATCATTGAAAAATACATTCGAAAGCATTTTTCCTGTTAATTCAATTACAAATTCAAACAAAAAAATCATTGAGATAAGTCCTTAGAGACATTTGAATATTGGTAATAACTTACAATCATCACAAGAGGAAAAGATAATAAAATTGTTACAAAAATATTAAAAATATTTTGCCTGGGATTACACAGACATGTAGGGAATTCATGCAAAACATGTATCCATCATATTTACAATGATGATCAAATTAAACCTGTAAGGCAACCACAAAGAAGGATGAACCCCATGATGAAGGAAATAGTGAAAGAAGAATTACAGAAACTATTACAAGTCGGATTTATCTATCCTATTTCAGATAGTAAATAGGTTTCACCCTTAGTTGTAGTACCTAAGAAAAATGGGAAATGGAGAATTTGTGTGGATTACAAAGAGCTCAATAAAGCTACATTAAAAGATCATTTTCCTTTACCATTTATTGATCAAGTGTTAGATTCATTAGCTAAAAAGAAATTATTTTCATTCCTTGATCGATTTAGTGGATATAATCAAATAAAGATAACATTGGAAGATCAAGATAATACAACATTGACATGCCCATGGGGAACATATGCATACAATGTATTACCCTTTGGTTTATGTAATGCACCTGCTACTTTTCAGAGAACATTCCTTGCAATATTTTCTGATTTGATCCATGAGTGTGTAGAAGTTTACATGGATGATTTCACTATGTATGGTGGAACATATGATGATTGTTTAGAAAATTTTGAAAAAATGTTAAAAAGATGCATAGAGACAAACCTATCACTCAGTAATGAAAACTGTTTTATGATGTTAACTGAGAGGATAGTGTTGGGACACCATATTTTTTCTTCGGGAATTAAGGTGGACCCAACAAAAATTCAAGTCATTGTGAATTTAATATCACCCACAACACAAAAATAAGATAGAAGTTTCTTGGGTTATGCAGGCTACTATAGGATATTTATTGAAAACTTAAGTAAAATAGTTTTGCAATTATTCAAGTTACTTGCGAAAGATGTGGAATTCGAATGGACCAATAATTGTCAAAATGCATTTGAAAAATTAAAAGAAAAATTGTCGATTTCACCCATTCTTCGAGGACCTAATTGGTCTTTGCCATTTCACATATCAACTGATGCATCTGACACTGCTATTGGAGCATCATTTGGAAAAAAAGAGAATCAGTTTAATTATGCCATATACTTCATAAGCAAAAACTTAACATCGACAGAATTGAACTACACTATTACAGAAAAAGAAATGTTATCTGTAGTACATGCAGTTAATAAATTTCGACATTATATAACAGGTTATCAAGTTTACATCCACACGGATCATTCAACCATAAAATATTTAATGAAAAAATCAATCACAAATGGTAGAATAACTAGATGGCTGTTATTAGTGCAAGAATTTAATATTACTGTACAAGATCGTCCAGGCAAAGATAATCAAGTTGTAGACATTCTATCAAGACTAAATTCACCTGGTGATCCAAATCCAGTATCAGATAATTTTCCAGATGAACATCTATTTGCTATAAATGTCAAAACTCCATGGTTTGCAAATATAGCTAAATATTTATCATTTGGAATCCTACCATCCCATTACACAAATAAACAGAAATGAAGAATAATTAGAGAAAGTGCTAGATATAGTTGAGTCAATGGATATCTCTTTTATACTGGTTCTGATCTAATGATTAGAAAATGTGTTCGAGAAGATGAGATTATTGAAAATTTGAAAGCATGTCATGATGAACCATGTGGTGGTCATTTTGCAGATAAGCAGACAACATACAAAGTGATAAAACTTGGCCACTACTGGCTGACCATCTTCAAAGACTCCAAGGCTTATGTGAAGAGATGCGACAACTGCCAAAGAATTGGTAAACCAGTGGCATCAGATGAAATTCCATTAAAGCCACAAGTACTGATTGAACCATTTGAACAATGGGATTTAGATTTCGTGGTACCAATTAACCCTCCATCCAATGGAAATAAGTACATCTTGGTATGTACATATTATGTGACTAAGTGGGTGGAGGCAGAGGCAGTAGCATGGGAAACATAAGATGCTATTGTGTCTTTTTTTGTTTGAAGAGATATTTGTAAGGTATGGAGTTCCGAGATAGATAGTAACTGACCAAGGCACATATTTCACATCAAAACTTGTTCAAGTTCTTACAGAGAAATATAAGATCAAACACATAAAATCAATTCCGTATCATCCTCAAGCAAATGAACAAGTTGAATCAACAAACAAAGTCCTAGAGAACATTATGACAAATACTGTACAAATGAACAGAAAGGACTGGTCAGAAAAATTGAGAGATGCGCTATGGGCATAGAGGATAACATGGAAAAACACAACTAGGTTCAGTCCATATCAATTAGTGTATGGAAAAGAAGTCCTATTATCCATAGAATTTCAAATACACACATTCAAGCTAGCAGCAGAATTGGGGATGGAATTATCTAATGCACAATAACAAGGAATCATGTAATTAAATCAACTGGATGAGATACAACAACAAGTAGTAGAGCACACATCTCTTATGCAAGAACAAAGAATCAAATGGTATGATCGATTCATAAATAATAAAGTGTTTCAGAAAGGAGATTGGGCACTCTTGTTCGACTCCAAGTTCAAAGATTTCAAAGAAAAGTTTACAACTCATTGGCTTGGGCCATATGAGATTGAAGAAATCTTTGACATGAAGGGACTTTTGAGGTCTAAAATGAACCTCCTAAAGAAATAATAAATTAATAGCTAAACCAATAAAATAATATTTATGAATTTTCAATTCACTTTTTGCACCACAATCCATGTAACCATAGTTAAATTCAATTCGAAACTTGTACCAAAATAAAATTAATAAAAAAATTGTATTGATGTGACTATAAATAAGAATGATTTTTTCAAGAAAAAGACATTATCATTGAACAACTAATGCATTTGTCCTTTGTACTTAAATAACTTAAACTAAAATATAAATATAAATTTATAAATTCTTAATTATATTATATGCTATTAATTAAAATTTATATTATTTAACTTGTATAATAACATGTAATTAATATATTGTATAAAAATAAAATAATATAATATAATAAATGTATAGGGATATTCATTGTTTCTTTCAAGAAATATGAAATGACAATAATATATTTTTATTCAAAAAATGTGAAATGACATTTATTATGAGTACTTTACTTTGACTTTAAAAATACTTGGAACACTACCATGAATAACTATGAGTTTTTATCCACCACTGAGAATGTGACAAGTAAGTACCTTTAACTCAAGCAATGCCACCTCAACCATTAGGGATGATGTCATCTCCTAAAATGTGATTGGTTCTCATAAAGTGAATTTTGATTGTATATTTTCCTTAGGAGGCCAATTTTAGACCTCAAAATTCCCCTAATGCAATGGAGCTGTGAAGATAAAAAAAATTGACAAAGCATATGTTTCGTTTGTCGTTAATGGACATAGGATTTTAATTTATAATAAGCCTATAAATAAAGAGGATTTTATGAGAAAAATTTCCATGGATTCAGGTCTGGAACTAATGGGGCAACATAGAAATATGCCTCCCATAACTCTAGAATAAGAAGAATATATATATATATATATATATATATATATATATATATATATATATATATATATATATATATATATATATATATATAATAAAAGAGTTTGTTTGTGAAAATATATAATATTCCCAAATGGGAAAAGCAGGAATAGAGTGCATAAAACTAGAGATATGCAGAAATATAAATAGATCAAAGCATTGAACAACAATAGATCCATTCCATTATGAATATGACAACAAAATAGGTACAAGATCTTGAGGAAAAGATCATTCAAGTGGGGAAACAAGCCTCCCATGAAAGCATACACCTAGATCTAAAATGCTGTTAATACATGAAACACAGGAATGCAAAAAACTGCGTTGTTTAAGAGAGAATAGCAGCTGAAAGATATAAAAATATATTGCTGCTGAAATAATACTCCAAAAAATGCCAAGGCTAGAGATCCGTGCTTCAAAACAGAATTCCAGGACAACCCAGAAAAGGTTTCCGGAAATACACACTATACAAAATACAGCAAATTTGGCCCTAGGGATGAATAATCTTTGCAAATGAATCTATGATGGGAGATGGTCGATCTAATATACAAGATGGCCGATCCTCCTCCAAAAAATATCCTAAATGAAGGGATGATCCCCACACAAGAAACCCAAACACTCCAAATAGGGAAATAACCCCACTACTGCAGTTGCTCTCCAAAATAATGCAGTCCTTGTAGGAAACTGTGCTGTAGCTGACGACTGCTACTTGGCTTGGTGCCAAAATATGTATTGAAGCCCTGAATTCTTCCTCACAAGCCTCCGGATGAAAAGATGATCCCTCCAATAGAAAACTAGCTCAAAAATTGGAGATTTATCTCCTCCACTACTACACCCATGCAACAAAACCCAACTCTAAACAGAACTTCGTTGTGCATGAGACTGAAGCTTGGCCAAATTCCTGAATGTGGAAGTATAGTGCAAACTCCTCCAAGAGCTTCTCAATGGAAGAGGTGGGATTCCCAATCAGGAACACCCAGTGCTAAACAACACATGCAATCTTAGCTAAACAACTGAAGAAAGCTATATGTCTAAACAAACCATATATCAAAATATCAAATATACCAAGATGAATAATATGGCTGCCATAAGATTCCTTTTATAAGACATGAGCTTCCAAACCCTAAATCCCATCCATTAATGACACTACTTCCATGCAATGTGTCTCCATCTAAAACTGCGTTGCCCCTCCATTAATGTCCACTCTTCCATGACAACACTATTGATTTGGTCAAAGTTGACCCAGTCCACATGTTTTAGCCCCTGTTCACACTTTAGGGTGCTTTATTGAGCTGGAAATATGATCAAATTTCTCATGAGAAGTGGTTATATTCTTCATAAAAATATTTATGTGTCTCCCTACCCACTTATTCACCTATCTAAGTGACAAAACACAACTTTAATATTCCAATTAGCTGTAGGCTAATTTAGGAATATTATAAAATCCAGGAAACTGACACAATACAAACTTGAATTCATATTAGAAAACCAACTTGTTTGGCCAATATGAATTCTCTTTTTGTTTTTATTTTACTTCAATATGATTTTTGCAGATATACCCCCTTAGACATGTGAGATTTGAGGACAAGTTTTACAATCAGCTTGGGGGAAGATGTGTAATAAAACGATGAAAATAGTTTCATCAGCTGAATTGAAGACATAATATGAATTACAATTACAAAGGGACCTGGTACATCATTCAACATATACAAAAGGGACTTGAATTATTGAGAAAATTATCCAAAAGGGACCTGTATCATTACGACAGAAGAAATTTTCAAACATTATTATAAATTACGCCAAAAGGGACCTGAAAATACAAAATGTCAGAGGGGACTTGAGCTACATCAATATTGAAGATCATGGTAGAAGGGACCTGAAATGTCAAAGTTTAACTTGCAAAAGGGACCTGAATAACATCATTCCAAATCAAATCAGATGCAAAGAAGAAATAAAGTCGCTACATAGTCTGAAAGAGACATCGTTGTAACAAACACAATGTCGGCTATCATGAACATAAAATAGTTTGAGGGAATACAAGTACCGTGAGTAAAAAAATTACTCTTAAAATTTCAATTTTTTGTGAAAATATTCTAGAATTGTAAAGCTGATTTAGTATTGGTTATGCATTTTTATCACCTACATTTTTCATCATCTATATTTGATCACTGATGTTCTTAGCCCTACTTTATCCCTATCCACACCACTATCCTAATCACTCAATAAACATTCCATAATCTATCCATACCATACCCTACCCTACTTTTCTAAACAAAAGAATCATAAACAAAAGGCTTAACATTAAACCTTTGTTGGACCTACAATAAACAAACAAAGAGGTTAGTTTCATTGTAATATTTGATTTTAAAACATGACCATTTCATTGGTCATTTTTAAAATTAAATTTAAAAACTAAACCTAAAGTCTAAATCATATGATAGCGCAATTATTAGAATTTCAAAACAAAAGCGCAATCGTGATTATGAGCTAAGGTAATGGAGCTAACTGAGCAATCATAATGCAAAAAATCGAATGCAAACTAACCTAAAGTATGATTCTATGACAAAAAATGTATGGAAATGATGCATATATGGATTGACGGGAATATGATGAGACAATGATACGTATACGATGGAGGAATGTAAATACGATGGCACATGTTTGATTACACAATGATGCGAATACAAGTGATGAAACAAAAATATGATGGCGCATATTCGATGAGGTATGATGCATTTAAATGGAGAATGGAAGCAGACACAGTGATCAACACAAAGCATGAGAGAAAAACTTGAAAATGACTGCATAATAAGTGAAGCCAAGGATGAGATGTACATTGTAGAGTCAGCATGCCAAATCAATCAGGAAAGGTAAGCCACAGATGCACCAGTCAAAGTGGTTGATGAATGGTAAAAAAAAATTCAAAATGCAAAATTACAACACTATGTAAAATGTTGAGAGAACCTCTGCCATGTCTAAAACATAAAGCAACTGAAACATATTGTTTTTTTCACCATCATCGCCTTTAGAAGGTTTAGCAAGAGAAGGAAGGTGTGTAATCAAAACACACATCTATTTTGAAACTCTGTGAGAAACGAATAAACAATATAAGAAAGGGGAGAGCTCTGAGGAGAATAGAAGAAATATAAACACAAAAAAAAGGCAAGAGATATAAAAATGAGAAGAATGGAGGGATAAGAAGCATTGAATGAAGTTTCAAGCCAACATATCCGACAGATGTGTCAAGAAACCACACTGTCAGGAGGAAAAAATCTTGTGAAGAATGAGATAAGAAGAAAACTCAGATTTTCTTGTTTAAAACAATGATGATTCACATGAGTAAATCTCAGGGTTGTTAAACAAACTGAGAGTTATAAAAGGAGTTCTTCTACTACAGTTTTTAAAACTTGTCATTGCCTTACGTTTTTTCATTGCCAACATTCATAAATGCTCTGCCATCAGTCAAAACTAAATCTTTTGTTGATTAAATGAGTAAATGATGAAGATATTGAGTGAAGATTTTGATAAGATTGGCACTGCTTGAAACACAGAGACTCTAGTTAAACTAAAAGGAAAATCATGAGGATCATAACAAAAAATCATGTGGATCATTGCAAAGACAGGTAAACTTGAAAACGGCTTCGTGCACAATCTTCTATTTCAAATTGAATGTAAATAGAGAATGGAGAGTTTGGTTTGAAATGCATAGTGAATTCGTTTTAATTGGGTTATGTATTAAATTAATTTCATTTTCACACTCAGTAGAAGAATTTGAATCAGGTTTTGTGGAGAATGATTGGTTTAAATGGCACAATCAACATATTTTTTCATTTTTGCATAGCAGAGGGCAGAGTCTGGTGAATTTTGAAGAAAACAATGAACTCATTTTATGAGATTTTTGAGCTATTTTTTTACAATTTTTCTTGCATAAATAGTGAGCTTGGATTAAGATATATAATGCTCAAACTTAGAAAATGAATTTTATATGGAATCAAAGGGTTAAAAGACACTGTTGTATAAAAAAGTTTCAATTTTTTTACACAGTCAAACAAGAAGAAAAATTTACAAAACAGAGGTACATGATTTTTATTTTTAAGAGACAAAGGATCAAATAGAGAGTGGGATAATAGAAACATGATTTTTTTTATGTTTTTATAAACTTCTCTATATCAAATCTTGTGTCTATTTGAAGTAGTAATCTCACTTCTTCCAAAGAAAATAGAGGATTGATTTCAATTACTTGGCAAAGGCAACAAACAGAGGTAAGCCTCACTACTGTGATAACATCTAGTACTTGAATTTTTGTTTTAAAAAATGAAGTTAATGATAGTATATGGGTACATCAAATGGTTTTCAGATAATATGACATCAAGAACAGAGCCCAAAGATTTTCATATTGAACATTGGAGTAGGGAAACTATTGAGAAACTTTATCAATCAGGGTTAATAAGCTTCCTTCGAAAATTCAAAGGGCACAATGAGGATATCACAAGGGAGTTTATAAACAATTGCAAACAAGATGAAACTATGGTGGGTAGTTCACATATTCCTTTAAATCTATAATCTATTTCCGAAGCTTTATAGTTTCCATTATCAGGCGAACTATATCACAAAGGATTGCATTTCAAAGACAAGGGTTGGACCATCTTCTTGGATAATAACAGAACGGGTTCTTTTGATAGGTCAAAGGGGATTCCCTGAGAGTGGTTCAATGAACTTTGGGATGAATTAGTTTTGATAATCCAAAAGTTTTTCACTTGTGATAATAGACATAGTGTAGTACACCTATATCACATTAGGTTACTACAACATATTCAAGGAGTTATCAGGATCAATTTTCCCTACTTTTATAGAAACTTGATGAAGATAATTGAAAGTGTAAAATATGAGACCAAACCCAAAGAAGCCAAAATTCATCACCAGGGACTCATAAAAATCATTGTTGATTACCAACTGAAAACTAAAGGAATAGTTTGGAAATATTTCCTGATTCAAAATAAGTTTGTAGAGAAAGTCACTGAAAACAAACTTAAACCAATGCAGGAAACAATAAATATAGTGCATTCACCTCTCTATCCAAGAACCAGATCAAAAGAACAAAAAAAAACAATTATGGTAGAGAGAGAAACATCATTCTTGACAATTTCTAGGAGACAGAAAAAGAGGAATTCAACAGATAGAAGAAGTAAAGAAAAAGAACTAGAAGTGCAAGTCATAGAGACATCTCCTTTAACTAAACAAGACAATGAAATCCTTGAGAGGTTGCAACAAGAAGTTTATGAAAATTCTGTAGATAGAAATTATTATTTTGAAAATAATGAGGTTGAAGCTACTTCAGTTTCCAAAGATACCAAGGAGGAAGACCAAAACTTTAGCAAGATCAGAGAGTTAACTGATAACTTGGAGGTAAGCAGAATAATGGAAAGGCACCTGAAAAGAGAGAATGAAACATATAAGACAAATAACGAAAAATTGATTAAAGAAAATGAGAAGATAAGTGAAGAAATGGGAAAATTAAAAGCCAAAAACAATCTTCTTTACATACAAGCATTCATGTGGCTTAAGGAGAAGAATTATTGGAAAGCCAAATATGAGAAACAAAAATTTAAAAGCTCAATCTACAAGGAAGAACAATGCAAAGATATGGATTCTATTCTACATGAAGCACAACAGGAATTTTCAGGATCAGGAATGGGATCAGTATCAGAGCTCAGGAGGTCCAAAAGGAAAAAGCAAGCATGAGGACATGCTTGAACATCAGGTTTGGGGAGATGTTGGCCCTCGTTTTTTATCTCTTTTTGTTTATGAAATACATCTTATTTTCCATAATATCCATATATAAACCATCATATACACTTTATTTTTACCAATAAATGCATATATGGGTATTTAAATTAAGTTTTTCAATTCTTAGAAGTTTTTGTAAAAATTGAATTTTAAGTGCATTTTTGGACAACATCAGAAATTCCCCTAATGGCCTCATGGTTTGAATATGTGCAAGACACTTGGACTCGAGCTAGATATATTTCTAGAAGGCTTGGGAAATAAGATTAAGTGTACACCTGTTGGTAGAGTTAAACCAAGCTTTATTAGGCCTGGTCAAAGGCGATCAAACAGGACTTTTTTTTTATGGAGGATCCCTAGAAACTAGGTCAAAATTCTTATTTTGTGGGATTTTCTAGATTTTGATGGATCTGATGGATGAATTTGACTTGATTGGATAAGACAAGGATATTCATGACTATAGGAGATATTTTAGATGAATTTTTTAGATACTTTATCTATTTAAGCCTCAAACTTTGAAGGCATTGATATGTAGAATTTGTATGACTTTACATTATTATTTCTGAGACTTTGGAGACATAATTGAAGATTTGATATATTCCATTTTATGCCACTATATTCTGATTGATTGATTGAAGTTTTAAGTAGCTGAAAACACCTTTAGTGTGCGAGGCAGGGGTGGAGGACCCCCACACTGAGCTAAGTACACTTCTTAGTTTATTTGTAGTTGCAATTTCTGAATTAGTTTGCTTATGCTTAAATTGTTTATGCTGATTATTTATGAGTTTTGATGAATCTAATAATCATTCCTATTTTGCATATGAAAGGACAAACAAATGTTTAAGTCAAACATTCTTTCTATCTAACTAAGATCTTAAGTTAGAATTCATATTTTCATGCTTTTAATGCTTTTCTGAATTCCTGTTTCTAACAATAGAATTATTGATAAATGAATCTATGATGAAGGACAACCAATACCTCTTCAGTGAAGAGCCTCTTCAATTATTGTTTCATGTATCTTAATCTATTGCTCAATTAGTAGTTTTGATTTCTAATTCATGAAGTAATCTTGTTAGAGAAGGACAAACAAATATCTTAAGTTATGAGATTCTTCTGCTTTTGATTGCACACTTGAATTTAGAAATTGTTTAAGTTAGATTTATATTTGTAATATGCATTTCCTTAATAATTGATAAACCATATTCTAAATTGATCATAAATGAAACTCATATACTTTGGGGATGCTTCTAAGTTCCATTAGCTCGAATTTATAATAAATAATTGCGTTAGTTTACACAGTAAATTGACCCAACAAGCATTCCATCTATTGGAGTGGAAAACTTAGGATATATAGCAAATAGGCCAAAACATTTCATTCATGCCCCCAATTTGAAACTTAACATAAAGTGATTTTGTCACTTTTCCCCTTTATGTGCCAAATACATATGAAACTAAACTTAGGATAAAAGCATTTTAATTCTTTTCAAAGCCCAAAACACCTCACCTACTTTTCAAATTTTCATTGTTTTTCTAGACTAACATTTTTTATTTATTTCTTCTAGGGGTGCATGTAGACTAGCAAACCCATATCTTTTTCATGAAAAATATAATATACTCTATCACTCATTTCTCCTATTTATTCAGGTTAAACAATTTAATCAATTTCATTTTCTACCTAACTATTGATTTACCACGATTAAATTGTTTGGAAAATCTTTATTCTCTAACCTAATTTAAAAAAATTCATAATTGTTCAACCATGATTAAGCTGTATGATTTGAATAAATAGCTAGTCATTGTGTCATTTTTAAACAAGCTAGACACAACCTTATTTTATTTTGACATAGAGAAAACTATCTATTAGTAGTGGCATTTGAATTTGCAGCACTTTCAATGTTATTTTCTCTAGTTTTTCTTTTGTGGGGTTCTGATTTTATTTTTTATTCTTTTTCAACTTTTCTTTCTTTTCGTCTTTTTGTATTTATTCATTTTTTAGATATACCCTCTTATATATATATATATATATATATATGGAAATAATTTGCATATTGAAAATTATTTATAATGTAAGATTACTGTGAAAAAATACTCAATCACCTTGAGATCCTATAAATTATAGGACCCTAACACAATATATACTTTAAGTGCCTCTCATTATAAGATAATTTAGTTGTTTTTTTTATTGATGAATAAATAATTGTAAAAATAATTTTTTGTTTTTATGTTCATGATTAAATATTTGTAAAGATAATTTCCCCAATTAATCCATATATGGCAAGACCCTAAAATTTTGGAACATGTTTCATGCTTAACCTTAATAAAATTTGTTTTCCAAATTTTAATCAAAACCAATAACAAAAAGAGAGCCTGAATTTAGGAGGAGATATATGGCTGGTTAAGTTTTGATATCCGGTAGAGAGCTATGTGAACACTAACAAAAAGAGAGTCTAAAGTTAGGAGGAGATAAATGGATGGTTAAGTTTTGATATCAGGTAGAGAGCTATGTGAAATTTAAAAGTGATAGAGAGCTATGTGAAATTTAAAAGTGATGTGTGAGTCCGATGTATCAAAGGGTTGATGATGGGGCCCAACCCTCAACCCAGTTCAACACTCACCACGTGAATGTATAAACTTTACACAAGGTATTTGCAAGTCATAACATATGATTTGATTTAAACAACATTATAATATTACAATCGACTCGAAATGATTTAAATAATTATGTTGACATAACAGTGGCAATGAAATGTTTTATCATTTGTGCGCTTTTCACAAGACCATATGATATGATCTCATTCGGATTGATTTCAATTTATTGGAGAAATAATTAGCCGTCCTGTTGCTAGTCTCGCACTGACACTTGTCAGCGTTCTCGATTTTCACCCTTCTCGTGTAGTAACAAACCCTATTATGTCGTCTTTCAGTTCACTTTTACACTGTTCTCTGGTTGTCTGAGTGTTTCGCTTTCATGCTACTGTGAGGGTTTCACTCTCCTTCCATTCAACTGGTTCGGTCTTTTGTTTGGCTCTTTTGTTCCAATCCAACTCGGCTCTGAAAGGTAATTTGTTCTTTCTTGATTTAATTTCTCCCGCAAGTTTATTCGACCTAACACTTCTGGCTCCTTGTGAGCAGTCCTCGGCGGGTTTCAATCAGGATTCTTGTACAAATTGTGCTTTGACCCAGGTATTCACTCTTTAAATTCGTGTTTGTTTACTCAGCTTAATTCCAATACTATATATGAAATTTTTTTTCGACTCTTATGATCTCTGTTGGTTCTGCAGGTAACAGAAAACCCCAACCGTTCACGAGTCTTGGATTCAAGCGACCAACGACTCCCAATCTTAACTGGGTAGGGTCTTTCCTTTTTTTTAATAATCTTTGATATTTTATTCGCCCTTCTTCCTTTCGTTTTCTGATAGCAAATTTGTAAAATGTGACTACTCTGTCGTAGTCGTTGGAGTAGCCGTAGGTTTTTCTTTAAGGTTTTCAAAACCCTAACCCTGTAACTTACTCTGTAGTCTTTGAGATGTAATTAAAAATAGTTCTAAAGTCCTACAGGACTTTCTTCAACAGAGACTTGTATTTTTACCAAAAATAAATAAAGTCTGTTTCTTGAGATTACGTTCAATGTTTGGAAGTGAAATTATTTGTACCTGGAAAGATGAATGTCTGTATATTTGTTGCGACCATTTATGAAAATATTCTATCTGTATAATTACCAAATTCTTTATAGTCCATTCTTCAATTACCGTTATGTTCTTCAGCACCTATAGAATATGATATTTTATATGCGAAAATTGTTCTTCGTCCCTCATGCCTGTGCGTTACTGCTTCTGTTCATTAATTGTTACAGTCTTTGAAAACAATGGTTAATGTTACGTGGAATAAGAAAATTATAGCAGACAGTAAATTAACTTACAACAGAATTTGGCATGCAATATTACTTTACGACTCAGATGGTTCCTGAAACAAAACTCTGTTTCTGTTTGTTATTTTCTCTCTTTCAGTGATGGAAAATCTAAACTTACAGTCTGTGTCTTTTTTTCTTATATACCATTGTAGGCAATAGTTTTCAGTTGAAAATGTTAACCGTTTAGTTTCAATTACATTCTTTTACTGTGTTCTTTTAATGTAAGAACAAGTTTCTAAAATTAAAAGAAAAACTTTTCTAAATAAACCTACAGTACTTAATTAACTTCTTAATATTAATGACAATTTCCTATGATAAAAATTAAAGTCACAGGTTCAATGACCTATCAGAAAATAAATGTCACAGTGAGACGAAACACCTGTCCTTTTTGTCTACCCTGATTTGGATGCTCCTGCATCAGACTCCCGGGGTAACAAAAATTCATGGCTCCGTTCCATGAGATCTTCAATAGAATAACCTGCCTTCTGAATTTACGCTGCATCAAGCCACGAACTGTCCTCAATGGGATGGTTCTTCCACTTGACCAGGTATCGTAAATACTCTTTTCTGTGAGTGCATTTGGTTACCTGTGTGTCGAGAATGCTCTCGATCTCAAGGGGTTGCGCCATAGGCATTTGCCTCATCCAAGAATCACTGTCAAATTGGGTGTCCCGTTCTGGCCATGCTGCCCTGTCATCTTTAGGACTGGCAGTATATGGAAACAAATCTGCCACATTAAAAATGGGCGATATGCCTATTCCTGGTGGCAGCTGTAATTCATAGGCATTGGCGGAAAATTTGCGAAGAATTTTACAGGGGCCAATCTTTTTAAATTTCAGCTTATTGTATTCTCCCTTAGGAAAACGTTAATTGCGTAAATGAGCAAGAACTTCGTCCCCTACATTAAACTAAACTTCCTGCCTCTTCAAATCTACCTGCTGCTTGAACTTTTGACTGTTGTCCTGCAATTTTGACTTCACCTGCTCATGTAAATCGCTCATTGCTTGGGCGAAATCTTCCCCATCAGCACTTCTTCTTTTAAGCTTCCCCAAATCCCACAGCTCATGCACTCCGCGAGGATGCATGCCATACAAGACCTGAAAAGGGCTGTAACCTGTGCTGTGATTTGGTGAGTCGTTATAAGCAAATTGCGCTTGAGAAAGTACGCGATCCCACATCCGTGAATTTTCACCAATCAAACTTCGTAGCAGGTTTCCTAAGCTCTTGTTCACCACCTCCGTTTGCCCATTAGTCTGTGGGTGATATGCGGAACTGAAACTTAATTGTGTGCCCAACTTCTTCCACAGGGTACGCCAAAAATGTCTTGTGAACTTCACATCCCTGTCAGAAATAATGGACCTCGGAAAGCCATGCAACCTGACGATCTCTGTGAAAAACAAGTGTGCTACGTGAGTGGCATCACTGGTTTTTTGGCAAGGAATAAAATGCGCCATTTTAGAAAATCTGTCCACTACCACCATCACTGAGTCATAACCTCGCTGCATTCTGGGTAGACCCAAGACAAAGTCCAAACTGACTGAGTCCCATGGTCTACTTGGAATAGGCAGTGGCGTATAAAGTCCTGTATTTTGGTTGTGTCCCTTCGCCAACTGGCACATTTTACATCTGCTCACATATCTCTGCACGTCCCGTCGCATCTTTGGCCAGTAATAGAAATGTCCGATTTGTGATAATGTTTTGTCTATGTCGAAATGGCCGGCTAGACCTCCACTGTGATTTTCCCGAATAATGTTCTCCCTCATTGAACAGTCAGGAATGCATAACTGTCCTCCCATGAATAACAATCCTTCCTGCAAATTATAGTCCAGCCATGGACTATTGTTTCTCAGCAAAGGATTTTGACAGGCTTCATAAGCCTCTTTAAATTCTACATCTGTGTGATACAAGTCTTTCAAATGCTCAAAACCCAGCATTGTATCGTACTTTCCTGTAAGAGAAAAGATCTTCTAATCAACGCATTTGCCACCTTGTTGGCCTGTCCACTAATGTGTTTCAACACAAATGTAAAACTCTGCAAATACTCAACCCATTCTGCATGCTTATGGTTCAACTTATGCTGCTGCATAATATACTGTAATGTAGAATTATCAGAAAATAAAACAAATTAATTACCTAACAGATAATTTCTCCAATGCTTCAGTGCTTAGATGACAACATAAAATTCTTTATCATAGGATGAGTATTTCTTCCTACTTTCATTCAACTTCTCACTGAAATAAGAGACCGACCTGTCCTCCTGGCAAGGTATTGCCCCAATGGCTATACCACTACCATCACAACGAACTTGAAAAAGTTAGTTAAAATCAGGCAACCTCAAAATCGGTCTTTCAGTGATCTTCTTCTTCAAAGTCTGAAAGCTTCTCTCCGCTGCTTCTGTCCAACAGAAAGGCTGATTTGCCTTTTTTATTGTATCTGACATAGGTGCGCAGATTCCACTGAAAGCTATGATAAATTTCCTGTAAAAACTTGCCAATCCATGAAAGCTTCGAACCTCAAACATATTCTTCGGGGATGGCCAACAAACTATAGCTGCAACCTTTTCTGAAAAGGTCCATCTTCAACACATTTTCTGCAATCACAAAACCCAAATAAACTAACTCTTTCTGAAAAAAAGTACATTTTTTTTTCAGTTTTATCAGCATCTTGTTCTGCTGCAATTTCTCCAATACACTTCGAACATGTCGAAAGTGTTCTTCCTTCGTCTTGCTGAAAATCAAAATATCATCTAAATAAACAATTACAAACTTCCCAATGAACTCTTTCAACACTTCGTTCATTAGATGCATAAATGTACTAGGGGCATTACTCAAACCGAATGGCATTACTAGCCATTCATACAACCCTTCATTTGTCTTGAAAGTTGTTTTCCATTCATCCCCTTCCCGGATTCGAATCTGGTGGTAACCACTCTTCAGATCGATCTTTGAAAAATATGCTGCTCCACTCAAGCAGTCCATCATGTCATCTATTTGTGGCAATGGGAAACTATATCTGATAGTAATTTTATTGATAGCTCTTGAATCTGTACACATCCGCCACTCTCCACCCTTTTTAGGAGCTAAAACTGTTGGAATTGCACAGGGGCTCATACTTTCCCTGATCAGCACTTTGTCTAACAATTCCTGTACCTGCTTCCTAATCTCTTCATTGTCCTTAGGACTCATACAGTACGCTGCCTTGTTTGGAAGACTAGCTCTTGGTATAAAATCAATGCAATGATTGATGCTTCTCTTAGGAGGCAACTCATCTAGTAAGTCATCCACTATGATATCACCAAAATCTTGCAACATATCTTGAATTTCCTCTGGTAAATCTGTAATCTTTGTATGCAATATCACAGTCTTGGGCCTCACAACAACAAACTTAATTTCACTATCTTCGATCTATTTCAAAAATTCTTTTCCTCCCACTAATAATGCTTTGAATCCACTGGTCTCTGCTGTCTCTTCTTCCTTGATGGGTACAAGCGTATGCTTAATCCCATCTTTGACAAACTTGTAACAGTTTGTCTTTCCATCATATACCACCTTCCTGTCATACTGCCAAGGTCTCCCTAACAGTATATGACACACGTCCATTGGCATAATATCGCAAATAATCTTGTCCTTATACTTGCCAATATGGAACTCCACTTCGCACTGTTCATCAACTAGCAGCTGATGTCCCTTTTGTAACCACGATACTTTGTAAGGAGTGGGGTGCTTCAACCTATTCAACCCCAACTTCTCTACCATTTCTGTGGCTACCAAATTGTCTATACTTCCACTGCCAATTATCAGTTTGCAACACTTACCATGTGATTTGCAAATTGTCCAGAATGAGGCTTTTCTTTGATCCAGTTCAACCACTTATTTTGCTGGTTTCAATAGTACTTTATTTAGCACCAGAGCCTCCCCTGTTTTGGGTGCATTCTCTACCTCTTGGGGTGGTGCTTCTGCTTCCTCTGTTTGGGAAACATATGTTCCTCTACCTCCTGCTGGTTCACCCTCAAGACATTCATAAGACTTGTGCCCCCACTTATGGCACCTATAACACTGGAAATATCCTCTTCCCCTACCATTACCTCTTCCACGCTGGTATGGTCTTCCCCCTCTAGTGTTATTGTATTTTTTTGCATTCCTGGAGTTTGGGAACTGCTGCCTTCATCACTAGGATTTGTACCTCTACCTTTGCCAAAAGCCTTTCCTTTCCCTTTGCCAGATCCTCCTCCTCTTTTGGCAATTTTCTTCCTGTTTATTTTCTCTTCTGCCTTTAAGGCACACTGATATGCCTCATCTATAGTTCTGGGTGAGAGAATACTGATTTCATCTAGTATTTCCCCCCTCAAGCCATTTACAAACCTTGCTGTCTTTTCGGGGGTGCCTTCTAGATACCCAGCTCTTAAATTCAATTTGTAGAATTCTTTCGTATACTCTTTAACAGTTAACCCCCTTTGTCTCAGATTCCGTACTTGCCTGTACAGCATAATCTGGTAGTCCTTAGGCAGGAATTTATTTTTCAGTTTGGCCTCCATCCTAGCCCACTTCTTTATAGGTTGTTTATTCAACCTTTTCCTCTCCTCTTGAACACTATCTCACCATAAGGACGCATGTCCCTTCAACTTGGTGGCAGTGAATTTTACCCTCTTATCTTCGCTGATTTCCTCAAAATCAAAATACTTGTTCAACTCACTGAGCCAATCCAGCAACACATCTGCTGATAAATTTCCATCATAAGTAGAAAGCTCATGCTTCGGCTTACTACTTGATAACAAAACTGAACTTAACAATCTGATTTCAGGTCCTTCTCCTTTTGAACCATCTGTCATTTCTGCCACCTCTTCATCACTGTCATATCCTCCCTCAGGAAATCTTCTCCTTCCAGCCTCTACTGCTGCTAAACGGGCATTTAAAATTCGAATCTCTTCCCTGAATCCTTCGTCAGCTGCTCTGCGAATAGCTCTTCCTCTTCCTCGTTGGCTAACCTCCATTTTTTTCTAATCACAACCGCTCTGATACCAAAATTTGATGGGGCCCAGCCCTCAACCCAGTTCAACGCTCACCACGTGAATGTATAAAATTTACACAAGGTATTTGCAAGTCATAACATATGATTTGATTTAAACAACATTATAATATTACAATCGATTCGAAATGATTTAAATAATTATGTTGACATAACAGTGGCAATGAAATGTTTTATCATTTGTGCGCTTTTCACAAGACCATATGATATGATCTCATTTGGATTGATTTCAATTTATTGGAGAAATAATTAGCCATCCTGTTGCTAGCCTGGCACTGACACTTGTCAGCGTTCTCGATTTTCACTCTTCCCGCGTGGTAACAAACCCTATTCCATCGTATTTCAGTTCACTTTTACACCGTTCTCTGGTTGTCTGAGGGTTTCGATTTCGTGCTACTGTGAGGGTTTCACTCTCCTTCTGTTCAACTGGTTTGGTCTTTTTTTTGGCTCTTTTGTTCCAATCCAACTCAGCTCTGAAAGGTAATTTGTTCTTTCTTGATTTAATTTCTCTTGCAAGTTTATTCGACCTAACACTTCTGGCTCCTTGTGAGCAGTCCTCGACAGGTTTCAATCATGATTCTTGTAAAAATTGTGCTTTGACCCAGGTATTCACTCTTTAAATTTGTGTTTTTTTACTTGGATTTGTTCCAATACTATATACGAAATTTTGTTTTGACTCTTATGATCTCTGTTGGTTCTACAGGTAACAGAAAACCCCAACCGTTCATGAGTCTTGGATTCAAGTGACCAACGAATCCCAATATTAACTGGGTAGGGTCTTTCCCTTTTTTTAATAATCTCTGAGATTTTATTCACACTTCTTCCTTTCGTTTTCTGATAGCAAATTTGTAAAATGTGACTACTTTGTTGTAGTCGTTGGAGTAGCCGTAGGTTTGTCTTTAGGGTTTTCAAAACCCTAACCTTGTAACTTACTTTGTAGTCTTTGAGATGTAATTAAAAATAGTTCTAAAGTCCTATAGGACTTTCTTCAACAAAGACTTGTATTTTTACCAAAAATAAGTAAATTTTGTTTCTTGAGATTACGTTCAATGTTTGGAAGTGAAATTATTTGTACCTGGAAAGATGAATGTCTGTATATTTGTTGTGACCATTTATGAAAATCTTCCATTTTTATAATTACCAAATTATTTATAGTCAATTCTTCGATTACCGTTATGTTCTTCAGCACCTATAGAATATGATCTTCTATATGCGAAAATTTTTCTTCATCTCTCACGCCTATGCGTCACTGCTTCTGTTCATTAATTGTTATAGTCTTTGAAAACAATGGTTAATGTTACGTGTAATAAGAAAAATATAGTAGACACTGAATTAACTTACAACAGAATTTGGCATGCAATATTACTTTAGGACTCAGATGGTTCCTAAAACAAAACTCTCTTTCTGTTTTGTTATTTTCTCTCTTTCAGTGATGGAAAATCTAAACTTACAGTCTGTGTCTTTTTTTCTTATATACCATTGTGGGCAACAGTTTTCAGTTGAAACTGTTAACCGTTTAGTTTCAATTACATTGTTTGACTGTGTTCTTTTAATGTAAGAATGAGTTTCTAAAATTAAAAGAAAAACTTTTGTAAATAAAGCTATAGTACTTAATTAACTTCTTAATCTTAATGACAATTTCCTATGATAAAAATTTAAGTCAAAGGTTCAATGACCTGTCAAAAAATAAATGTCACAGTGAGACAAAACACCTGTCCTTTTTGTCTACCCTGAGTTGGATGCTCCTGCATCAATTGAGAACTAACAATAATAATGTTGGTAAAACATACATGGTAGAAAAATGATAATGATGTTAACAGTGGTAAAAAATTTCCACTTTTAAGGGCATTATTTTTTATTGATATTTTCACATGTATTATTGTTATATGATTATTAATGATATTTAGCAATGGTAATCATTTGGAATAATATAATTATTGCTTAAATGATTGTTAAACACACACACACACACACACATAAAGTTTTTATTACATTAATATTTCTCGTTATTGTTGAAATATTTTAAGTTCGTGAAATGCTTAATCTTAAAATTAGATCACATGATTTGAATATGGTGAATCTTTACATCATTTTGTTCAAATGCTTCAAGTGGGGTGTGATTCTTATTAGTGACTTTAAATAATTGAGGTAGAGTTTAACTGTAAGTAACATATTAGCATGACAAATATGGATTTTAAAAGACATAATAAGGCTAACGATTTACAATATGAGGGTTTAAGTGAAAAAATAATTCATAGAGAAAACCAAATTTAGAAAGAGTCACATTGGGCTACAACAATAGGTATCTCACTAAAGAACCCAGATATACTCCTCAAATATCTAGAGGGTCTACATAGCCATATGTTGAAGAAATTGATGTTGTTTAAGCCCAAAGCAATGGATGAGGCTTGTGTATAGACACAATACCTAGAGAACATAGGCCTGGAGAAAGGGAAATCAAGTGGATCAAAGTAGAAGGAGCACCATGATGCTTCTAAGGAGGGGAAGAATAAGTGGAAAGGGAAAAAAAGATAAAAATATGGAAGCCATAGGACATCAGTGTAAATATCCCGACAACAACTACAACCACTATAACATTGACAATCATACATAGGAAAAGTGCTTTGTTACATCCAGAGCTTAAGCTGAAGAAGAAAAAGAAAGATAATAATAAAATAATCTCATGGCCATTGATTCAAGCAACCACATTGAAAAAATATTAGATGTGGATGAGACATTTTCCTGTACATATGTGGAGAGGGAGGTGGATTTGAGTAGACTTCAACAACAAGAAGGGAACATAATAACATGCTCTTCCATATAAAGATATAGGTTAAAAATACAAAGAATGAAGCTCTGTTTAGCATATGATCGTAGGTGAATCTCGCTGCAGTAGATATGGTCAAAAAATTGGGATTGAAAGTTCATGATCATCAATCCCATATCCATTGGGACGAGTGAAGAAGGACACAGAGATAAAGGTAACAAAACATTGAAAAATTAGATTTGAAATCAGTGTTGATTTTATTGATGAAGTAGAACTAGATGTAGTTCCCCTTGATGTATGTGAAGTGGTGTTTGGAAGTACCTAATTTTGAAATAAGTTGTCATTGATTTCAAAGACTGTCCAAATGAAAGAGAAAGTTACATATTCAAATAAAACATTTCAAAACATTGTTTTTGATTTTTTTATGCCCCATTTGGATACCCTATAATTGAATATTTCTTAATCCATTTACCTAGATTAAATGGAAGTATGACATATATGGTTGGAAATCATATTCTAATAACTTTACAATGGTTTATGACACTCCCTCTAACTCTTTATAGTTGAGGATAATTGATTTTTTAAAATTTCACTATACATTCTACCAGTTGCACAAATTAGTCTATCAAGTGGACAATTTAACCGAGTCTAGACCCCAAATGCACTATAAATAGGCACAAGAAGGATAATTTAAAGTCTCTTGATCAAGAAATTTTAGATCTCTTCAAACAAGAAAATAAAAGGAGATTCTAGGTTCATACATCATGAATGACAAGTGAAGAGGAGCTGATTTGGAAAGGCTTTGTGGGGAAGGAATTTTGGCACATTTTTGAAGGTTTTTTGGCTTATTTTGGCTTTTTTTTGGATTATTTTGGAAGGATATTTGGCACTAATTTTGGTTAGAATGATGATTGAAGATTTGTTCTTAAGGGTTAGATTCTGTCTCCTTTGAAGGAATAATTTCAGATCTATGTAGAGGGCTGATTTTTAGGCCTATGTTGAGACCAATAACTTGTCCCTAATGAGGATGAATTTTAGTGCTGAAGTTATAGTACAAAGAAGTCCAAACTTAGGCTTGTTTTGGGTACCGAATTATGGTGTGTTTGAAGATAAGTTTTAGGTCTGTTTTTGAAGATCTAACACTATTCTCTGTTGAGGAGGTCAAAATTTGTGGAGGAGGTAAAGTTTTGATTTCTTAAGGGTTGAGTTTAGGTTCATTAAAGTTGAAGTTTTAATCTTGGTTTGGGCCCTATTGAGGCTGAGTTCTACTGATAAGGAGGTTGATTTCAAGGTTTATTTGTTGAGGGAAGTTTTGTTGTTAAGAAGGCCGTGTTTTGGAAATCACATGATTGTGTGAAGGAACGAGGAGAAAATTCTAGGAGAACATACTTTCTTTGACTAATATTGACTCTTTTACAAGCTTTGGTGCTAATAAATAATGGTTTTTGTGATTCCTTTTCGTTTTTTCTTCCTTTCAACTGGTGCTAATAAACGAGAGAGTTGGTGTTTCCTTTTAGTTGGTGCTAATAAATTTGAATGTACTCTTTATATATATTAATTAAAACATTCTGTGGTTTTCTCTCACTTTGTGCTTCCACGTAAAAAATATTTGTTCTCTATATATTTATGTGATTTTCTTTTTATTTGTGGATGCATTTACAAGTTTTTGAAGTTAAAATTTGTTCAGTAAATCAGAGAATGATTTACTGAACTGTCTGTTTATGTAAGTCCCTCTCATCAATAAATTATCAACATCTTCATAATGTTAAATATATTTTGTTAAACTTTTATACATAGTTTGAAAGTTTTCACACTTATGATCATTTAAAACAATCAGTTTGAATATTTAAATAATCATATCTTCTTACATATTCTTATTAAACACCTACAAATCCAAATCACTGCGTGAAATAAAACAATAGTCGTTTGCCTTATTAATTAATATTATCTAAAGGTTTAGACACAATTGTTGCAAAATTGTTTTATGCATTGGTCATCCAAAAATTCCAAATTTAAAACAAAACAAAATATTATAGATGCTTAGGCATAATTTATTGACCACAATTATCTCAGAGGACAACATAAGGCACCAAAAGTATTGACTGCAACTCGTGGTAATGTAATGTACCATTTGGCAGTGTTTCCTGTGAGGGTGCGGGGAAAGCGCCTGAGCTGGATACTATCGTCCACCATGTAATTAGAAAGAGACCATATATTATAGGTGGTGATATGTGTGGCCAGATCATCCCCTTGTTTCCCTTCGAACTTAGGGATATATGAAGGAATATTATGTGGTACAGGAGGCCGAAGTGGGTTATGATTGATGGGATCATTGGTAAATTTATATAAATCGGTTTTGACTATGGTTTCCAAAAATGGAAATTGCGTTTTTTCCCCCGAGTCTAACCAAAGATGTGTTGGTTGACCAATCAGAGCGTAGGTTCCTCCGATTTTTCAATGATATATGCAGGACTTTTCTGATAATAATTTCCAGGTAGTGGAGGTGTAGGGATGTAAGGGTGTTGTTAATAAGGGTTATTGTATTGTGGGAAACAAGTATGGTTTCCCCAGGGGTAATAATTTCCCCCTTGCCCCAATTTATTTTTGGGAAGGGTTGCCCATATAGACACCATATATTTTTCTTGTGACATACTACTAGTTTCATAATTTACCATTGGTATAGACCCTACACCATAAGGTTGACCACTAAGAGGAATGGCATTAAAAATGGATGGAACTACTTGTACCATAGATGGAGGGGTACAAAATTTCCCCTCGGCATGTAAGTGTTGGCAACACTGCCTCTAGGCATAGAGTTCGAGGGGTTCGAACTCAACAAGGTATTCCAACCGAAAGGGTTGCTGAAGGGAACTGTGGTAGCCCTGCCAGTAGAAGCGGAAGACGGAATTCCAAGAGCAGAAATGAAAGGTGCAGAGATTAGAGAGTTCAAAATTACACTCATAGATGTTGTGACCAAGTTGCTGGGACCAGGCATATACTGGCTATTATGGTTTCTATTCAGCTGTGAAGAACTGACAATTGGCGAGGGGGGGGGGGGTGCTGGTGGAATCGAGTTGGCCACCAATGCCAACAACCCATTAGTTTCCATTGTGTATTGGATGTGTGTGCAACTGAAGACATGGATGGTACTGGTGCTACCTGAATCAACGCTGATCCCCATGGGTTAGTGAGAGGAGGATTATAAGGAGGAAGAACTCCTTCCACGAAAAGATCCTCAAGAAACTTCCTATCTTAAGGAGTAATGTGTGAAACAGGGGTCAACACTGGAGATTGTTCTTCCGAAAAAGACTCTGGGTCACCGAGACTCGACAAATCCTCCAGTTTCAATGGATAATTACCTCTTTGCCGCCAAAGACGATGAGGGTCGACGGACACCACGATGAACAGTAAATTTTATCAAGATTTTAATGTGATATATTATTAAGTCTCAGTGATAGTAGAACTAAACATATTAAAAAAAAAAACTCTAAAGTCAATCAATCAAGCAGGCAAAGGGGTATGACCTGGTTTGAGAACTACCGTTTACTTGAGATGAAACCCAGTATCACAATAGAAAGCAGAGAGATCTGGTCATATGTACGGTTACGGATACTCTTGAGCTTTGCTCAAACCTCAGATAATGGGGCCAAGCACTCTCGTGAAGATGAGTACCCTCCCAAAAACCAAAGACAGATTACGTCTGTCTATGTCAGGTACCTGGGTAGCCAACCCTAGTCACTTATGTACGTCCCTAAAAGTATGGAAACTATGGATACCTCAAATCACAGACACTACCAGGGGGGTCACAGTCATAGACAACACACTGTATGGGCAGAACACCTGGATCCATGATCTAGTTTTGACATTTTCGAGGGGAACCCTAATACAAAAAATAGCCACTAGATACGTTCTCACACACACCAATTTTTTCTCGCGCTTAACTCCATTATGAGTGGAGCGGTTCCAATGGTATGAGTGCAACATGATGTAATATTCCAAATCTAGCATGTAGCTAATTAGAATATTGATTTTTGTTTTTATCACCTAACAGCTGAATAAATGGGTAAGGAAGCCCATGCATATTAAAAATATGAATAAAATCCATCATAATGTGAAAAGGGATAGTCATAAGAGTTGGATTTCACACCCTCATGTGTGAAAGAGGACATTTGCATGTGGACAAGGTCAAGTTTGACCAAGTCAATAACGCTAGGATAGGTTGCGGAGAATAATTTGAGAGACAACATAGTGTGAATGGGAGGAAGATTCCTTGGTGGAGGAAACCCTAATGAGTGGGACCCATGGTGAGGGGGCTTTCACTTGTTTAAAATGAGGGAAAGGTAGCCATTGTTATTCATGATTTGGATTATTGATTTCATGGTCTGATTAGACTTTGTGCATTCTCTTGCTGTTTAGTAGAGTTACTGTGCTGCTTAGCACAAGGAATTCCTGTTTAGGAATTCCTTCTCCTTTCAAGAGAGGCCTCTTCAAGGATCTTTCTCTTCATTTCTCCACATTCAGGCTGGACGCCAAGCATCCTCCTTTAGCTACAACGTAGTTTCTGTTTAGAGCTGGGTTGTGTTGCAGGGTGTTGCAGTGGAGGTTACTCAACACCACTTCCAGAGCTTATTTTCAGAGGAGGAAGCCTTCTTTCCTTTGGAGGATAAGTGAGGAATCATCTGGGCTGATTTCACCATATTTGGCATCAGGCCAACCATTTTCCATCATCTACAGCGCAATCCCTCTCTTTGACTGCGTTATTTTCAGTGTGCATCTATAGTGAGGGTTGCAGTGTTTGTTTGGAGGGTGGGATCTTCAATGTTAGGATCAACCTTTCACTTGGAGGATCCATTGAAGGAGGTTTTTTCAACTTGTGCATCATCTGAAAACATCTCCATCTAGTTCATGAGTTGCAGCTACTACTCAGTCTAGAGACTACAACTCCGGCATTTTTTCCATTTTGTACATTTCAGGAAATCCTTTCCGGATTGTCTTGAAATTTAGTTTGGGGGTATATATCTTCACTCCCAACAGTGTTTGGGCCCTGAATTTGTATATTTGTGTATTGAAACTTCCCAACAGTAGTTCCTCTAATAAAATTGTGCTTTCATAGCCTTGGGCATTTTCTATGTAGTAGTGATCTTCATTTTTCCATGTACATGTTTCTTGAGGCTTGCATTGCCTAGCATGAGTGATTGTTTCCTCAAGAAATTATATGCATTTGCTGCTATGATATTAATATGATGGCTATTTTGATCTTCTTACATATTATGTGTTGATGTATCACTACTATTTCATTATTATGTTCATGTGTTGCTGTATCTCGAATTTTGGAATATCTTAAGATATTTCCATTATTGTAGATTTTCCCTATTTTGGGATATTACAGTGGTATCAGAGCATAATATTGGCTTAGACTGTGGAACTCATCCATGATGATATCAAGAGAAGAGAAAATTAACATAAAGAGGACTCCATTATTTGGGGGAAAGAAGGAGGAGAGGCTCTCAAAGCTTCTTCCTAAATCCATACAGAGCATTCAAGGAGATCTCAAGAAAGTAAGAAGGGAGATGTGTATAGAATCTCTAAGAGGGTTTGAATCTGAATGAAACTCCAGATTTTCACATGATAGGTGTGAGCATGCAGCTACACCCTATTATGCACAATGCAGTCATATGCCCAGATTTTCCATGAGAGAGATGGAAGAAGAAGGAATGACTAGGAGGGAAACTCTTAGTGATTTTCTGCAAGAGTATGAGTCTCAAACTCAGAAGTTTAGAGACCATATCACTTTTCTAGAGTTTTGAAAGATCAAGGTGAGGAGAAGCAAGAAACATGATTGGGGTCGATTCCTTCTATCTAATTTTGATGGTTCACCTACATGTTTAGCTGGAGCTTGGGTGGAAGAGCTAGCCTCCTATTTGCAACAACATCACATTTTTGAAGATGAGGCCATGAAAGTTGCAGCGCTGCATTTTGGAGGTAAGGCCTATGCATGGTGGATATTTGAGTCATTTTCTTTGAAAAATACCAATAATTCTTCTTATGCAAGGTTCACTAAGACATTAGTGGAAATATTTGATAAGAAACATTCTGAAACACATGTGGGGGAGCTAAATCAAACTAAACCCTTGCATGTGATGGAGGAAACTATAAAATCAGATCCACTTTAGAAAACCATGGAGGAGGCTGAAATCTTGCATCATACCTTGCTAGAGGTAAGACCTCTATCTCATATTCCTAAACAAGAGGGCATGGAGATCCCTTTTTCAAAAGAGGATCCAATTCTTGGGAGGTTTCCCATACATGTTGATGAGGAGGAGGGCAACAATGTTATCATGTATAGAGTATATCTAGCACCTCATGCAAAGGAAGAGGGAGCCATTGCTCATGATTCACATGTGCCCTTGATGATAAGGTGTGAACCTATGGAGATACAAGGAGAAGATAGGGAGGATGACCATCATCATGTGATAAGGAGCACACACCCCTATCTATTTCAGGAGGTTGATGCACCTAAGAGGGAGACTGGATTGCGCAGTGAGGGCAAGGACATATTTGTCCATTCATATATGCAGTATACTCTTGATGATGATGTCTCATTGCATGGAGACATTTCACCAAGGAGACCACCAGATCAGGAGATGATGAGATATGCTTCACATTTTGAGGCACCACTCATTGATTTCAGTGGAGTGGAGATCTTGGGAGAGCTTGGTACATCGCTGGGAGTCTTGGGTGGACTCAAGGAGAGAGGGAGAATTCTCTCAACATCATCATTACCCACTCCCATTTCAGATTCTGCGCTGTGGCAGAAGCAGCATGGGAAGTGTTACCACCTGATTTGAAACCTCAGGCTGAAAAAGGCAAATCAGGGTAACCTTTAAACCACGCTCAGCCTTGTTACTAGCCCTACAAGGTCAGGAGAGGGCTCTCTTCGTGAAAATATATTCAACAAAGTACAATTATGAACTGATTTTAGGCTAGGTATAATAATGGAAAATGTTTTAATAAAATGATTTTTTTCAGGGATGTATGGAACAAATGGGACAGTTTGAATTGCGGAATTAAATCAGGGATACAGGTTATTTCATGGGGCAAGGTAGGCAGGAAATTCAACAATTAAGTTAAAATAATGATGGGATGGTAAGACTGGTGAGGAGCTGAAAAGGGCATGGGAGATGGATCCTTTTCAAACAGATGAAAACATAGAATATTGAATGATTTCCCAAGGCAGAGCATTAAAAATGGATTCTACCTATCCATATTGAAAGCATTCAACCAGAAATGTTTATGAATGAATGGTGAACATAAAAAATTTACATATGAACACAAAGGAAGAAACAGATGCTAAAATTCATACCAGATGGATCCCACAATTCAGAGCTGCATTCTTTATTAATTCCCTGTCAAAAACTGTTTACAATGGAGCGCAGAGCGTCCTCCTGATTTCCACACTATTCCCTTACTTACTGATTTACAGACTGCTTTACAAATGATTTAAAATTACATTAAATAGATTGAAATGTGGGGAAATAGATCCATAGAAAAAGGGAGCTGTTTTAACAGCTCAATAACTGAAATTTGAATATGGGAAAGAAACCAACAAAATGCCCCTGAAAAGAAGGAACAGTAAGACATTTGACCATCTTGATATTCGTTGATACACCCAACAAATGAGAAGAAGAAACCTGTAGCATAAATCCCTTTTAAATCGTTGCGGAAGATGTGACTGTTTCAAAATAAGTTCTCAGCCTTTGACTATCTCTCTGTCTTTGTCCTTTGAAGAAAACCAACTTTTAATAAAAATGATTTTGAAATCATGGAAATGAAATTATGCTTTAAATGAAGTAAAGACCCCTTTTGGATATAAGGAGCGAAGGGAAAGGGGGTGGGGTTCAAATCGCAATCACAATCGGAAGATCGTGGAGGTGTGACATTCAATGGAAAACTTGCGACGCGTTCAATGCATAAGGGCAATCACAATCGGGGATCAGAGGAAAGGGGGAAGCATAAACTCTGATGCGATTGGGAAGGTCTGATGGGGTAATACAATAGAAGAGCAGAGAAATCCCTTTAAAATAAATGAAAATGGTTTTCCACCTTTTACAAAGGGAAAAGATCGAATTTCATTGAAAAGGGGAAAGGATCAAGGTGGGATCGAGGGTGTAGCGCAATCACAATCGGAAATCAGGCGTGGAAGAGGGGAAAATGTTATACCATAGGATTTGCTGATGTGATTGGGCATCCTTTATAAAACGTAATAAAATATGACTTAACGCATTTCAAAGGGAAATAGCGTTTTAACTTGGAGCGGGGGGGGGGAATTTATAGTGGGACTCGGGGACCAAATCGCAATCGCAATTAGGGATATGGGGTAGGTGTATTACATAATAAAATTCCTCCGATGCGATTGGGGATAAGCGATGAGGGGGGAAGTCCTTTGTATAAAACGACATAAAATGAAATTGAAGATTTACAAAGGGAAAAAGCTCTTTCATTATGAATGGGCGGAAGATTACGTGGTGGGACCTGAAGGTCAATTGGAACCAGAAGCGAAAGGGGAGCAGGGGCAAAGTATTATTTAAAATCACCGATTGCAATGGAGCAACGGGCTATGGGATGTCAGATCATTGGGCAGATCGACGGTAGAGGAGTAATCGGGCGGAGTCAATCGGGAGCACCCAATAGGGAGCACTCCATCGCATCAGAGTCAATCGAAATTCCATGTTAAGTGTTGCGATTGCGATCGGGAAAATAAGGGAATTAGATCGACGGGGGTTTTATAATATAAAACCTTTAAAACTTTATTATAAGGTTTAAAAGGCATGAGGGGAAGTGGTTTATTAAGTCGGATCGGGGTTTTATATAAGAATTTTTCATTTGCGATTATGTAATCGGAAGGGGAAAAGGGGTTTAATCGGGATTTTATAATAAAAAATTTAAATGTTATTATAAAGTTTAAGGGAAAATGAGGAAGAAAGGGTTTGGTTTAGGGTATAGGGGAGCTTTATTCACTTATGCATAAATTTCAATCCAGGAGTCAGTTTTGAGAGTGTAATATACCGTTGGAAATATCTTTCCGAGCTCTTTTTGATGGACATACTTAGAACATGATTTTGGACTAAAATGATGTGCAAAATTTCTCTGAAGTGCAGGGTCGTGACTTTTTTTAGATAGTAGCTTCTGAAGTGCGACTTATATCATATGATGACATAAAATCACATAAAGGATGATAATAAAAGAAAAGCATCATGTTTTCACCTCAAAACATGGTTTTGAGGTGAAAATTACATCAAACTGAATAAAATATTTCTTTGATCTTCCCAGGTGCTGTGACTTTGAGTTTATTGACTTCCTCATGACCTTGTTGATATTTATTGACACTTGAATCATTAATTTGACCATGGTGAGATCCTAGAACCTAATGAGACCTATCCTATGACCTATTAACATGACTCACAAAGTGAAAGTAACTCATGAATAAAGCCCATAGAGAGGAGAATCAGCAAGTTTCACATGAGGGAAAACTGATGAAAAATCACTACCATCAATGAATCCATGACCTAGCGGAATGGTGAAAATTTATGGTATGGGACTCCTAATATGCAAATGCAAAAGAACAATTTTGATTACTGATGGCAGTATGACTAGACTGACACTAAAATTGGCTCCAATGGGGATGGTAGCTCCTTGGAGGTGCCAAGAACACTGTAGACCAAGTAGCCTTATGGGCATGTAGTCAAAACACTAAAAACTGACACAATGCAGACTGACTCTGACTCGAGACTAAAACTTAAAACTGAAATAAAACCAAACTATACACATATCATTTAGGTTTTATAGCCTTCACCTTGGGCCCAAAACTTCAATGACTGTGGACTTGCAATCTGACCCAAAATAACCTGGTATATACAATGATGGTGACATAGTTTTCTGATCCATTCTCTTCAACAATGGTAGTGCTTCAAAAGCCTACTATTCACTGCTCCTCCAAGGAAATCTTGGCCATCCATCTCTGAAAGCAAGAAAGCATTTTGTCCCCTGTATGCTGAAATATTGTATGGTCCTTTCCATAGGTTTTCAAACTTACCGTGATTCCCTTTGTCCTCATTTCTTGCATCCCATCTCAACCCCACATCATTCAACTGAAATTTCTCTGCTTTGGTCTTACGCTCAGATATTTTTTATCTTCTCTTGCAACTGAATAGCGTTCTGTGATACTTCCTCTCTTGTTTGCTGAAGGTGGATCATCTGATTGATCCTTCACTGATTATCATCTTCTTCACTGCCAACTTATTGCAATAATCTCATGACTGGAACTGTAAGTGATGTAGGAAAGACAGCATCAGTACCATAAACTAATTCAAAAGGTGACATACCTATGGATTTCTTGTTGCTAACTTTGTCTGCCCACAATGCGTTGATGAGATTTCGATGCCAGTTTCTTTTGTTCGCCTCCAACATTTTCTTGATTATGTTTATCAAAGATTTGTTCGATGATTCTGCTAGGTCATTGCCTTGTGGGTAGTACGTTGTCAAATGGACCAAGAAAATATTGTATTTTTCGCAGAAATCCACCATCTTCTTAGACTTGAACGCTGTTGCGTTATCTGTTATAATTTTGTGAGGGCAGCCAAAACGAGACAAAATATTCGATTCTAGGAATTGAATAATTACCCTATCTGTAGCTTGCCTTGCTAGAACGACCTCGATCCATTTGGTGAAGTAATCTGTCCCTGTCAAAATCCATCGATGTTGTGTTGATGATGCGGGATGGATTTATCCTTTGAAATCAAGTCCCCACTACTGAAAGGGAGCGTTTACTGAAACTGGTTTTAAAGGAAGAGGAAGCAATTTCTTCTTCCCTTGGAAAATTTGACATTCATGACAACTCATCATTGTTTTATACAAATCTGAAAATAAAGTGGGCCAATAATATCCTACTCTCAACACTTTATTAGCTGTAGTTTTCCAAAACAAATCACCACCACAATCGCCTTTGTGAAAGTCGTGCATTACCTTCTGAGCCTCATCTTCAACCAAAAAATTAAGCAGAATACCTCCAGGATCTTTCCAATAAAGAGCACTATTTAAAATACAATATTTAGCAGATTTAAGTTTCAGTGATCTACCTTTGCTTTTAGACATTCCTGGAGGTGGTGAAAGATGCTGAAGAACATAAACAATATCAGAATACCATGGGGATTGTAGAAAAAGGTTTGAATCTGGAACAAGCAAACCTTCATCTTCATCTTCTGACATTGCTATTATGAGGTTTATATCCAAAGCACGTAGGTTTGATTGGGCCATTAGCTTTTCCAAGCCTTGTCATTTGATGAACGTTGTGGGTTTGATCTCCAAATCATACTCCAAAATAGCTGCTATCCACTTACCTCTTCAACCTTCGGGATCAGTTTGCATCAATACATCCTTTACTGATGCATTAGGAACATAAGCTATAGTATGTGAATGCAGAATATAGACCCTAAAATCCTTCAATGACTTTATAAGAGCCAATGCTTGCTTCTCAATAATATTATACCTCAAGGCAACATCTCTAATAGTCCTACCGAAAAAGGCAATTGGCTTTTCAATCTGATCTCTCTTTTGCATCAAAACAATAGCCATAGTATGCTCCGATGCAAATGAAAAAATAATAAAATTTTGAGTATAGTCAGGACTAATCAAGACTGGGGCATTGGACAAAGCAAACTTTACCAGATTAAATGACTTGATAGCTTCTTCACTCCATTTGACAGTGCTATCCTTCTTCAACATATTAGTCATTTTTCTTAAATGTTCAGCCAAATTGGATATAAATCTGTGCAAGAAATTCATCTTACCATTGAATGCTTGAATCTCCTTTTTGTTTCATGGAAGGTCTATGTGCTGAGTTTCCTCCACCTTAGATGGATCAATGTGGATACCATCTTTAGAGATGATATGCCCCAGCAACTTGCCTTCATCCATGGCAAAGAGACTCTTCTTTGGATTGAGAGAAATCCCAAACTTTCTGCATCGCTGAAAAAAAACTCTCAAATGGTGCAAATGCTCATCCTCAGAACCAGAAAACACTGTCAGATCATCCAAATAAACAACAAGAAAAACATCTTTTTCATTGGCAAAAGCAATGTCCATTGCTCGCTGGAAAGTGGCTCCAGCGTTCTTCAGTCCGAATGGAATTTTGGCATACTGGAAGGTTCCCTAGGGTGTTGTGAATGCAGTTTTGTCTTGGTCTTTATCATGCACCAAGATCTGGTTATAGCCTGAGTAACCATCAAGTAGTGACATTCTAGATGCTCCAACTACTCTTTGCAGAATATGGTCCTTCTTCAGAAGTGGATAATTATCCTTTAAGGAAGCTTTATTCAAATTCCGAAAATCTATGCACAACCTTATCTCTCCTGTCTTTTTACGTATCGAGACCAAATTTGAAATCCAGTCAGAAAATCTAATTGGAACAATGATACCAGATTTGTACAATCTGTTTACCTCTTTTTCAATGGATGGTAGCAGATTTGGGTTGATTCTTCTCAGCTTCTGTCTAAATGGCTTCTAATCCGGCTTGATGGGAATAGTATGCTGAATTATGTTCTTGTCATACACCTTCAAATCTGAATAATCCTATGCAAACACATCAAAAAATTCAAAAAGCAATTTAACATACTGTTCCTTTACCTCAGGGGATAATGCCTTTGATAACTTCACAAGCTTGGGCTTGTTTGCTGTTCCAAGATTCACATATTCAACTCCTTTCTCAGTAGGCACCGGGCTTGGCTTCTTTGCAACATCATCCTGATCAAAAATCTCCTCTAAGGTATGAGACCTCTAGGAATTACATTATCTTTCAGCTGCAATATGTCCATTTGATTTGCTTCAATTTCTTGATCATCAACATCATAGTCACCTTCTATTGGAGTATCTTTGAATTTTCCTTCACTCTGCAAAAAAACATTGATTTCATTGTCATCCCAAAACACTTGCCAATACCTTAGATTATCAGGAACATCCGGCCTAAGTTTGACATAAATCTCAAACTTGTTGCTGGAGTTCATTGGAATTTTCAAATTGCTTGCAATAGTGGCAAGAGAATTAGAAATAATGTTCTGTATCTTGGGTACTGCTGTCAAAGTGTACTCAGGGAATGTCTTCAAGATATCAAGGACTGAATTTCGATAGGCCCTCAATCGGGGATGATTTTCCTGATACTCTCCTTTGACCTGTTTGATTATCAACTCTAAATCTCCATAGATAGAAATCCTCTTTGAATTTAGCTTCAAAATTTTCAGACCTGCAATCAAAGCTTCATATTCTGCTTCATTGTTAGAGCAGTCAAAGGCTAATTTGTAAGCACACACTCTAACATTAATAGGAACCTTTTCAGATTGGAAAACAGGGCTCCGGATCCATATTCCAATACCAACACCGTCCTTACCAACAACTCCATCAAAGTCCATGCTCCAAAGGCCTTCTTCTTCTTCTTCCAGATGATGAAACTTTGCTTCTTTTTCCACTTTACCTTGACTGATTTCTGCATCTTTTTGCTGTTCACTATCTTTTTGCTGCTGGCAGGCAGGAGGCTCGGAAGTGCTTGCTGCTTTATCTTTTTCCTGTTTGAGGACTTCCCTAAAATTCTTTGAAATCTCAGGTATTTCATCCACTTGTACCAACTGAACATTCTCATCATTCAAACCACCATATGAATATAAGACAAAGGATTCTAAACATGTGTGGACTGCATTAATGGGATGGTTTACTGGCTTCTCTTTGCTAGTGATCATATATTTCATTTTCTTCTCCCTATATAGTTTTCTCAACTGACCAAACACGGGAATGGTGGCATAAGAGAAGTCAAGCTGCATGGTTCCTTTAAGTTTTTCACCCCAAGACCTGGATAGAATCATTCCAAATTGTGGTGGAACATCGGAAACAACTACTTCCATCAAGACATTATTGGATGGGATTTGATCTAAAGACACTACCAAGTCTTTGATAAGACCAATACAATGGACCTTACCTAAGTCAAAATAATACAAATCATGATATTTGCGGGTAATATCAAGTCCTAACTTCTCCATGATGGATTTGGGCATCAAATTATGTGAGGCTCCAGAGTCCAACATAGCATTATGCAAGATGCACTCATGTAAACTAAGACTTAGGTAAAAGGGAGGGACTTCACTTTCTTCAGATTGATCTTTTGTGGCTGGACCAAATATGAGTTTCGGATAGTCATCTTCAACATTTACCATATCTGAAACAGAGTCTATTTGAAAAATTCTAGACACCTAATGTTTATAAGTACTATTTTTCACCAACTCAGTCAAGGGCATGGACACTTTCAGCTTAGAAATTTCATTCTCTAAATTAAAAGAAGGAGCTTTTTCCACCTCTTTGATGGGAGGGTCTTTCTTTTCTGCTTGCTTCTTTGTTGTGCTCTGCTGGTTCTTTTCAACTGCAGTGTTAATCGCTGAAGATGTTTTGCTAGAGGAAGGATCGGCTGACTCTTTCCCTTTATTTTGAGTATTTGAAGAATCATTTTTCGATTGGAGCTCCTTTCTCTTTTGAATGGGATTGATCGGGACATCTCTGTTTCTCAAGGAATACTGATTTTTTTGAGTTGATAAAGTGTTCATGTACCCTCTTTGGTAATCGTCGGACTCTTCTTCTAATACTGTGTCATTGGCGAGCATGAAATCTTGATCTTTTTGAACGTCTTCAATCGTTGTGTATTCTTCATCTTCAGTAAGAAAGATGGGCGCAACATCAGCTATGAAGAAATGATTGGCTTTAATCAAAGGATCATCATCATCATCTGTTTCTGTTCCCTGAATGTAATTCTGCTACAATGGAGTTCTGATATATTGTTGTGGTGCTGCTTGGTCCTGTGCTCTCTGTTCTCTCTTCTTAATTCTGAATTGTGGCTACTGCCCTTTGAAATTCCGATTCCTGATTTGTGGTTTAGGTCTATATGAAATGGTTAATCGATCAACTATATTTTCCACTGTTCGGATCAAAGTATCCATCTTGCTATCCGAAGGAGATGCTTCTTCTTTCACAGTGACTCTCTTTTCAGCTCTAGTGCACGCTCTTTTGGCTAGTAGATTTGCTTCTACACTTACAACTATCTTCTACATGTCTTCGAGAGTGGTAGGATCTCTTTCTCGTAGCTAATATGCCATATCAGCATCAAAACCATCTGGAAACTTAAGCAAGGCTAATCCCATAGGGGGTTTTAGGTTAGCCGGAATAACATTGTATACAACATTGAATCTTAGACAATAATCTTGTATAGTTTCACCCACATTTCTTTTAATATTTTCATACTCAGACAAAATTTGGAGTGGGTTTTTCTTTACCTCCCACTGGTCTAAGAACTGTGTATGTAACTCCTGCAAAGTGCGGATAGAGCCTGCTAGTAAGGCTCTGAACCACTTTCTAAATTCACCTCCAAAACTTTGAACAAACAACCTTGTGGTTACATTCTCTGCCTCTAACTCATGTAGATAAAAAAAGTAATTCATCTTATCAACATGCTGCTGGGATGTGATTCTTTGAGTGGCATCAAAGATAGGAATTTTACTTTGATAATCAGCAGGCATATCATTCAGAACCTGAGGTAAAACCAGGGGTGCGTATTGAGTAGCCATGACTCGAGGTGGATTTACAACAGTGTTTGTGCTACTAGGATTTAAGGGAGGTGTTAATGGAGGAGATGAAAACTGAGAATTGACTGATGGGAATGCTGATGAATTAGGAGGATGAAATGTTGTTCTTGATGACTCTGAAGGCTCAGGGATATTAGTTACAGTGATATATGACTGAGGGGAATTCAAAATGTAATCATCAATTGATGTATTTTCCCTTTGAACTTCAATATCTACAAGAAATTATGGATCTAAAACTGTGTCATCAAGTGCAGTTTCAGACTTACTTCTAAACAAGGAAAGCTCAAAACACTCGTCAAAAGAAATATCTACAAACAACCACTCACTGGGCCAAGTATGGGATCTGAAAATTGGTTGAGGACTTAGTGATCCTTCTTGTCTTCTAACTATTCTTGGGATAAGATTAGGATTCTCAAACATAGGGGGAGGATTTGGATCTAGATTGGCCCTTGTGTATCTTCTTGAAGCTAGTGTGGTCAAATTTCTACTTTACAAAATTTATTTCAGCCTAGCAAGATCTGAACATCATTATCCAGAGTCCAGGAGTTTACAAGGAAAATATTACTAGGGTGATGAATCTTCTATGCTAAAAACTTCCCCAATATGGTCGCCAGAAATGTTACCACCTGATTTGAAACCTCAGGCTGAAAAAGGCAAATCAGGGTAACCTTTAAACGACTCTTAGCCTTGTAGCTAGCCCAACAAGGTCAGGAGAGGGCTCTCTCCATGAAAAGATATTCAACAAAGTACAATTATGAACTGATTTTAGGCTAGGTATAATAATGGGAAATGTTTTAATAAAATGAATTTTTTCAGGGATGTATGGAACAAATGGGCTAGTTTTAATCGGGGAATTAAATCAGGGATACAGGTTATTTCATGGGGCAAGGTAGGGAGGAAATTCAAAAATTAAGTTAAAATAATGTTGGGATGGTAAGATTGGTGAGGAGCTGAAAAGGGCATGGGAAATGGATCCTTTTCAAACAGATGAAAAAACAGAATATTGAATGATTTCCCAAGGCAGAGCATTAAAAATGGATTCTACCTATCTATCTTGAAAGCATTCAACCAGAGATGTTTATGAATGAATGGTGAACATACAAATTTACATATGAACACAAAGGAAGAAACAGATGCTAAAATTCATACCAGATGGATCCCACAATTCAGAGTTGCATTCTTTATTAATTCCCTATCCAAAACTGTTTACAATGGAGCGCAGAGCATCCTCCTGATTTCCACACTATTCCCTTACTTACTGATTTACAGACTACTTTACAAATGATTTAAAATTACATTAAATAGACTGAAATGTGGGGAAATAGATCCATAGAAAAAGGGAGCTGTTTTAACAGCTCAAGAACTGAAATTCGAATATGGGAAAGAAACCAAAAAAATGCCCCTGAAAAGAAGGAACAGTAAGACATTTGACCATCTTGAGATTCGCTGATACACCCAAAAATTGAGAAGAAGAAACTTGTAGCATAAATCCCTTTTAAATTGTTGCGGAATATGTGACTGTTTCAAAATCAGTTCTCGGCCTTTGACTGTCTCTCTGTCTTTGTCCTTTGAAGAAAACCAACTTTTAATAAAAATGCTTTTGAAATCATGGAAATGAAATTATGCCTTAAATGAAGTAAAGACCCCTTTTGGATATAAGGAGTGAAGGGAAAGGCAGTGGGGTTCAAGTCACAATCGCAATCGGAAGATCATGGAGGTGTGACATTCAATGGAAAACTTGCGATGCGTTCAATGCATAAGGGCAATCGCAATCGGGGATCGGAGGAAAGGGGGAAGCATAAAATCCGATGCGATTGGGAAGGTATGATGGGGTAATACAATAGAAGAGTGAAGAAATCCCTTTAAAACAAATGAAAATGGTTTTCCGCCTTTTACAAAGGGAAAAGACCGAATTTCATTGAAAAGGGGAAAGGATCAAGGTGGGACCGAGGGTGTAGCGCAATCGCAATCGGAAATCGGGCGTGGAAGAGGGGAAAATGTTATACCATAGGATTTGCCGATGCGATTGGGCATCCTTTATAAAACGTAATAAAATATGACTTAATGCATTTCAAAGGGAAATAACATTTTAACTTGGAGCGGGGGGGGAGGGGGGGGGACTTTACGGTGGGACCCGGGGACCAAATCGCAATCGCAATCAGGGATTTGGGGCGGGTGTATTACATAATAAAATTCCTTCGATGAAATTGGGGATAAGCAATGAGGGGGGAAGTCCTTTGTATAAAATGAAATAAAATGAAATTGAATATTTACAAAGGTTAAAAGCTCTTTCATTATGAATGGGTGGAAGATTACGTGGTGGGACCCGAAGGTCAATCAGAACCGGAAGCGAAAGGGGAGTGGGGGCCAAGTGTTATTTAAAATCGCCAATTGCGATGGAGCGACGGGCTGTGGGCCGTCAGATCGTTGGGCAGATCGACGGCGGAGGAGTAATTGGGCGGAGTCAATCGGGAGGGACTCAATCGGGAGCACCCAATCGGGAGCACTCCATCGCATTGGAGTCAATCAGAATGCCATGTTAAGTGTTGCGATTGTGGTCGGGAAAAGAAGGGAATTGGATCGGCAGGGGTTTTATAATATAAAACCTTTAAACCTTTATTATAAGGTTTAAAAGGCATGAGGGGAAGTGGTTTATTAAATCGGATCGGGGTTTTATATAATAATTTTGCAATTGCGATTATGTAATCGGAAGGGGAAAAGGGGTTTAATCAGGACTTTATAATAAAAAACTTTAAATGTTATTATAAAGTTTAAGGGAAAATGAGGAAAAAAGGGTTTGGTTTAGGGTATAGGGGAGCTTTATTCACTTATGCATAAATTTCAATCCAGGAGTCAGTTTTGAGAGTGTAATATACCGTTGGAAAGCTCTTTCCGAGCTCTTTCTGATGGACATACTTAGAACATGATTCTAGACTAAAAATGCTGTGGAAAATTTCTCTGAAGGGCAGGGTGGTGACTTTGTGGAGATAGTAGCTTCTAAAGTGCGACTTATATCATATGACGACATAAAATCACATAAAGGATGATAATAAAAGAAAATCATCATGTTTTCACCTCAAAACATGGTTTTGAGGTGAAAATTACATAAAACTGAATAAAACATTTCTTTGCTCTTCCCAGGTGCTGTGACTTTGAGTTTATTGACTTCCTCATGACCTTGTTGATATTTATTGACACTTGACTCATTAATTTGACCATGGTAAGATCCTAGAACCTAATGAGACCTATCCTATGACCTACTAAAATGACTCACAAAGTGAAAGTAACTCATGACTAAAGACCATAGAGAGGAGAATCAGAAAGTTTCATATAAGGGAAAAATGATGAAAAATCACTACCATCAATGAATCCATGACCTAGCGGAATGGTGAAAATTTATGGTATGGGACTCGTAATATGCAAATGAAAAAGAGAAATTTTGATCACTGATGGCAGTATGACTAGACTGACACTAACAGGAAGGATAGCAACCTTCCAAATTGCATCTTTGGCATGGGAGATTTCAAAGAGGAGGATGACCATATGATAGATGTTCTTCATGAGAGATCATCAGCGCTGTCACTATGGAGGATAGATACATATTGGAACTCCCAGCTGTTGGTGGAGTATTCCAAGGATATTTTCACTTGCATGATATTGGATGACCAGTTGCATGAGGAGGGATATTCAGTCAGAGATGGGGTCATCTATTATCATGGTGGGATCTTCTTATTTGGAGCTTCCAAGCTCAAGGAGAAGTTGCAACTAGCAGCTCATGAGGATTTTCTCTTCAGCCACAGTTATTCTATGAGAGCATACCACACCATCATGGAGGGATATTTTTGGGAAGGCTTTGAGGAGGAGATATATCAGCATATGAGGAGATGCATGGATCATGTGGAGATGGAGGAGATACATAAATCTTTGGAAGAGTTTGCACAACCACCTCTTTCCTCTTTGAGGATGAGAGGAGACTCATCTATGAGACACTCCATTTGCATGAGAAAAATATATGGTAAGGGTATCGTTTGTTTACATAATGATTGGTATAATGTATATATACATCCCTTAACCATATATGTGTAGGATGTTGCTCCATGGAGGAGCATTATTTCTTCTAGACTGCATGGTCTACTTGAGGCCATGAGCAGTATTGATGACCACTCCCTAGGAGGACTTGGGGAGGAGATGTATTATGGAGAACATGCTCACTTTGTACCATACATCATTCACTTTCTCCAAACATATGAGGAGAGTGGGACAACAAGCAAGTCGTTGAGAAACCACACTTTTTGTCACTCTCTATTGTAGTTGAGGGTCAAACCACGTTGGTTACATTTGAGGGACCATTGTCCTTCTCCCTTGCTACATATGGCAGCAAGTATGGTTCTCATTATGATTCCCTATGTTGTTGTTGTTATTATTTTTATTAGGAGCATGATTGGGGGAGTGGCACATTGGTTGGATGTGTCCCTTGGGGGAGAGATTTCCCACATTGTTTTCATTGCATGTTTTGATGGTAGCATCAGAGAGTATGTGGCCACTACAACAAAACACTTGTTTCCTTATGAGGTGAGCCATATGATTGATTGGATGCCATATGATGGTGATTTCAAACTCATCATATATGGAATGATTTGGGCCAGAATGTTTCATAACGTTGGAGAGGAGATCCTTGAAGATATAGTCTTCATTTTGCCTCTTAAGGGAAACATTATTGCAACCTAGGATTAGCAAACACTCTACACTTATCATAAGTGGAGAGGAAGACAACATGGGGTAGGCTATTTTGTCTACCATGATCATATTTTCAGCCCACTTACATTACTGGAGCTTAAGGTGGAGGATGATTTGTATGAGTTGCCATGTTGGGAGGTAACTCACTTTATATGGATGATTTCTTAGGGATGGAGGATACACATGGGAATGATGATTCCAAATGTATTTAAGATCCCATGCCTCAAGAAGGTCTTTAGACAACCCTTTTTTGCCTCCATGGATGTTTTACATGATGATAGCTATTTGGGATGCACACCAAAAGCTAGCTTGCATACTTGGGAGGGACAACTTGGAGATATATTGATGAGACATCATCTTGATCCTTGGAGGATTTTATCATATGAGGATGCTATAGGGGAAGAAGGGGAAACCTCTCAGTTATATCCTTATATTTTCTTGAGGACAAGCAACATTTGGGAGGAGAGGATTGTAATATTCCAAATCTAGCATGTAGCTAATTGGAATATTGATTTTTTATTTATCACCTAGCAGCTGAATAAATGGGTAAGGAAGCCCATGCATATTAAAAATATGAATAAAATCCCTCATAATGTGAAAATGGATAGTCATAAGAGCTGGATTTCACACCCTCATGTGTGAAAGAGGACATTTGCATGTGGACAAGGTCAAGTTTGACCAAGTCAACAGCGCTGGGATAGGAGGTGGAGAACACTTTGAGAGACATCGCAGTGTGAATGGGAGGAAGATTCCTTGGCAGAGAAAAAAATTAATGAGTGGGACCCATGGTGAGGGGGCTTTCACTTGTTTAAAAGGAGGGCAAGGAAGCCATTGATATTCATGATTTGGATTATTGATTTCATGGTCTGATTAGACTTTGTGCATTTTCGTGTTGTTTAGCAGAGTTGTTGTGCTGCTTAGCACAAGGCATTCCTGTTTAGGAATTCCTTCTCCTTTCAAGAGAGGCCTCTTGAAGGAGCTTGCTCTTCATTTCTCCACATCCAGGCTTGAGTCCAAGCATCCTCCTTCAGCTACAACGCAGTTTCTGTTTAGAGCTAGGTTGTGTTGCAGGGTGTTGTAGTAGAGGTTACTCAACACCACTTCCAGAGCTTATTTTTCAGAGGAGGAAGCCTTCTTTCCTTTGGAGGATCAGTGAGGAAGCATCTGGAATGATTTCACCATTTTTTTCATCAGTCCAACCATTTTCCATCATCTACAGCACAATCCCTCTCCTTGACTTTATTATTTTCAGTGTGCATCTGCAGTGAGGGTTGCAGTGTTTGTTTGGAGGGTGAGATCTTCAGTGTTAGGATCAGCCTTTCACTTGGGGGATCCATTGGAGGAGGTTTGTTCAGATTTTGCATCATCTATAGCCATCTCCATCGAGTTCTTGAGTTGCAGCTGCTACTCAGTCTAGAGACTGAAACTCCGATATTTTTTCCATTTTTTACATTTTAGGAAATCCTTTCTGGATTGTCTTGAAATTCAGTTTGGGGGTCTATATCTTCACTCCCAACGTTGTTTGGGCCCTACATTTGTATATGTGTATTTACACTTCCCAGAATTTGATCTGAAAATGGAATGTACTTGTTTAAGGGTACAAGGTATCCATTTCCCATAATTTCAAATGTGAGCTATACACTCCAAGTGACCTCTGAAAATGTGAAAACTTCTTATTCTTATACAGAGATAGACTGTAGGGGCATTCACCGGACATGTCACCTCTAAAGAGAGGATGAGTTCCAGAGGCTACCTGGCCCTCTACAGGCTCTGCCTAAAGAAATAATGAAGTAAACACTTAGAAGTCTTTGACATACACATACTTGAAGTTTGATGTCTTGCGGAATAAGACAAATAACTTTCTACAGCTGAGTAGGTGATTATGTGTGTATGCAAGTTATGTATATTTGCTGTTTAACACTTTATATCAGTTTTTTTTAGCATATCATCTTCAGCAAATAAAGACATCAAAATGATAAAGCAGTTCACCCCCCCCTCTGGGCTACATCTGCTGGACCAAGCCTCTCAAACTAGGCTTGTCCTCTTGTATTAAAAATGCTACAAAGGCTAATACAAGAATATGAGTGTCTCGAAAGACAGATCTGACTGTAAATACAGAATCAGAAGATAGGAATTAGCGAAACATGCTATTTCCCAAACACTAAACAGTGAAATTGTACCTTATACAGTACTTTCCCCAATTGGCCCTGGTGGCCCTTTAGACTTGCATGGAGAATTTCGAGGTGAAGATGACCTCAATTGGTTCTTAAACCTCTGTCATTAGACTCAGAAGGTCGAAAATAGCAGAAATAGGCTTTTGAATCACCAAAAATGGATGAACATAGCCCCCAAACAGCTCCAGCACTGAAATGGCCCTAGTGGCCCTGAAAGCTTCCCTGAAGCTAAACAGTGAGAAGAATGCCTCAAAAGGAAAAGAGAGCTGTATAAATGGATTTATAATGCTGAAAAACTTCAGGAATGACCTTCGTTCCACATTCACTGGCTGCACAATTCCCAATGCAGCTCCCAAACTGATTTGGCCCTAGTGGCTCCTGGAACTTCCACGAAGCAAAATCACCTAAAAACGACCTCAGATGGCTGTGAAACCTGTGCCAATTGCTTCAGAAGGTCTAATAGACCCAAAATCAAAAAAAAATTCTTCCAAAATGGACTTTCCTAGCCAAAGTTATGGCCATTTACTCCCAACTGCCAGCTGCCCCTACAAAAACTCCAGATAACTTTAGTTGGAGTCAGTTAGGCCCGCCAAATATGGCGGGTCCGCCCAAATTTGGCGCTCTGCCAAAATTTCCGCCAACTTGACTGTCAGTTAACTCCGCATTCAGCGCGCATGTGACCAAAAATCTCGGCTGGTGGTTTGCATTGGATTTTGTGCCCGGCGGTTAAGGGAATAGACCCACGGTTTTGGGGCTGGGTCGTATGGCATGGGGTGCTGGCCCTTAGGGGCTGGCCCCGTTCTTTTTCTGCCCAACACAAAATCAAACTTTAAAACAATTTTATGCTGCCCACATAACAAGACCCACCTGTTTGGCCCAACGGTAAGGCGTATGGCTATTGATCCGGAGGTCATTGGATCGAACCTCACCACCACCAAAATTTTAAACAACGCACATACCCTTGCTGACGTCACCCTGGGCCACGTGGCGGCCTCCGGGCCTGCCACGTGGAAACCTGTGATTGGCTGCCCAAATGGAATATTCCAAAGAATATTCTACGGAATATTCTTTTTTTAATATTTTTTTTTTGAAAAATATTCAAAAATTAAGGGTTATTGGGAAATTTTTTTTTGGCGTAACTTTCTCATACGGCGACCGTTTTCCGAACCGTTCACGGTGCCAGAATCAGAAAGACGAGCTCTATCCGTTCATTCAGGTTCAAACCAGTTCTGAGCACCTTTATTTTTAACCATTTTATGACACTTGGTCCTGAGCTCCTGATCACACCTCCCAAATGAGAAGGCTTTTGGTCCTCAAAAGCTTATTGAATCTCTGATCTGAACTGTACAGCACTTTAGGAATAGAAATATCCTCTTCCAGTCAGCCAAAAGAGCATATTGATGCCAAAAATGTCCTGCCTTGCTAACTGTCGTCATGGCGACTTTTTGCTGCATACGCCAAGTACTTGTCGAATCCCGACCAAGTTCTTTCGCCAGACAAATCTGAAATTGCAGGAACCAGCAATGAAACTTGCTGATATCTGAGCTGAAATATTCCCCTGAACATGTGGGCTTGCCAACTGTCACGATGCCCATCCATGGCACCTCCGCTCCAGAAGAAGAGCTGCCTCCCAAATGAGAAGGCTTTTACAAAGATGAAACACTTCATCATTTCTCCTCTTTACAATCTTGGAGATCAAATTAGCTTTTTCCAAGTCAATATTACATTACATGCATGGTTAAAAACAAATTAATCAACCATTCAAGTTAATCACACATACATGTTTAAAATACAAGGAAATCATCATGATCCCTGTGCTCATGCATCTCATTCTCATGCATGCAGTTTATCCTTCAACTTTCTCTTAAGTACAATCATAAGTACAAGATCCTCAATCACATGTACATGTACTTTCAAAGCTGAAATGAATATAACTTTAGCTACGATAGAGTGAGTCTCATACTCAGCTTTTCCATCCTGCAACTTGCATTCCCTTAACAAAGAAAATGCATTCAATCAAAAGACATGCAACTTTAATTGGATAAGAATTCTAACCATTTCTTACCAATCCATTTCAAAGGCGCTTCCTTTAATTGCACATCGATATCAGCATGTGTATCATCCTGACACATATCAATGATGGAAACTTCCTTCCCATTCTTGCCATACTCTTTCTCCCATTTCTTCAACTTTTGTGGAAGCATTGTTGGATTCAGAGTCCAACACCTTTCAACAGTATGTCCTTGCTTATGGCAATAAGTGCAACACATGTTCATCTTCTTGACCGCATGATTTGCATTGTTCTTTGGAACTTTGGCTTCTTGCCTCCTTTCCTTCAAAAGTTTCCTGTATGTTGCCATTCTTTTCCAACATCTAGAAACACTATGGTTAAACAAACCACAAAAAGAACATGCAATTCTTTTCCAATGCTTATGTGGAAATTTTCCATGCTTTACATGATCAAAGGAAATATGATTGAAATCAGATTTATACCTTTCTCTTTCACCTTCATTACCTTCATGAGGAGGTGAATCGAAAGAAGAAGAAGCTCCCTTTGGAACACTATCAATCCCAATAATGGTTTTAGAGCTTTCACCACTCCCTTGTTCAAGTGCATGCTGATGCACACCTTCTTCCTTCATGGCTGCTTTGGAACTTTCTCCATAGGATTTTCCATAGCCAAGACCCAAATTCTTAGGCCTTACCTCAACCATTATTGGCTCAACTATACCCTGTGCATGTTTTCCCAATCCTTTTCCTTCATATCCCATTTTGGACATCAACTTGGACCCTATGCCTCTGGTATGTTTCTCAAAAGAACCAGCATAAACATTCTGATAAGAAATTGAAGACAAACTAGAATTGTTTACCTCTTCTTCAAGCTGATACTTGGCTAAGGCTTCTTTGGCAACAAGGAGTTGTGTCTCCAACTCATGCATCCTTTCTAGCTTCATGTTTGCAATACGAAGTTGGCCTTCCATTTCCTGCAATTGGTCAGAAAGCAACTGCTTCTCTTCCCTCATGGAATTCAACTGCTCTTGAAGTCTAGAGCTCTTTCTTTCATCCTCATACATTTCTCTCACCATATTCATCATGATGAAAAATTCTTGCTTCAAGCCTTCATCAAAAAAATCTTGTGAAGGAGGACGATTTTGAGAACTCACTTATGAAAGTTGTCATTATAAAAATGAACAAAAGAGCTTCAGCAAACTCAAACAACAAGTAGTTTGCAGAATAATAAAGCAGTCAATATTCAACACTGCTTAAGACACCTTTCAAGCTACACGATCAAGCTAGTGATGTCAGTCAAGAAAACCTAGTGCTCTGATACCATCTGATCTGAAAATGGAATGTACTTGTTTAAGGGTGCAAGGTATCCATTTCCCATAATTTCAAATGTGAGCTATACACTCCAAGTGACCTCTGAAAATGTGAAAACTTCTTATTTCTCATACAGAGATAGACTGTAGGGGCATTCACTAGACATGTCACCTCTAAAGAGAGGATGAGTTCCAGAGGCTACCTGGCCCTCTACAGGCTCTGCCTAAAGAAATAATGAAGTAACACTTAGAAGTCTTTGACATACACATACTTGAAGTTTGATGTCTTGCGGAATAAGACAAATAACTTTCTGCAGCTGAGTAGGTGATTATGTGTGTATGCAAGTTATGTATATTTTTTGTTTAACACTTTATATCAGTTTTTTTTAGCATATCATCTTCAGCAAATAAAGACATCAAAATGATAAAGCAGTTCACCCCCCCTCTGGGCTACATCTGCTGGACCAAGCCTCTCAAACTAGGCTTGTCCTCTTGTATTAAAAATGATACAAAGGCTAATACAAGAATATGAGTGTCTCGAAAGAAATATCTGACTGTAAATATAGAATCAGAAGATAGGAATTAGCGAAACATGCTATTTCCCAAACACTAAACAGTGAAATTGTACCTTATACAGTACTTTCCCCAATTGGCCCTGGTGGCCCTTTAGACTTGAATGGATAATTTCGAGGTGAAGATGACCTCAATTGGTTCTGAAACCTCTTCCATTAGACTCAGAAGGTCGAAAATAGCATAAATAGGCTTTTGAATCACCAAAAATGGATGAACATAGCCCCCAAACAGCTCCAGCACTGAAATGGCCCTAGTGGCCCTGAAAGCTTCCCTGAAGCTAAACAGTGAGAAGAATGCCTCAAAAGGAAAAACAAGCTGTAGAAATGGATTCAGAATGCTGAAAAACTTTAGGAATGACCGTCGTTCCACATTCACTGGCTGCAAAATTCCCAATGCAGCTCCCAAACTGATTTGGCCCTAGTGGCTCCTGGAACTTCCACGAAGCAAAATCACCTGCAAACGACCTTAGATGGCTGTGAAACCTATGCCAATCGCTTCATAAGGTCAAAGAGACCCAAAATAAAAAATAAATTCGTCCAAAACGGACTTTCCTAGCCAAAGTTATGGCCATTTACTCTCAACTTCCAGCTGCCCCTACAAAAACTCCAAATAACTTTAGTTGGAGTCAGTTAGGCCCGCCAAATATGGCGGGTCCGCCCAAATTTTGTGCTCCGCCAAAATTTCCGCCAACTTGACTGTCAGTTAACTCCGCATTCAGCGCGCATGTGACCAGAAATCTCGGCTGGTGGTTTGCATTGGAGTTCGTGCCCGACGGTTAAGGGAATAGACCCACGGTTTTGGGGCTGGGTCGTATGGCATGGGGTGCTGGCCCTTAGGGGCTGGCCCCGTTCTTTTTCCGCCCAACACAAAATCAAACTTTAAAACAATTTTATGCCGCCCACATAACAAGACCCACCTGTTTGGCCCAACGGTAAGGCGTATGGCTATTGATCCGGAGGTCATTGGATCGAACCTCACCGCCACCAAAATTTTAAACAACGCACATACCCTTGTTGATGTCACCCCGGGCCACGTGGAGGCCTCCGGGCCTGCCACGTGGCAACCTGTGATTGGCTGCCCAAATGGAATATTCCAAAGAATATTCTGCGGAATATTTTTTTTTTAATTTTTTGAAAAATATTCAAAAATTAAGGGTTATTGGGCAATTTTGTTTTTGGCGTAACTTTCTCATACGACGACCGTTTTCCGAACCGTTCACGGTGCTGGAATCAGAAAGACGAGCTCTATCCAGTCGTTTAGGTTCAAACCAGTTCTGAGCACCTTTATTTTTGACCATTTTACGGCACTTGGTCCTGAGCTCCTGATCAGCAATAGTTTCTCTAATAAAACTGCGCTGTCATAGCCTTGGGCATTTTTCTGTGTAGCAGTGACCTTCATTTTTCCATGTACATGTTTCTTGAGGCTTGCATTGCCTAGGTTGAGTGATTGTTTCCTCAAGACATTGTATGCATTTTCTGATATTATCTTAATATGATGGATATTTGGATCTTCTTACATCCTATGTGTTGTTGTATCTCCAATTTTGGAATATCTTAATATATTCCCATTATTGTAGATTTTCCCTATTTTTGGATATTACACATCATTTTCACTCTTTAATGACACTAGTCTCAAGTTTTGTGATATTGGGCAGTTTTCTCACTTTTCTTGTCCCAAGATCCTAGCCTGTACTAATATTTGTGTAAGCTCATAAAATAGTTACTGATTGATTTTATTAAGCACTTAATTTTAGTGTACTTGCATTTAAGTCTTCGGAGGGGGATTGGACGTATAAATTTTTAGGCGACTCTGACACAAACCATGCATAAAATTATTTTTAAATTCAGTTCGATGAAATAGTTACTTCTACAAGGAGAATTTTTTCATACATCCATGCAATGAAAAACATCCAATAATGCAGTTCATCCTATGAACGATATAGATACCAATGCTCATTAACAACTATTTAACCCAATAATTTACAGAATGAAATCAACTATATCATAAAAACTAAAAAAAAACTTTTCCTTTCAAAAATTAAATGTAACTAAGCTAACTTTTCAAAAAGAAAAAATAATATGCCAACAAGCAACCAAGCACAGAGATCCAATTTGCAGGAACTAGAATGCTAGCCAACAACTCAACAACCAGGGAAATTACAACAAGGGTGAAATATCTAAGTTTAGGCTGAGTAACACTGCGTATCAAAGGGTACAATGCATTAATAGTAGGACTAACACATTGTTCTCAAGAAGGAGTTGCGTTATAATGCTCTGGAACACACACAGGGGGTGTGTTATTGAGGATAAACTGCAAATTGTGGTAAGGTAAGGCCTGTTATGGACAATGAGCAGATGAAATGTTTACAAAGCACATCAAATGGTCAAAAAGGGATGTGAGCAGAACATGAAGTGATAGAGGGAAAGAACCAAGGGTGTGGAAATGAAAAACTAAGAACTAAGGATTAGTCTCCAGTGGAGTCGCCAATTCAGCTTAGGGGTAAAATGTAGAGGTGGTATCTAGAGTAAGGTCCCTCTTAGGCCTTCCAGGGACCCAAGGTAAACAGTTAGATTAGCTGCAACATTCACAAAGTAAATACATGCATGTTTATACTAGTACTTGATTTACATAGTGAAGTAGAAAAGGATTACCTTGATGTGTAGTGTGGTTTTGTTGGAGAGCTCAATGTAGTGTGGTGGAAGTCCTCCTCACCAGCTCCAAATCCAAATTCTACGAGAAAACAACGAACTAACGTAATCTTCACAGTGTTATCACAATAAAAAATCAAAACAGGTATATAATCAAACAAGAAACCATGTAAATCTAAGCCACTTATAACATGTATCTCTAAGAAATAAATCAATAGATGCAATAGCAAGACACCAAGTGGAAAAAATAGAGGCAATTCTACTATATCAAAGAAGGAATATTACAACCATCAGTTTGGTCAAGCTTCCCTAAGTTCTCTGACTCCAAGCTCTCTCTCGTCAATATCCTAGTGTGACAATGCTTAGGAAAATAGTTCTCAATGAACCAAGCCAACCATGAAACCTCACACTAAAAAAAGTTTTTGCCTAAAAAAATCAACCTTTCGACATTTTATAATGAGCCCTTGCCTCCAATTTATAAGAGTTTTGGAGGATCAACCTTGCCATTATTCTCCATTAGTTCGATTAGGGAAAAATCCATGATGTTTCCAAAATTTTCTAGCTTTTTCCCTCTTTGGATGCTTAGTTAGGTTTGGAAATGTCCAATCAGAGGCCTACACCACAGGTTGCCAGCCTTTTGGATTGACTCATTGAGAAAAATTTGAAAATGTCAGTAAGTTACTGCGGAATTTTTCCCTTATTCTTCATGAAACGTGGTTAACGATGCCCCTTAGGAAAGACAATGCGTTAACCTAGGCACTAACGCTCCTTACAAGAGGTAGGGAAGTGTTATAACTTGGCCTAGCAGTGTCTGGGGTACGTTACCTTGGAAAAATAGGTCTCTGTCTATGTAAAATTATTCCTTCCATGTGTCCTTCTCCTCTGATTTGATGAGGAGGTCATTTGTGGTATAACACATAAACATAGTTGAACCAAATATTTCTTTCAGCCAACCACCCCTATGCCATATTCCAATCATGAATGTGGGATATCATGGGATAGACCAATCCAAAACAACCAAGGGAATCCAGAGGTTAAATGACCTCCACCTTCACCATATCATGATCTCACCTAAACTGGCCCCGAGATCACAAAAACAATCTGACCTTGGAATGCCTCTAGATTCATTCACCATTTTTGAGGAATTTTGATATCTCCACCCTCAGGATTTACTGTGTATCCCGCTATTAGCAGTCAAGGGATTCCTAGGCATTTCATAATTTTTCCGAGACAACCTTTGCCCCAGATTTTGAAACCTTCCGACAATTCCAAAGCTCAAAACCGAGAACAATCCCATCACACCATGGCTATCCAGAAATCAAAATGCAAGGCTAAAAACCATTGTCAAAACCTGACAAAACCATGCCACAGGAAACAAAAGAACCAAATATTAACGTGCACATACCATGCATGTCAAAACCAACTACCAAATCATACATGAAATTTGTTACCTACAAGTATTTTTTTTGAAATTGCTTGATCCTGCTTTTCCTTTCTTGATCTTTGCATTCCTTTCCTTTCCTTGCTTAATATCTTTCTCCTCTTGGTTCTATTCTCCTATCTAAGACAAATTCTAAAAATGAACTGAATTTTTTTTACCAACTAATGCTCTGAGGTATTTTTATTGATGAGACCTCTAATTTCTTCAATTTTCTATTATTTTCCTTCATTTTCCTCCTCACATGCAACTTGTGACCTTTCACCTTCCTTTTATCCTAATTTCCTTTATTTTCATAATTAAATGTGCCAAAAATATTTTTTTCCTTTTCAAAGCCTTCGTCATTTCCTTATCCAATTTCCCTTAGCCATAAACACATCAAGTGATGCACACTAGGATATATTGTCCAACATTCAACTTGGAATAAGTGTTCCTTAACCGTGGTCTTATTTTTGCCTTTATTAACTTTTATTACATGGAATTTTATCTTGGGTCTATTACAGAACTTGTTAAGTTTTGCAACTAAGGTCAAATTCCATATTGGAAAACTCAGATGATTAAGATAACAATTTAATTAGATTCCTCTTTTTGAGAGGATCAAAACCAACCTATAGATCGCCCCAATCAATTAAGCATAAATTAAGTTATGAATTAATTTATTATTTTTTATGGGTCGACTTAACCGCATGTTGATTTGGTCAAATCCCCAAGTGGTCCCTCACAAATTTATAAATCGAGGTGACCTCGAGATCATTTGTACACTTGCTCAAGCGATCCATGATTTGCATCTACCAGTTTATTTCATATATGTTTATGTATTGGCTTGCACAGGTACGTCAGAAGGAGTTCATGCAGTGGTTCACAATAGATCAAGATCATATTCTGATACACATTTCAGGTCTGGGTCTATTGGGCCAAAATCGCAGGCAATAAACACTTAAGTATTGGCCTAGGTTAGCAGAGCCGCGGGCTGGATGTGTTGTTCCCACGGCTAAGGAGCCAAAGTCATTGGCACAACTTGTTAAGGGCATGACCAAATCCTTAAGGTGATATCGGGCTAATCTGAAGCAGATTCGTGGGCACAAAGTGTTGTGGTAGCAGCTCAGAGCCCCAAAGCCATGGGCTAAGCATGTTAAGGATGTGGCTTAGAGAATTACTAGGTAGATCTATTTTGGTTCACCTTCAGTTGATTGTGTAGTGCTTCGAGACATTAGTCGTTCAATAACAGTTGCGTCAGAGTGATCATCGACAGTCTCTTGGATTCATATCTAGGGCTTAAGAGTTGAGATCACTTGGTGATATTTCAGATCTTTGTTTTGATATTATAGATCTGTTGATTTTTATATCAGATCTCTTTGTTTCCGCTTGTTACATAGTATTTTTTTGCATTCCTAAATTTTTATCCGAAGTGTCATCTTTTGTGCCGCTCATGTCACAAACTTCGCAAAGTGACAAAAGCTATATAAACTTGTTCATCCTGGACAACATGCTTAAGAGATCCCTGAAGACCTAAAAGAGAAGTATCTTGAATTTTTTTTGAAAAGTTTGTAAAAAACCTTATTTTACAAGACCAACCCGGTTCTCCCCTTTATAAGCTTGCGGTTGTCACCCTGTCCCTATCCTGTGAACAATGCAACTAGCATGGGAATTAATTATTAAAAACGCGTTGTTCCTCTAAAGGTGGGTTCTCAAAAGATGGAGTAGAAGATTCAACCTATATAATTATGTTATATTCCTACTTAGCCTAAGCTAAGAGGAATATACAATTTTGTTTCATTTTCTGTTGCATGACTAAATGAATAAAGGAGGACATGTAAAACTCCTGAAAAGAATGAATAAATCAATGCCCATATGAACAAGTATAAATTTGGGCCATGTAAACAAATCACTTGTAGGTGTGAAAGGGGTTTGAGCTATGAGACTGGGTCAACCTTGACCAAATCTACAATGTTGTCTAGATACAATGTATCTCATGGAGGGACAACGTAGTTCTATATGGATGCCCCTCATGTGAAAGGAGCTAATACATCAAGGTGGTTTAGGGTTTGCCAAGGCTTTCATCTTATAAAAGGAAGGGGGAGGCAGCAAGAGAAGGTGGTTGATTGTGCATATTTTTGAGTATCTTGTCTATTTGGACAAATACCATTCTCTGTTGTTTAGCTGAGAATAGTGCTGCTTAGCACTTGGGAGTTCTTATGCAGGGATCCCACCTCTTCCATTGAGGATTTCTTGGAGGAGTCTTGCTGATTTCATCCACCATCAGGCATTTGGCCAAGCTCATATTTCAAATATAGTTCTGATCCTATTTAGGATTAGGTTGTCCTTGCAAGCTACAACAAGTGGATGTCATATTTTCTCAGATCTAGGCGATTTCAGGCCCTCTTTTCACTAGGAAAGTCTTCTATCCCACGAGAAAGAGAGTTCTGAACCTTTGGAGCTGATATTTCACATCTTGGCATCAGGCCAACTCAGTACTTCAGGCTACAACACAGTTTCCCTTCCAGAACTGCGTTATTTTCAGTGGAGGTTTTGCAGGGTGTTTTGATCCCCTTTTTGAGAAGAGATCTCTGGTGTTGGGATTTGACTTTCACTTTGGTGATCCATGGATTAGCTTGATAATCCATGTTCTGTATAGATCTGATCTATTTCCAATGAAAAATCATCTTCATAAATTTCTGAATAATATTGCAGATCTGCTACTTTAAACTCAAATCTACTCTTTGTATTGCATGATTTGATCAAATCTCCAAGGGGATCTTGTAATAGAAAATTTCTAGTGTACAGATCTGAAATGGATCTGATATTTTGTACACAGATCTGCTCTATATCTAAAGTGTAACATTCAGCTACTAGAGCTCCATAAAATAACACTGTTAAGCCATTTTGCAGTAAATATATGTGTTGCAGTCCTCTTTTTTGAAGATTTCTTTCTCTCTTGTCTTCTATATTCTGCTGTATAATGTAAGAGCATCAATATAAATCTAATTTTCTACTGTATATTCAAAATTTGATCTTATTTGATGGCCTCCTACTCATGCTTTCCAAAACTACGTTATTTATGAAGCAGTTTGTTGTACATAGCTGCAAACCCTCTCTTTGGGTGTTTTTCAGCTAGACTAGGTGGTGGGAGATCTGTTTACCACACTTGGTTTGATTTGTTTTTGTTCTCATTTTGGATATAGACCCCAGATCTACTAATCTAAGGGATCCATGAGCTGAAAACTCATTTCTGTGCACATATTTCCTAGAAGTGCGTTATTTCAGCAGGCACTGCTATGCATTCCCATTTGGGGATATTATAGTGGTATCAAAGCTCCTTTCTTGGCACAGCCTGTGCTTCCATTGAAGAGACAAAACCAACATGCATTTAAAAGAATATGAGCCTCTTATTGATAGGGATAAGAGGTATCATAATAGAAGTCACAAGAAATTTGATTACACCACTGAGGATTAAGACAAGGGTAAAGCCCTTGAAACTGGAAGTGATAAAGAAGGAGAAGGGTTTGCAAGAACTCTTTTGGTTGCCATGCAAGATATTTCTAGAGAGATCAAAGAGATGAGAATGGATAGGATGAAGGAATCTCCTGGGATATTTCATCCTGGGGAAAGCTCTGGCATGTCTCGCCACTGGAATGGTCAACCAGTGAACCAGCCACAAGCTCCACAAGCTCCACAATGCTCTACTATGCCTACCTTCTTGGCTATGGAGAATGAAGGGTCACAAGAGAAAGCATCCCTTGAAGACTACTTTAAGGAATATGAGTCTCAGAACCAGAGATTCAAGGACCACTTGATTTTTCAAGAGTTTTGTCACCTCAAGGACAAAAGAAGACCAAGGCATCATTATAGAGATGGTGGATTCATTCAGAATCATGATAGACATCACTCTATCGGCATATTATTTTTTCCCAAGTTTGATGGGTCATACACCAGTTCTGCCAAGGCATGGGCAGAAAATCTAGATATCTACTTTCAGTTGAACAAAGTCCTTGAGATTGAAGCCATCAAGATTGCAGCGCTGCACTTTGAAGGTGAAGCACACAATTGGTGGTTCCATGGGTTGTCTACATTGGGCCATGCTAATGTGACTGCCTATTCTGAATTAACTAGAACACTGGTGGAGGGGTTTGACGTAAAGGATCCAAAAGCACCTTTCATGAGCCTTGCAAAGTTAAAGCAATCAGGAAATGTAGAAACTTATATCTCTGAGTTTCTGAGATTATCTGTTATGGTTCCTGATCTGTCTACAACAAGGAGAGTGTACATGTTCATCGATGGCTTGGATGAACCTTTGCATGGGTTGGTTAATTCTACCAAGCCCATCACTTTTCATGATGCCAATGAGAGGGCTAAAGACCTCCAAGATGCCTTGCCAAAAGAAAAGGCAACTTTTCAGAATAAGGCCCCTTACCTTTCTAAAGGAAAGGAAGAGAAAGCTGCTCCTTCCAAGGAGAGCTCATTCAAGAAGCCTCTTGATATTAAAGTCAGGATGGAGCTGAGAAAGAAGAAACTATGTTTCAATTGCCAAGAGTCATGGGCACTTGGACATAGATGTGCTGCTGGGAAAGCACACTACATAGAAGTCTTCTCAGATTTTGAGGAGGAAGAAGAAGATGATGAACCAAGAAGAGGTCACAGTGCTGACAATGTTTAGGGAGATCTAGCACCATATGGAGATGGGAATGGAGCCTTTGCTCCAATAGGAGGAACTCTTGCATCTTTGAGAGGAGTACCTAAGTACTTGAACCTAAGAGTACGAGGTTCAATCATGAATTAGAGGGTTTCTGTACTGATTGATAGTGGGGAAACCCACAACTTTATTGATGCTCATATTGTGCAGAGGAGGGCAATACCCACTGTTACTTTTGAGGGATTCTCTGTATTGGTCCTAGGAGATAGGACAATGCAATGCATCAAATATGTCTCATCACTTTCAGTCACTATGGGATCCTACAATTTGGTGGATCACTTTTTTGTAGTTGAAATACCAGACACCAATATCATTTTGGGTGTCTGATTGTTGATTACATTGGGGAAAGTCACCACTGATTAGAAGGCTTTGCAAATGGAATGGGTGGGAATGAAGAGTGGTAAACCTCAAATGATCTAAGGAATGCATACTTACCCCTCACCTAGAACTTCCACACAAACAACAGAGATGGATTTGCGTAGTGGAAGCAAGGATCTCACAGTCCCTTCTCTTATGTTCATGAGAATTCTGCATGGGACATTCATATCTAGTGGCAAACCACTTGGGAGGCCACTAGATTCAGATATTGAGGGGGAGACCTCACAAAGTGTTGCTCCAAATTTAGATCCAGGAGGGATTGGAGTAATGGGAGACCAAGCTACAGCGCTGGGAGGCTTGGGACAACTCAAGAGTGAGGGGGATCTTCTCCCTTCATCACTATCACCCCCTCTCATTTCTAGATTAGCGTTGTGGGAGGTGAAGAATGGGAGGATCAGCCTTCCAACACACATCTTTGGCATGAGAGATGTCAAAGAAGAGATAAACAATATGACAGGCACTCCCATGGATGTATCATCAGCACTGTCATTATTGAACAATGTGGATCTGTACTAGAAATCTCAACTGCTTGTAGAGTATTCCAAAGATCTCCACACATGTATGATACTAGATGACATGCAGCAAGAAGAGGGATAATTAGTCCAAGGGGGAGTCATCTATCATCATGGTAAGGTCTTCTTGGCTAGAGTTTCCAAGCTCAAGAAGAAGATACTACATGGGGCACACAAACAATTATTTCTGAGCCATATGTAGTCAGTGAATATCTACACCCTGATCATGAGGAGCTTTGATTGGGAAGGCTTGAGAGAGGAACTACATCAACAATTTCAAGAGTGCACGAGCTATGTGGATTTAGGACAGCCAATGGACTCTATGCAAGAGTCATTTTAGACATTTCTTCCTTCTTTTGGGAGAGGGGGAATGCCCATGCACAACTCCATGTGTATAAGGAACTATGATGGTAAAGGATCTGATCATGCAAAGCAAGTTTCATTTTCTGATTTATCACATTCTTTTACCATGTTTTTGTAGGCTATAACTCCTAAAGGGAGTGAGAGATCATGTGGATCTCATGGCTTTTGGTGGTCCAATATAAATTCTGAACTTGGCCACTCCCTTGTTGTGCAAAGGGAGATTCCTTTTCATGATGGGTGCTTCCTAAAGGCTCCAAACATATCTGACATCTTCAGCTATGTTGATATGACTCATGCAGTAAATGTGTGGTGGGAATGCCACTTTCCACACCTTTATCTAATGCAGGCAGGAGATGCACTGCGCTAACATCACATGTGGGATTTTGACCCACCTCCTCAAGCTCAAATTTCTGTTTGTGTATATGTAATCTTGCTTCCATACTTGGATGACATAGTTGTTCTATTTATGGGATTTTATAGAGGGAGGATGGGCAGTTTGTATGTACCAAATGGAATGGAACTTCTCTATGTACCTCATGCTACATTTTTTAGAGAAATAATTGCTCCAACCATTTTTATTTTTGTTGAATTTTTCACTCCTTGTGGGATGGACTATGTACATCTTATGATGACCTTGGAGGAACAATTCATGATGTGTTGGCTTGGTGAATACTTGGATTATGAGGAGGAATTGATCCTTGGTGGTGTCACCTCTGGAGAGGGAGAAGTACTGCAGCACTCACCCTATCAGTTTCTTGAGGAAAAGAAACATTATAGAGGGGAGGACTGTGATATTCCTACTTAGCCTAAGCTAAGAGGAATATACAATTTTGTTTCATTTTCTATTGCATGAATAAATGAATAAAGGAGGACATGTAAAACTCCTGAAAAGAATGAATAAATCAATGCCCATATGAACAAGGATAAATTTTGGCCATGTAAACAAATCACTTGCAGGTGTGAAAGGGGTTTGAGCTATGAGACTGGGTCAACCTTAACCAAATCTACAACGCTGTCTAGATACAATGTACCTCATGGAGGAAAAATGAAGTTCTAGATGGAGGCCCCTCATGTGAAAGGAGCTAATTCATCAAGGTGGTTTAGGGTTTGCCAAGGCTTTCATCTTATAAAAGGAAGGGGGAGGCAACAAGAGAAGGTGGTTGATTGTGCATATTTCTGAGTATCTTTTCTGTTGAGACAAATACCATTCTCTGCTATTTAGCTGAGAATCGTGCTGCTTAGCACTTGGGAGTTCCTATGCAGGGATCCCACCTCTTCCATTGAGGATTTTTTGGAGGATTCTTGCTGATTTCATCTACTATCAGCTATTTGGCCAAGCTCATGTTTCAACTACAGCGCTGATCCTGTTTAGGATTAGGTTGTCCTTGCAAGCTACAGCAAGTGGAGGTCAGACCTGCTCAGATCTAGGCCATTTCAGGCCCTCTTTTCACTGGGAAAGTCTTCTATCCCATGGGAAAGAGAGTTCTAAACCTTTGGAGCTGATATTTCACATCTTGGAATCAGGCCAACTCAGTGCTTCAGGATACAACGCATTTTCCCTTCCAGGACTGCATTATTTTCAGTGGAGGTTTTACAGGGTGTTTTGATCCCCTTTTTGAGAAGAGATCTATGGTGCTGGGATTTTCCTTTCACTTTGGTGATCCATGGATTAGCTTGCTGATCCATGTTCGGTATAGATCTAATCTATTTCCAATGAAAAATAATCTTCAGAAATTTTTGAATAATATTGCAGATTTGCTACTTTAAACTCAGATCTACTCTTTGTATTGCATGATTTGATCAAAACCCTAAGGGGATATTGTAATAGGGCCTTTATAGTGTACAAATCTGAAATGGATCTGATATTTTGTGTTGAGAATGCAGCAAGATGATGGAGCTTAGTGAAATGAAGTCGCCTTCACTAAGTGGGCCCGCAGGCGAATTCTGGCGCAAAGTCTATTTTTAGACTATGTCTATTTTTAGACATATGGAGCATGGTTTGGGGATTCCAGTTTGAGATTCTTGGAGCATTGGTCATGTTGGTAAAAATAGATGAGACTCTATTTTTTTAGGTCGAAGAGGTCGAAGGCTATTTTTAGACTGCCTCTCCTAAAAATAGGGAAGTCAAATATTATTTACCCTTAATAATATTTGGACTCTAAACAGCAGTTTACTCTCTTGGAGCACTTCAGTTCGAGCTACAGAAGTGGCTCATGCATCTGACAGAGGAATCACGTGGTTCCCAAGGGTTTGATGACATCATGCATGGTTGACTTCAGTTGGACTTCAGTGGCAGAAGTTTGGAGGAGTTAATGAGACAGCTAGTGGAGTTGTGTTCTGTTTATTTTAGTTGAACTAGTTGAGATTAGTTTAACTAGCTAATCAATTAGTTATGAGAGGAGTGAATTAAATATTATTTAATTCATTAATTAGTAACTCATTATTCAACTCAAGAACACATCAGTTCACTACAGTGCATGATCAGTTCAGTGGAGACCAGTGAAAGAGGCAGATGAAAGGGTGGAGTTAGCTATCAGTGGCGACATCAGTTGTGCATGAGATTTGCACCACACTTGGAGGAATTGCCCATGATGATTGCGCTGTCAAGCCAAGGAGATTCAAACCTTGGATCTCTATATAGATAGGCCTGGATTGCGCAATAGAGGCAAGGCAATTGGCGGTGAGTTTTGAACCAGTAACCTGTTCAAAACTGAGCTAGATTGTGAGTAACTGTATGAGAAAGTACTGAGTACTTGTGAGGAGTATTGTACTGAGTTGGTTACTTGATTTATCCATTATAATATACACAATAGCTGTGGGGTTTTCAGCTATAAGCTTTCCCCATACATACTGTGTTAATGTGTATGATGATTTGATGTGTTATCGCTTGATTTTATTTCCGCATGTTTGATGATCTGAGTGGAAGAGATTATGTGTTGCATATAAATTAGAATTGTATGTGATCAGGATAGTCTCGGTGGATAATTAATCATTATTCATCAAATTTCTACATGGTATCAGAGCTATTGAAGCAGAGATTGATCATCACAGTGATTACAAACTTATTTCGGTAGACAGAGTCTGCATGCGGGCCAGGTAGCCTCCAGATTCATCTTTCTTCGGAAAGTGAAAGGTCTGGTAAATGCCCCTTGCAGTCAATCTCTGTGCTAGAAATAATTTGTTCTCACAGATCTAGAGCGGCTGAGCTTTGAGGTGGAATTCGAAATTTTGCAGCAGTTTTGTTTTCTTGGTGCCAGTGTTGAAAATGTCTTTCAACGGTTTGCGACTCGAATATGCTCTTGAAGGCAGTTCGAATTATGCTGCATGGAAGGATCGCATGGAGGCAGTATTAGAAGATAATGGTCTGAAGGAGTTCGTAGATACGGATGTCCAAAAGCCCACTGATCCTGCTGAAGTCGAAGCATGGCAAAAGAAGATGGAAAAATGTCGAAGGATCCTGTTGGAGGGTGTCAAGGATCATATTGTATCCAGCCTGCATGGAAAGGCTTCTCCATATTTAATGTGGAAAGCTTTGACGGATCTATTCCAGAGTAAGAGTGACCAAAGGAAGCTGGCGCTCAAAGATAAGCTCAGGAACATCAAGATGGAGAAAGGCGACAGTATCGCCAAATACCTCACGAAGTTCACTCAATGCAGAGATGAGCCGGGAAGTGTGGGGGTGACTGTCGAAGACGAGGACATGGTCGACCTGGCTCTCCTTGGTCTTCCGAAGGCTTGGCACTCATATCAAGATAGTGTCAATGGTCGGGAGAAGCTGCCGGGATGGGAGCGCCTTTGGGCGGATCTCATGCAGGAGGAGATAAGGAGGACTACTCAAGATGGATCTTCATCAAAGGGAGCCGATGAAGAAAACTGCGCTTTGGTGGCCAAAGCAAAGAAAGGGAAGGGTAAGAAAACCTCTCATTCTGGTGCAAAGGGAAAGAAGCAGGATATGGCGAAAGTGAAGTGTTTTCACTGCCATGATCACGGACATTATGCTACCAATTTTCCAAAGAAGAAGAAGAACAAGCAAGTGGGAAGATCTGCAGATGGAGAAGCTTTGGCTTCACAGTTCGAGCTTGACTTTTCACTGATCGCATGCTTGGTTTCAAGTGTGATGGGATCGGTATGGTTCTTGGACAGCGGTGCGTCATTTCATATGACGGGAGATCTGGATTTGTTCTCAGATCTGGAGGACAAAGATTTGGGTGTGCACATCGAGATGGGCGATGATGGTAGATACAGTGCGACTGGTATCGGTACCATATCCTTTCAGAGGGAGTCTGGTAAACCCTTTGTATTGAGGGATGTCATGCATGTACCGGGATTGAAGAAGAACTTGATCTCTGTGGCGATGTTGGAGGATAAGGGGTATGATGTGGTCTTCAGCGAAGGAAAAGCCTTCCTGCGCAGTAAGACTACTAGAGAGACCCGGAAGATAGGGGTTCGAACCAAGAACCTTTATCAGTTGCAGGTAGATGGCTGCGCAGCAATGGCATGCAAGGCGGGAGAAGTGGTGAGCCGGGATGATGAGGGCGAACTGTGGCACAGGAGACTGGGCCACCTTCACCATGGAGCTTTGAAGATCCTGCAGCAGATTTCTACTGGGCTTCCTAAGGGCACTCTTGCGCAGTCAGATCAGTGCAAGGGGTGTACTTTAGGGAAGTATGTGAAAGCCACTTTTCACGAGAAGGATAGTCGCGCCACGACGATCCTTGAGAGAGTTCACACAGACGTGTGTGGTCCTTTCTCAGTTGCTTCGACAGCAAAGCACAAGTATTATGTGATCTTTGTTGATGATTTCTCTTGAAAGTGTTGGATCTTCTTCATGCAGAAGAAGAGCGATACATTCACGAAGTTCTGTGAGTTTAAAGCACAGGTCGAGAAGGAGTCGGGGAAGAAGGTGATTGCTCTAAGGAGTGATAACGGTGGTGAATTCATCTCGGCTGAATTCAAGGAGTTCTGCAGCGCAGAAGGGATTCGGAGAGAGCTCATCGCACCCCATAACCCACAACAGAATGGGGTGGCTGAGCGGAAGAACAGAACGATCGTGGGTGCTGCACGGACGATGTTGCATGATGAGGGCCTACCCCTTCACTTGTGGGCTGAGGCATGCAATACAATAGTGTATGTGCAGAACCGTTGTCCTCACAAGGTTCTTGGCATGAGTACACCGGAGGAGGCTTATTCTGGCAAGAGGCCTGATATTTCCCATTTGTGGATTTTTGGTTCTCCTGTCTACATGCATGTGACGAAGGATGCGAGAAGGAAGTTGGATCCAACTGCTGAGGTTGGAATATTTGTGGGGTACACTGATACACCTCACAACTATCGGGTGTATGTGCCAGACAGTCGCAAGACTGTTGTGCGACGGGATATAAAATTTCAGGAGGAGAAAGCCATGCAGTGTTCGCTTGAGAGGGAGCCACACTTGCATGCATATGAGGAGCTGTTAGTTCCTAAGGAGGAGCTTCCGGATGTGGATCAGCCACAAGAGGAGGTTCAGGAGGTGGAAGAAACCACCCAGGCAGCGCCAACCATCAGAGGGCGCATGCGCACTACAGAAGCTGAGCGACTGGCTCGGGATGCAGAGAAGGCTGTAGGACCACCTACAGCACAGCGCAGACAGAGACAGTCACCGGATCGGTACACTGGATACATGGCTCTTGTGAGTCAATGTGTTGTGACGGAGCCATCCTCTTTTGAGGAAGCTGTGGAGGAACCCGCATGGGTTGATGCCATGATCGAAGAATATGATTCGATCGTCGGGAACAGTGCATGGGAGATTGTCCCAAGACCGGTTGGGAAATCAGTGGTGGGTTCGCGATGGATCTACAAGGTGAAGCAGGCGGCTGACGGGAGTGTGGAGAAGTACAAGGCGAGATTTGTCGCCCGTGGCTTTTCACAGATCGAGGGGATTGACTATGAGGAGACCTTTTCACCTGTCACAAGGTACTCTTCCATACGGACGATCCTTGCTCTCTCAGCGCAGATGGGGTGGCACATTCATCAGATGGATGTGAAGACTGCGTTCCTCAACGGAGTCATTGAGGAGGAGGTGTACATAGAGCAGCCTGAAGGTTTCGAGATCTTCAGCAGTGAGTCGCATGTGTGCCAACTCAAGAGAGAACTGTACGGGCTGAAGCAAGCACCTCGTGCTTGGTACACTCGGATAGACAGCTACTTCACCGGGCTTGGATTCTCCAAGAGTGAGGCGGATCCAAACCTGTACCAGCTTGTGGTGGAGGGGAAGCTGTTGATCATCGTACTGTATGTAGATGATCTGATTTTGACTGGCGATGAGCAGTTGATACTTTCATGCAAGGAGGATCCTGCACGAGAGTTTGAGATGAAGGACTTGGGCATCCTTCATTATTTCCTGGGATTGGAGATTTGGCGAAATAACCGAGGACTCCATGAGCTGCAAGTATGCCCGTGAGATTTCGGAGAGGTCTGTCATGCAAGGCCGGCAAGCTCGTCGACACTCCTCTTCCCGGTGGTTGGAGGAAGGAGGATGCTACTTGGCCGAGTGTAGTGGATGCCACTATCTTAATAGTGGGACAAGGGGTCGTTATGTATCCCACCGGTTATCAACCCAATATATACAGGATAACCCAGCTTTCGCAAGCTATGGTTAAGCCTACCAAGCTCTTTTGGAAGGCAGGAAAGCATGTATTGCGCTATATCAGAGGCACATCGGGATATGGTTCATGGTACAGATAGGAGGATCAGTTGAGGCAGCATGGCTTCACAGATTGGTATCATTATATCAGAGATTGTGTTCAGCGGAGAATCATGATGCTTTCATATGTTCCCACGGAGGATCAGGATGCCGACATCCTGATGAAGGCGCTCACCAGGAGCAAGTTCGAATTCCACAGAGGCAGGATAGGGGTTGCAGATTATCCATATCTTGCTGAGAGGGAGTGTTGAGAATGCAGCAAGATGATGGAGCTTTTTTGAGAGTGCAAGCTTCTGTGATCCATAACATATTATATATAAATCTTCCGGATAATCACATGAGAGTTTTATCCTAAAACTCTCATGTGATTATCCGGAAGATTTATATATAATATGATGGAGCTTAGTGAAATGAAGTCGCCTTCACTAAGTGGGTCCGCAGGCGAATTCTAGCGCAAAGTCTATTTTTAGACTATGTCTATTTTTAGACATATGGAGCATGGTTCGGGGATTCCAGTTTGAGATTCTTGGAGCATTGGTAATGTTGGTAAAAATAGATGAGACTCTATTTTTTAGGTCAAAGAGGTCGAAGGCTATTTTTAGACTGCCTCTCCTAAAAATAGGGAAGTCAAATATTATTTACCCTTAATAATATTTGGACTATAAACTTCAGTTTACTCTCTTGGAGCACTTCAGTTCGAGCCTTGGAAGTGGCTCATGCATCTGACAGAGGAATTACGCTATTACCAAGGGTTTGATGGCATCATGCATGGTTGACTTCAGTCAGGACTTCAGTGGCAGAAGTTTGGTGGAGTTAATGAGACAGCTAGTGGAGTTGTGTTCTGTTTATTTTAGTTGAACTAGTTGAGATTAGTTTAACTAGCTAATCAATTAGTTATGAGTGGAATGAATTAAATATTATTTAATTCATTAATTAGTAACTCATTATTCAACTCAAGAACACATTAGTTCACTACAGTGCATGATCAGTTCAGTGGAGACCAGTGAAAGAGGTAGATGAAAGGGTGAAGTTAGCTATCACATGAAGCATCAACAGTAATAGATTTGCACTCATTAATTCTTGGAGGAATTGCCCATGATGAAATTGCCGTGTCAAGCCAAGGAGATTCGAACCTTGGATCTCTATATAGACAGGCCTGGATTGCGCAATAGAGGCAAGGCAATTGGAGGGGAGTTTTGAACCAGTAAGCTGTTCAAAACTGAGCTAGATTGTGGGTAACTGTATGAGAAAGTACTGAGTACTTGTGAGGAGTATTGTACTGAGTTGGTTACTTGATTTCTCCATTATAATATACAAAATAACTGCGGGGTTTTCAGCTATAAGCTTTCCCCATACATACTGTGTTAATGTGTATGATGATTTGATGTGTATCGCTTGATTTATTTTCCGCATGTTTGATGATTTGAGTGGAAGAGATTATGTGTTGCATATAAATTAGAATTGTATGTGATCAGGATAGTCTCGGTGAATAATTAATCATTATTCAGCAAATTTCTACATTTTGTACACATATATGATCTAGATCTGAAGTGTAACATTTATCTGTTGTAGCTCCATAAAATAACGCTTTTATGCCATTTTGTAGTAAATATATGTGTTGCAATCATCTTTTCTGAAGATTTCTTTCTCTCTTGTCTTCTATATTCTGCTGTATAATGTAAGAGCATCAATATAAATCTGATTTTCTGCTGTATATTCAAAATTTGATCTTATTTTATGGCCTCCTACTCATGCTTTCCAAAACTGTGTTATTTCTGAAGCAGTTTGTTGTACATAGCTGCAACCCCTCTCTTTGGGTGTTTTTCAGCTAGACTGGGTGGTGGGAGATCTGTTTACCACACCTAGTTTGATTTGTTTTTGCTCTCCTTTTGGATCTAGACCCCAGATCTACTGAGCTAAGGGATCCAGGAGCTACAAACTCATTTCTGTGCACATATTTCCTAGAAGTGCATTATTTCAGCAGGCACTGTTGTGCATTCCCATTTGGGGATATTGCAAATTCTCGAGAACGGAGTTCTGGTACCTGTTGGTTGAGGATATGTTTGTATACTCCCATGTTTGGCCCTTGATCTTATATCCAAATATTTCCCGCTTATGAATAAGACATTTTCCCCTAATTAGTGGATCCTTAACCTCCTCATGTCTGCTATAAGAGGGTGCCATGCAAGTGAGTCTTGGTTGGTAATTGCTGGTTTCCTTACTTCTGCCTAAATTTCGCTCGTGTGTTGTCGATTTGACGAAGAAGAAGAAGAGATTGAAGAGCATGGATTGGACTTAGATTACCACTCTGAAAGAGGCCTTCAACATCAATGCACTAGTTGTAAAGTCTCCCTTTGTTCATTTTATAATACAAAGTATACTTTGCTTCCCATAAATATGTTAATGCTAATCAATTTAGCATGATACTCCTTGATCTGTGATGTAGTTTTCTTTGAAACATATATAATATGTATCTTTTGTCTTTTGTAGTGTGTCCTCTTTACAGGTATTCAGACGTAGAAAGCATATCGAGGAAAAAACTAGAAAGCGAAATGATCGACATTGACATTGAGGAAACGACTGCATAAGGAGCGAGGTAGGCCATCTCCCTATCTCACTTTAATTTTCAATGTTAAACTAGTGACGCTTATATTCTTTGTCATGGTTGTTACTAGACCCATTCATTGCGCTAGAGGGATCGTTTATTTCAGAGAATTGATTTTCCTGCATAAAAAATTGGCGACTCCGTTGGGGAGCTTATGCATTGTTCGCCCTCTTCTTATTTTTCTCTTCATGCTGTGTTTGGCCAGCCATTGAATGATCATTTGTTTGGCTTGTTTTTTAGCTTGTAGTCTAGCTTGTTAATGTTTTAAAGTATCAGGTATAAATTTTTCTTTCAAAGATTGCTTTTTTTATCCCTCTTTTCCTAGTGCAATGCATATTTTTACAAACACAGTCACGCTGTTAGCGCTGGTTTTTCCTGGAACATTCACGCTGCAGACCACTGCCTGAACTAGTGGGCCACACTAGTCTTAGAAAATATATATTTTTCAATATCTTTTTGAAAATATTTGGTGTGTCTTGATATTTAGAGTATTTTCTTTAATTTTATTACTTTATTTATGGCTTTGAGTTTTTGTAGACACTTTGAGAAGCGCAAATTGGTTTTGTGAGTTAAGTGGTAAATTTTTTGTTTTGATTGAGTCTTGTTGTTGCAATTTAAATAAAATATCTCTTTACTGCTTGTGTTAATAAAAAAATGTGGAAATTATACAACAAGCATGTATATCTTGGATTCACACGATCTAAAAATGTGCTAAAGTTAAATAAGAAATCACTTATACAAATATTTTGTGGAATTAAAAACACAATCGCTAACCACATGAGCATGAAGAAAGATCAATCACACACAACACAGTTAATTTCTCGGGGAAAGCTTACAACTAAAAACCCCACTATGTTCTATTGTATATTATATCATGGATCATGAAACAATTACATACAAAACTCTTCTCATAAGAGCCCTCAGTACATTAGCTAATTGTCTCACATTGTCATACAAAAATTGGAAAATCCCTTAGTCAATTTACTACCTCTAGAAAACCTGCCTTCACTACGCAATCCTTGCTGAATGCAATCCTTGAATTGATGCAATCCTGCCTGCCTTGATTGTGCAAGTATCATGGACACATCCAATGTGTGTTTACTTGCATGTGTGCAAGCCGATAATGTCACAACTAATAGTCAACTTCCCTTTCACCTAGAACTCAATTGGTTCTCCACTGGATCTGACATGCATGCAATTAATATTAGTAAATCCTGAGTTGCATGTGAGATCACTGATTGTGAATTAATTAATATATAATTCACTAGATCTCTCACTAGTGTACTTCATTTACAACTAGCACAACTGAGTTTAACTCACTTAACTGAGTTAAAATGGTTTACAACTTGCACCAACTCATGCACCACTCCACTTCGAACTCTGTTATAACTAGAATTACTCTGCATGTCCCACCAACCAACCTCTAACTCTAAATTCACTAGATAAATGATTTTTCCACTTCAGTTAACTATTTCAGGTTCATATTGAGAATATATTACAGTTTAGTGTCCATCTAAATTAAGGGATAATAAAATAAGACATGCACCCAAAAATAGCCTTGTGGCCCCAAACATAGTGTAGGTGCTTAATGCAACCAGGTGATAAATGCACTAGTGTGGGTGCTAAATATTCTTGTTGAATCTCAACACTCCCTCTCAATAAGAAAGGGATTATCCTTCACCCCAATCCTATCTCTATGGTATTCGAATTTTCTCCTGGTGAGCGCCTTCGTCAGAATATCTGCATCTTGATCTTCCCTGAGAATGTAGTGAAGCAACATCATCCTCCTCTGCACACAATATTTGAGATGATGGTACTAGATATCTGTATGCTTGGACCTATAATGAAACACATGATTAGTCAAGAGTTTAATGAAACTATGATTATCACAATGAATCACTGTCGGATCCATTTGAGAACCATACAAAACAACCAAGATCTTTCTCATCCAGATAGCCTCACATGCAGATTGGCTTCCTGCCATGTATTCCGCTTATGCTGAACTGGGTGCCACGAATCTCTGCTTCTTGCTGTACCAAGAAACAACTGTATACCCGATACTAAATATCCCCCCTAATGTGCTCCTTCTGTCCGATGGAATTCCAGTCCAATTTGCATCTGTGAAGCCATGCAACTTCACTCCATCTGTTCTTCTATACCATAGACCATACTCTGATGTGCCCCTTAGGTATCTCAAGACATTGTTCCCCGCCTTCCAAAAGAGCTTGGTAGGATTAACCATAGCTTGACTCAGCTGGTTAACCATATAGAAAATGTTCGGTCTCATGTTCACTAGATACATTAGTGAACCCACTAACTATCGATATACAGTTGCATCCACTACCTCTCCATAAGTAGCATCCTCTTTCATCCAATTTCCTAGAAGAGGAGTATCCATTGGTTTGCAGCTCTCCATGTTAAACTTACCCAGTATCTCCTTTGCATACTTGCCTTGAGACACAAAAATTTCACCATCCCGCTACCATATTTTCAATCCAAGGAAATAATGAAGGAGGCCCATATCATTCATTTCGAACTCCCTTGCAAGATCCTCCTTGCATGAGTGTATCAACTTCTCATCACCAGTCAAAATTAGATCATCAACATAAAGAAAAAATATCAACAGCTTACCCTCAACCACAATCTGGTACAGGTTTTCATCTGCTTCACTTTTGGTGAAGCCCAGTCTGGTGAAATATGCCCAGTCTAGTGAAATAACTGTCTATCCAAGTGTACCAAGCATGGGGTACTTACTTCAGCCCATACAATGCTCTTTTGAGCCTGCACACATGCAAATCGTTGTTGAAGATCTTGAAACATTCAGGCTACTCTATGTACACATATTCCTCAATGATCCCATTGATAAACACAATTTTCACATCCATCTGATGAACGCGCCAACCCATCTGCGCTGAGAGTGAAAGGATGAAACTTATGGAAGAGTAACTTGTGATAGGCGCAAAAGTCTCATCATAATCTATCCCCTCGATCTGTGAGAAACCCCAGGCCATAAATCTGGCCTTGTATTTCTCCACACTCCCATCAACATCTTGCTTTACCTTGTAGATCCATCTCGAACTTGCCACTGATTTATCAACCGGTCTTGGGACAATTTCCGATGCACTGTTTTTTACAATGGAGTCATAATCCTCCACCATTGCATCAACCCAAGTAGGTTGATGCGCTGATTCCTGAAAGGAAGATCGTTTAGTCACAATAAAGTTTCTCATAAGAGCCATGTATCCAGTAAATCGGTCAGGAGACTATCTCTGTCTACGCTGTGAAGTAGGGGATCCTACATTCTACACATCATCAAGTCTCAACCTATCAACTTCCATGGCGTGCCTTATGCCATTTCCGATGGATGGCTCTGCATGAGTGATTTCCTCCACTCCATGAACCTACTCATGTGGCTGATCCAAATCTTGAGACTCATCCTTGGGAACCAGCAGTTCCTCCTCCGCATGCAAGTCCAACTCCCTCTCAAGGGACAACCACATGGATTTCCCCTCATCAAATTTTATATCCCATCGCACAACAGTCATTCTGCTATTTGGAAAATGCGCACAATAATTATGGGGTGTTTCTGTGTACCCCAAAAAAATCCCAACTTCAATAGTCGATTCCAGCTTCTTCCTGGCATGCTTGGTCACATGAAAATAAACAGATGAGCCAAAAAAGTTAAAGTATGAAACATCCAATCTCTTACCAGTAAAAGCTTCTTCAGGTGTACTCATGCCAAGTACTCTATGAGGACAAAGATTTTTCACATAAACCACAGTGTCGCATGTTTCCACCCACAAATGCATTAGTAGGCCCTGATCATGCAACATCGCTCATGCTGCACCCACGATAATTCTGTTCTTCCTCTTCGCAACCCCATTCTGCTGTGGGTTATGAGGCGCTATGAGTTCTCTTCGAATTCCTTCTTTGTTGCAAAAATTCTTGAATTCATTAGAGATGTATTCTCCATAATTATCGCTCCTATGAGCCTTCAATTGCTTCCTCGAATCCCTCTCCACCAATGCCTTAAAATCACAGAACTTAGAGAATGTTTGATATTTCTTCTACATGAAGAAGATCCAACATTTACGAGAAAATTCGTCAACAAATATTACACAGTACTTATGTTTTTTTGTTGAAGCAACCGATAATGGTCCACACACGTCTGTGTGAACTCTCTCAAGGATCCCTGAAGTAAAATTATCCTTCTCATGAAAGGTGGACTTTACATACTTCCCCATGGTGCAACCCTTGCAATGATCTAATTGAGCAAGTGTTCCCATTGGAAGTCCAATATATATTTGCTGCACGAATTTCAAGGCTCCATGATGAAGATGGCCCAATTTCCTGTGCCATAATTCGCCCTCATCCCGGTTCACCACTTTCTCCGCCTTGCCCATCATGGAAGTGAAACCATCTACCTCTAGCTTGTAGAGATTCTTAACTTGAATACCTATTCTCTTGGCTTGACCCATTTTTTTATGTCGTAGGAAATATTTTCCATCACTAAAACAATGTCATAGCCTCTGTCCTCCAACATTGCGACTGAGACCAAATTTTTCTTTAGAATTGGTACATGCATTACATATTTTAATTGAAATGGTTTACCTGAATCCCTTTGAAAGTTAATGGTACCAATCCTGGTAGCACTGTACCGTCCATCCTCGCCCATCTCAATATGCATCTGGAGATCTTTCTCCTCTAAGTCATTGAAAAGTTCCTTATCTCTTGTCATGTGAAAGGAAGCGCCACTATCCAAATACGACATCGATCCCAATGCACTTGAAAACATGCATCCAATCAAGGATAAGTTGAGCTCAAATTGCAAGGCAAGGACCTCACCAGCTGCAGATCCAACAACCTTCTTGTTCTTCTTCTTTTCTGGATAGTCAGTAGCAAAATGCCCATGTTTGTGACAGTAAAAACACTTCACCTTGGACACGTCCTGCTTCTTGCCTTTAGAATTGGATTTTGAATAGAGTTTCTTCTCCTTCCCCTTCTTTACCTTGGTAGCCAAAGAAAAATCCTCTTCATCATCATGCTTTGATGAAGAGCCATCTCTGGTTCCATCTGACCTCCTCCTGCACTAGATCCGACCATAGTTGTTCCCAATCTAGTAATTTTTCCCATCTGTTGACAGAGTCTTCATAACTATGCCAATTCTTAGGAAGTCCTTGGAGAGCCAAACTCACCAAATCATCATTAGCGACTGCTATTCCCACACTCCCCAATTCATCCCGACATTAGACAAAATTTGTGAGATACTTTGGAATGGTGTCACCCTTTTCCATCTTGCTCTTCATGAGTTTATCTTTGAGTGCCAATTTCCTATGGTCGCTCCTGCTTTGGAATAGATCCGTCAAAGCCTTCCACATAGCATATGGTGTGGATTTACCATGGAGGCTTGAGAAAATGTGGTCTCGTAGTCCCTCCAACACGATCCTCCTCACCTTTGCCACTTTCTTTTTCCATGCATCAATATTGGCAACATCTAGATCATCTGGCTTAGGAACATATTTTTCAATGAATTCCTTCAAGCCATTTTCTTCGAGTACTGCCTTCATCCTGTCCTTCGAAGCAATGTAGTTCAAGCTGCCCTCGAGTGCATACTCTATCCTCAAGCCATTGAAACCCATTTCGATCTTGAATCAATTGTAGCACCAAGAAATTCTTTCTGCAAATTTGAATTCTATCCAGTCACAAACTCAACTCCTGCTTCACTTCTGCAATTTCCTGTGCTCTGATACCATGCATAAATTATACAACAAGAATGTATATCTTGGATTCATCCAATCTAAAAATGTGATAAATTTAAACATTGAATCACTTTTACAAATCTTTTGTAGAATTAAAAAAACAATCGCTAATCACATGAACATGAAGAAAGATCAATCACACACAACACAGATAATTTCCAAGGGAAAGCTTACAGCTAAAAACCCCACTATCTTCTATTGTATATTATATCATGGATCATGAAACAATTACATACAAAACTATTCTCACAAGATCCCTCAATACATCAGCTAATTGTCTCACACTGTGATACAAAAAATGGAAAGTCCCTTAGCCAATTTACTGCCTCCAGACTGCTTGCCTTCACTGCGCAATCCCTGCTGAATGCAATCCATGAATTGATGCAATCCTTCTTGCCTTGACTGCACAAGTATCATGGGCACATTCAATGTGTGTTTACTTGCATGTGTGCAAGCGAATAATGTCACAACTGATAGTCAACTTCCCTTTCACCTAGAACTCAACTGTGTCTCCACTGGATCTGATATGCATGTAGCTAATATTAGTAAATTCTCAGTTGCATGTGAGATCATTAATTGTGAATTAATTAATATTTAATTCACTATATTTCTCATTATTGTACCTTCAATTACAACTAGCACAATTGAGTTTAACTCACTTAACTGAGTTAAACTAATTTACAACTTGCACCAACTCATGCACCACTGCACTTCGAACTCTGTTACAGCCATAATTACTTTGCATGTCTCACCAACCAACCTCTAACTCGAAATTTACTAGCTAACTGATTTTTCCACTTCAGTTAACTATTTCAAGTCCACATTGAGAATATATTACAGTTTAATTCCCATCTAATTTAAGGGATAATAAAATAAGACATGCACCCAAAAATAGCCTTGTGGGCCCCACCCTAGTGTAGGTGCTTAATGCAACCAAGTGCTTAATGCACTAGTGTGGGTGCTGAATCTTCGTGTTGAATCTCAACAAAAAATACTGATTCTTTGTCATAGGGCAGTAGTGAACTTTGTGCTTGTTTAAAGAAATTGGTTTTCGCATATGTTTAGTGTTAATTCCAAGAATTAATTTTCGTTGAATGCATAATATCACTTGCATTGAAAGGATATTTTTTAAATTTCCTATTGAAAACATATTTTTTTCAATTATTAAGCTTCTTAAGTACATTAATTGCATCAATTTCATTTTTATCATTCAAAGTGGAAAAAAATAATATTTTTTTGTTGATTTAAGTGCATCTTAGTGAAATTAGAAGTTATTTTACTTTTGAACAAGTCACATTTGGGATAGTGAAAGTGAAATCGTTTAAATTTTTAGAATTTTCATCCTTGGAAAGTGAAAAGTGAAAGCTAGTTAGGGGGAATTTTGTTTGTTGCATTTTGTTTGATGCATTACTCTTTACAATCTCTTCCCTTATTAGTTTAGGATCAAAATCAAAAGGATTATTTTTTCTTATTTAAATGCATCTTAGGAATTCAGGTGAAATCATTTAGAGCCAAAAATTGAAACTTAATTTCACATCAACATTAAAATAAACCTCAATTAACCTAAGGAGAAATTGGAATTAACGCAAATATCTAGAGGTATAGGCTAGAGACATGTTTTAGCATCGTTAAGCGTAGCAGCTGTCACTAACAGCCTATGTTGCATTTCGGGGGTGATATCTCGTCCCACATATGTAATTATATAGGACTATTCTCCATGTATGATAAGTATAAAGGGACACTCTCATTGAACGGTTACACATTAGAAAGTGCTACTACAGACTGAGCTCCCATGTATTGTCAAGTATATTTTGGGAGACCCCACTAGGTTGCAAACCTACCATAGGTAAAAAATTCGGTCGCCTTGTAGATGCGATACACCAAACACAACATTTGGGGAGATTGGATGCATTACGTCAAGTCCTTGGTTGACCAAGGTGTATATCGCAGTTCACGGATAGGTGGTAATCCTTTTTCCTAGATTACCCTTTTTGATTTATTTTGTTTAATTCTAAAATTTACAGCCCATGAAAACATCTTACCCATGCAGTACTCCTTTGCCTCAATCATGACTAGTTAATTGAAAATTTTTATTTTCCCAAAAAGTATTCATCCATCCTTTGAATTGATCTTGAAAAAATTTCATCGTGGATGAATTTTCGAATTCACCTCATTCATCCCCTGTAAGAACTAAAGGAGTTCATCTTGAGATCCTGTCATTTCCACTTGGGCCACTTGAAGCTAAAGTTTTTGAACTTTTAATTGTCCCAAGCATCTAGCCGCTCTTTTCATGAGCACTCCCTGACGATTGGTCTAAGCCTTCTGAGGATCTTGAGTGGGAAAGTCCTGAACCCGCTACACATTTTGTGGTATTTCCTCCAAATACTCTCTAAAATCTGTTTGTGATATCTCATGAGCTTCTGTATAGTCCTTTTGATGATCCAAACATTCCTTTTGGTGCTTCTCCTGTAGCATCTCGTACTACTTTTCGTCAGTTATTTTCACCACACATGGCGTCGAATGCTGATGATACTCCATTTGTGAGTACTCCTAAAATTATTCCTCTAGAAACTTATACGAACCATATCCCAGAAGTTGACATCGCGTCTATGTTCCCTCCATAAGGTTTTCCTTATGTTTCCACTCCTCATGATGTAGGTAGTGGAACGAGTATGCCATCTAAAGAAGTTGCATCTTTGCTTCCACCTGGGTACACTTCTCTCAGAAACCTTTTTTGGGAGCTTCTGGGGCTACATCCCTATTTCATGATCCCATTTTGTTAATGGGTGTTTCCCCATATTCTGGCCCATTTTTCTCAAATGTGGCTACCATTTCATAACCTGCTACTCAACCTGCGGTTTCTGTAGGTCAGATTACCATTTCGCTAGGATCATTTGCTCCTTAGTCGCTATCTATGATGATTGTGGTTCCACCTTTGAGTGGAAAATGTACGGTTCCCTTTGTGCCTGAGGGGAAATCACATCCTTTATATGTACCCCCCTTTTCGGGTGGGGGAAATCTAAACTCTGGAATTGTATCAAGGGTAGGACAACCCATATCTAGTCTTGGTGGAACTTTAGTTTCATCCTCAACAAGTTCTCTCATAGGGACCTCTTTACCAGGTGGTCACCCTACTTTAGCTCAACGTTTTTATCAAGAGCCCCATGTTAAGTACCCTTATATTCAACAACCCGGTGTTTAAAAATCGAATACACAATATCAATATTTTAGCAATCGAACGTACAATATCAGTATGTTCAACGACCGAACGTATCGCAACAGTATGTCCAGCAACCCCAAAATCCATTAGGTGATGTTGCGACTAATCCTCATTTTGGTCCTCAAATCCAATTTGGTCCAAACCCTTCTCTGGGTCAAACTGAAACTTACCCCAATTAGCCTGGTGTTCAATACTAGAAAATTCCATAGGGTGAGTACCAACAAGCCCAAAAAGGACCCTATGTCCAGCAAGGGCCTTATGTACAACAAGGATCTATCCATGAAAAGAGGTTGCAACAGGGGATGCAAATCTGGCACCAGCAGGGGCCTTATCAACTCCTCTAGTAGGGTCCTTATGTTCAACAACAACTACAACAAGGTACCTATCAGCAACCCTGGCCTCAACAAGGTCCCTACCAGCAACAATGGGGACAATATGCTTATTTTGGTAAAAAAAACCCCAATGGGGTAAAAACCTGTACTAGCAAGGTTGGAACCCTCCTATGGGTAATTACTAATTCCCTTTCACCCCTTATAATACTTAGTTACCATTCATGGCTACATTGGAACTTTCGGATGTGTTAAGACTTACGAATGACCCAATACAACATATGCTGCATTGGCCTCTGGTTCCAACTAATATTCCTGGGGATTGTCCTAAATTTAAAGGTAAATCTGGAGAAGATCCCCATGCTCACATTATGACATACCATCAGTGGTGTTCTTCTAACTCTTGGGTGGATGATTTAGTTCGAACACGTCTTTTCCAGTGCACATTAATGGGTATGGCCGCTAAGTGGCACATTGAACTAACCCACGACATTTTTCAAGATTTCAATTTGTTGGCTATGTCGTTCCTTACACATTTCCAGTTACCTTTCCAGTATGAAATCGAAACTCACCTCTTAACATGTTTGGAATAGTCCACTTCTACCCACATCTCTGATCACATTCATGAATAGAGACAGAGGCAACGCCTGATAAAGTTTGAAATTCCTGATCAACTACTAATTGAATGGTTCACTAAATCATTCATTCCTCAAATCGCTAAAGATATTTCCATGGGTGGCTATGTAATTGAGAAACAAGCTATCTCTTGTGCTCAGTATCTGGATTTGGTATATTCCTAGTTTGGGATATTATACATTCTTTTACCAAATGCCTTGCGACCTTCAATGGACCCATCATCTTCGAAATTTGTTGATACACCAAAAATTGATGGTGTGATCGGGTCAGTGGCTCAAACTGCTAGCCTTACCCCTATGGCTTCCTCGATGTCTAATTCTACTTCGACCGCTGCACCCTCCACTCCGATGAGTGACCCTAAAAATCCTGGTAAAACCTACGAGGTTAACATAATTTATTCTACCACGACAGATAAATCCTCCAAAGGTAAGAAAAATGGGAAAGGAAAGGATGAATCCAATTCTCCTATACAAGATTCCTCTAAGTCATTTGTTGATGATGCATCCAATCGTAATCCAAAATATCCTTACTTAATATGTGATGATGATCATTACACCAAGGATTTTCCTCGTCATGCCAAGGTTAATAATATTTTAAAAGGCACACGAGGAACACTGAATTTTTTGAAATAACCCATTCCATACCACCAAACGCAAATGGTATACCAACCTCAATCTTCTACATCTAGAAGCTCTTAACTTTTCATGAGTGGCACAGGACCCATTTCTGTTTCTACATGTTCAAAAGAATACCCGAATCTTGCCAAATATGTTGTGGAAAAATATGCCACAAATGTGCCTTCTTCTTCTACTCTGTCCAGTTTAGGTCCTCTTCATATTGAGTGACCTAGTAATGATTCCATCATCCTACCACCTCCCAAAGGTGTTCTCCGGAAATCCTTGTATAATCCAAATGTGCGAGCTGTTTATTATTTTAATATTATGGAATATATAGCTCAAGCGCCTTCGACAATTTCAGCCTTGGAAGTCCTTCAATATTTCCCATTGCAAAGGAAGGCATTACCATCTTCTATCGAAGGAATTGACCCCTCAGATTCAAATTTAATTACGTTTGACCTTGAAAATCACGTTCCTCCTTTCCCATCCCAAATGGATTTTCTCATATAAGTCATGGTGATTGGTAAGACTATTCATAGGACTGTAGTTGATGAAGGTGCCTCCACCTGCATCATGTCTATTGTGTGTTTGAAAGCCATCGACTCTCCTCCACTAAGTTAGTCTCCTAATACACTTGAAGCTTTCGATGGTAGAGGTTCTCTACCATATGGTATTCTTAAATATCTACCAATCCAGTTGGTGGGAAAAATAGTGGATATGGAAGTATAATTTTTCAATGCTAACCTCAACTATAATATTCTACTCAGTTGTAGTTGGACCCATGTAGTGGTTTACATGTTCTCCACCCTTTTCTGTGTCCTTCATTTTCCCCATAAAGGACAAATCATTACAGTTGATCATCTTTCCTTCATTTCACCTGATTCTTTGACTGGCAATGTACTATATGTTGGGAATACTACTGTTTTGTATGACAGTGTTGGAGCAGGTCTCTTCAAAGACTCTTCATTGATGGGAATATTTTCTCTTCTGCCACCCAACGTTGCTTTAGTAAACATGATTTCATCTGGTGATAACCACTAGATAATTTCTAACCCTGAACAAATTGACAATTTTGGTGATGTTATGCTGCTTAGCCCTGTTGAGCAGATGTATCAGGGCATCCTTCTGGCTTCTGCGGCTACATCTGATTCCAATTATCACTTGGTTTCGTCTATAGACACGTACTCGCAATCCCCTTGGTTTGGTTCATGGGATTATGATGATCCTTTGAATGAGACATTTCTGACTGATGAAGGTATATTAGAAGTTATGTATCTTGAAGAAACCCCTTGGAATGATGGTCATCATCATTCCTCATTTCTCTCAAGCCTTAGTGAGATTGCTACCGGCCTAGAAAATCGTGTTTCCCCTGAATCGACTGGACCACATCAGAATCCAATTTTGGTTCATGAATTCTTGTTTGAAGGAAGCATGGGAAATATTTCAACTACCATTCTGATTGACATCTATGTCAGACTAGGGATTGTCGAGAATATTCATGTTGGGGCTTCTTGTTCTCTTGATGAGATCAAATTTTACACTACCCTGTTCAAATAATTATGCGATTTCTTCGCCTAGTCGTATGAAGAAATGTTTGGCATCAATCCTAGTATCATGGTGCACGAGATTCCTACCTATCCAGACTCAAAAGCTGTCTTTGAGCATCTTCGTCCAGTGCACCCAAGAAAGGCAGTTGCTATAAAGGGAGAAGTTGAAAAAACTTCTTAAAGCTGGTTTCATTTATCCTATACCTTTGACAGAATGGGTTTCTAATATTGCTCCTATTACCAAGAAACAAGTAACTGTTCATGTTTGTGTTGATTACCGTGATATCAATCAAGCTTGTCCTAAAGATAACTATCCCACTCCTTTTATCGATCAAATAATTGATGAATTTGTCAGGAGTGAAATTTTTTCCTTTATGGATAGTTTTTTTGGTTACAACCAAGTTAACATTCTCCCTTTTGATCAACATAAAACTACCTTTATCTGTCCTTGGGGAACATTAGCATACAAAAATATCCCTTTTGGCTTGAAAAACTCTGGTGCTACATTCCAACGAGCTATGTCCTATGCATTCACGATATTAAAAATATCGTCCAGTTGTATCTTGATGATCTTCCTGCTCATTCTTTGAAACAAAAAAATCATCTCGCTCACCTTTGAACAATCTTTCTTCGCCGTCGACACTATAAAATTCGGTTGAATCCTCACAAGTGTGTCTTCTACATTCAATTAGGTTGTCTCTTAGGATTTTTGGTTTCTAGGGAAGGAATTCAGCTTGATCCACTGAAATTTGAGGCTATCATCAATTTTCCTCCACCTTCTTCTATTCATCAACTGCATATATTGAAGGGAAAAGTGAATTTTATCCATCGTTTTGTCCTGAATTATTCCGAACTTGCTAAAGGATTTACTTGTTTGTTGAAAAAAGGGGTCCCGTTTAACTGGTATGAGATTGTTCAATCTCCTTTTGATGCTTTAAAAACAACTCTTATTAGTGCTCCTTTCTTGCATCCCCCTAATTATCGACATGATTATTTCCTATATTTAGCTATTTCTGATGCCACCATTGGTATGGTGCTCCTTCAGGATGACAATGATGGGAATGAGTATATTATCTACTAATTTAGTTTCAATCTCTTTTATGCTGAGACATGTTACTCTCATGTAGAGAAGCTCACTTTGGAAGTTGTCCATGTTGTCCAATGCTTTCACCATTACATTATCCTACAAAAAAATATAGTGATTTTTTATTGTAACCCCATCACTTACATCCCGACTCGTCATTTTGTTGGGGGAAAATATTCCAAATGGATTGTCATCCTGCAGGAATTTGAATTAGAATTTGCTAAAGCTAACTTGAAGAAATATCTAGTTTTTTCTGAGTTAATTTGTGCTCTTCCATCCATAGTTCCACCCACTCCTTTTACTGAGATGATTCCCGATGAATCACTCTTTCTCATCAGTACTCTTGACCCATGGTATGTGGTGAGCCTTGATATTTCACCAAGAATTTTGCAACTCCCAACGACTACCCTACTTTACTTTATCAACCGGGGGTTCATACAAAATTTGAGGTGTCAAGGCTATATACACAGTAGATGCACTTTGTTCTTGTCATCCTCTTCTGCTTCACGAAAGGGTGCTATTTCTTAAATTATGAGAACAACTGGAAAGTAAATTGCTGGAAGGAAATGACAAAAAGGAAACTGAACTAAATTGCTGGAAAGTAATGCCAAGAATGAAACTAATTTAATTTGCAAAAAACAGACAGCAGAAAGGAAATTAATTCTAAACCACACTTAACTTGGCCAAACGGCTAAATGCACTCTACCTATCCTATGATATATCTACCATACTCCTATCCATGCAAATAAACTATCATGCCTTAATTTTAATAAAAATAATTAATTTGTAGCTTAGAGGGAAGAAAAAGGCTAAGAGGGCTAATGGGGGGTTTAACACATGAAATGAGGTTTGGAAGATGAAAGAGGGGGTTAAACCCTTATAAAATTTATGATAGCATGAGAAATGGATTTGGAGCAGGCAGAGGGGGTTAAACCCTTAGGAAACCTTATTATAATGCAAGAAATGACTTTAGAGCGAGAAGAACTCAGAAATGTGATGGACAACAGTAGTTGTGATGTGCGATGTCACAATCACAACTTTGCAAGTTTAAATGGATGGCAGTAAGGACTTAACAGAATGAACTTATGGTGCGCAGTGCGAAGTGAGAAGAGTGACGTGGTGGGTCGCGAATTGCAATATTGAAAGTTTACAAGGGTAGCGGTAAGGATTAACGAGAATAAACGAAATGGTGCACAGTGCGAAGTGCGAAGAGTGACATGGCGGGTCATGAATCACAATATCACATGTTTACAAGGATATTGGTAAGGATTAACGGGAATAAACTGAAATGTGCGAAATGTGATTTGCGCTACGGTAAATGTTGCAGGCAGCGATTTGTGATGTGGTAAGTTCTGCGAGATTCAATTTGTGATGTTGTAAGTTCCATGGGATGCGATGTGCGATGGGGATGACGTGGCAGTGGAAAAAGCTAAGAGTTGCGATTTGTGATTTCGCAATCACAAAGAATGAGTAGTGAGTGTTAACAGTAGAAGGTAACCAATGCGAAATGTGATTTGCGATTTCGCAAAATCGTAATCGCAAGGAATGGGTGATAAGTGTTAAGGTAATTGTTAAATGTTTCAATTGCGAAGTGCAACGAATGGTGGCGGGAGTATCGAGGAGAAAAGGTAAAGGTTTGGTTTTCGGTGGTTCTATATGGTTTTTCACGTGTTTTTTGTAAAATGGGTAAGGTAGCCGTGAAAGGAGAAAAATAGAGAAGTAAGGCTGAAGAGCATAAGGGTGTTCAAAAGAAGGTAAGTGCAACGCTAAGGTGAGATGTAAAGGAGGGAAATGGAAGCATAAGAGCAGTGCTCAGAAGTGAAGCACACCTGCAGATTCATGTACGGGAATAAAAAAAAAATACGGGATGAAAATACGGAATTTATATTGGTAATATAAATTCTTCCCCGAACTCGAACAGAAAGAAATTTTGGCCTGTGGGAAGGTCTGCCCCTACTCTAACTCTATTGACAGAGATGAGAAGGGGGAGACTTGACAAAAAATTTGGAGTTTTTCCTCTATTTCACTATGCATAAGAAATTAAAACTACAACAAGACAAAAAATAAATAACAATGAAAATTATCAGAAGCAGATCTAACTTAAATGACATAGGAAAAACTAGCTAAATGACAGAAAGGAAAAGATAATAACAACAGAGAAGCTGAGGCACATGGATTGGGCCCTAACCCACGAGCCTAGCCCTCTAAAATTAAATCAATCAAATGAAATAACTGAATGTCATGTGGGGTGCTTAAGATGTCATGGGTGGCATTCTCATTCTCCTGTATTTTGTTATGTTTGTAGTAGTCTGTTTGTGTGGTGCTTCTCTTGCTACATTGTGCTCAGGAATGGAGGAGTGTGGTGTATGGAGGTTGTTATCACTAAAAAAAAAATCAAGCATCATTTTGAAAAGGTTACATAGGTTCATGGGTCAAGAGTCATTTTTGAGTTTGACCAAGGGAAATTATAAATTTTGTATAGTTTGAGTTTACCCTTAGGTCCAAATACACTCATTTTTAAACTCCTTCAAGTCAAATCATTCATCATTTTCCAATTATTTTCATTTTCTGATTTTTTTTGTACCTAAAGTGAAAAATTAGCCAAGAATCCCTATTTTCGTAGCGCATCCAATGTAAAAAAGGCAGAAAGCACTACGAAACTGCTGAAAGTTATGAAGCAAAAACTCTTTTTTTTTTTTTTGAGTAGTCAACTTCAAAAGAAGGTTTATGAATAAAAAAAAGGTATTTTACTAAATGGAGAGAGGTTATTTTCAAAAGCATATCAAGTAACAATAACCTCTCTCACTTTTCTCACAGGTGTTATCAGTTGGGAGATACAAGGATTTCTTTGAAGCCCTATTTTCAAAAAACAAAGTTTTCATGTTTTACACATGTTTGTCAAAGGCAGTTTTTGGACAGCAGGAGACGTGTTTCAAAAAAACCAAGAGAGGTTTTTATTCAAGACATAATGGCATAAAAAAACCTCCTTCATTTTATCAAAATACATCATGGATGAGGATATATAGGCTCTGTCCCAAGACCTATTTTTCAGGAAAAAAACAGGAGAAATCTGCAAGAAATGCCTCAAGGAAGCTAAAATGAAGTTGTTTTATGGTTTGTATGGTTTTTATATGATGAGGAAAGGTTATATTTTTATTTTTTGGGTAACCACACTTTTAATTTGACAAATTAATGAAGAATATGCATACTCAACAGTTTCGTAGCGCATTCACTGTAAAAAAGCAGAAAAGCGCTACGAAATTGTTGTAGCTACTTTTCTTTCTCATTTTGGTCAGTTTTTGAAAGGTTGAAGAGTAATTCAAGAACTATAACTGATATGGGAGATGTATTAAAGGGTAAGTGAAATGATGCAAGTGGAAATAATTCAGTTTTTGGAGAATTAATAATTAAAATGGCAGCGTTACAAAGGCGCTACAAAACTGCTGTGTTTTCGTAGCCCAGTATATTACAACACTTTTGAATAGTTTTGGAAGCCATTTTGGACAACTGGAGGCTAGGGATAAGTGATGAGATATGTTAAGATAATCTCCAACATCTAAGGACCACGAAATGAAGTTTAATTGATGATCAAAATGTTCAAATAATGCAAAGGATTTTATGCCTAAAAAACAGGGTATTGTTTCCTGCTTTCGTGGAGGTCAAACAAAGTGGTCATGAAGAGCTGAAGCCCATCATCCAAATTAGAACATGTGATGATACACTTGGAAAATGATGTAATTTAAATTAGATAAGGTTGTTATAGATAATGATAAGGATTTTTAGTCCTATTTGTAATAGGACTGTTAAGTAGATTAGGTGTCTTTTTGTAATAAATTCCATGTCTTATGGTTATACAATGTGTCAGTAGTTAGAAATTCGATGTATCTAGCCTAGAGGTAGATCATCTCATGTTTTAAGAGGTCTATTAAAGGCCAAGATGTCAAATTAGTAAAGGGTTGGAAATTTTTGGCAAAACTATGCCTATTGTAATTGACTAGTTTTCAACTAATACAAAGATTTTCTGCTTAACCAACTTGAGATTGAGAAGGAGTTTTAGTGTGTTCCTATTATATTTGCATCTCTTTTATTATACTATTTTAGTGGGGTTTATATATATTAATCAGAATTCATCTTTAGATGATTTGAATTCCTATATAAATGAATTGACTATGTTTTTACAGTTCCATATGTGTTTATCTATTGACTAAAACTCTGATATGCCTCAAATTCCATGTTAAGTAGATTTGTTGGATTACTGAATATATTTGACTCCATAAGCCAAATGTGTACATGATGATGTGATTCTCAACCTACATCTATGATTTATCTGTTTATTACCTAAATAGAGTTATCCATCTATATTTTTATCCAAATCATTAACCCTTGAGAGAGCCCTCTCAGGCTGAGGAGGCTAAGCCTTATTCAAAATATTAGGTTTGAAATAGTTACATGAATTTGATTGATCAAGCAGCTTATCAGGTCCAATTTTTTGATAACATTTTGGTGCCGTTGCCGGGGAGCGAAGGTGTCAATTTTTCCTGGGAAGAACGACAAATTTTCGGTTCTAAGGTCTGAGAGAAACATACACTTAGACACATATTGGCTTTATTTATGCTCTAGCGACTCCACACATAAAATAATCATTTGGAAGGTGACTCCATTGCTTGAAGATCAGTAGCTTGATGAAGTTTCAAGATGAGTTTCATTGCAAGAATAAATGCCAGGTATGCCCCTATGAATCGGTCTCACATCCCTGGTTTTCCAAATCCTATGCCAAAGGTTGAATGGTTAACTGATCTTCCAATATTTAGAGATGAAAAGAAAGACAATGATGCTCTTAATTTGGTTATATTCCATATGCATGTACACAGTCTTAAGGTTTAGTTCCATGAGGATTATCTCATTAAGATGTTTATGGCCACTTTAGAAGGAAAAGCATGGTCTTGGTATGAAAGCTTGCCAAATGGTTCATTATATTCTCTTGCTGATTTCCATGTTGCATTTTATGAGATGTATGAAGAATGTCATCCCTCCTTATTGTTGGTAAAGGACTGTTGTAAACACTATGTGAGTTTTATTGAATATTTGGAGAATTTTTATGAAGATGATGAGTTCATGGATGAGGAAATTTTGGAGGCTCTTCATGACAACCCATTTCATCACCAAGAAGAAAGGATAACCTCTCCCTTGGATGAAAATGAAACCCAACAGGAGCTTATTTATGAAAATCATGTTACATCCTCTGAGTTTGATGAAAATTTGCAACAGATTTGTCAGTCTTTTGATCATCAGGAGTATGAGAATCATTTCAAACAACAAGAGGAAATATTAGAAGATGATTGCTACAATCCTCAGATATAGGGAAAAGTTGATTCTTCATGTCATTTCTTGCATCGGACTACATCAAATAATGATCACACTAAGGAAGAAGTGGGTGAAAATTTTTCTTTATCCTTTTCTTCTAATCTGAAATCATTTGAGTACAAGTCAGAAGTTAAGATTCAATTTGTGGATGAAGTTGCTAAGAATATTGAAAAGGACATTGAATTTTTAAAAGATCAAATTCAACCTTATAGGCCTCATGATCAAGATCAGTGTTTTCTAAATTTGTTAATGCCAAAAAACAAAGAGAGAGTGTTGCTACCTTTCTTCTTTGAGATTGAGAAAGAATACACTGTTTTTGAAAATCAGTTTGAACAGTAGTTTGATAGCATTCAATTGAAATCTTGTGTGGCTGAGCAAAGCATGTATGAGTGGTCCAAAGTTGCAAAATGTCATGAGAAGCTTCAAATATATTATGTCTTCTATGATTCTATAGTTGGCTACATGGAAAAGTTTTACAGTTCAGATTTCCAGTCATATTTTCATTTTGAAGATCCGATATATTTTTTGTTGCCTTGGTCATCTCAATATCATGTTTATTTTTGGTTCAAGTGATGTCAAGAGGTTCAAATGTCAGATAAGATTAATGACTGGCTTCATTGGAAGTTTCATGTTGCTTGAGTTAAAATGGGGATTGCAGCAGATAGGGTAGGTGGGAGTGTGTGAATAAGCTCAAAGGTGAATGAGCATATTTTCAGTAGGTACAAAGTTGGGTTTTCAGCAGTAATCATCAAGTTTGAGCCCGAGGAGAAGGCCATAAGAGCTTGGCAAAGTTTTTGTAAATTTCAGAGTTGTTTTTTCAAGATGGATAGCAGCATTGGAAATACTGGTTCTTTGGTGTACCATAGGGGCACACCATCCCAAGTGGAGCCACTGTTATCACTAAAAAAAAATGGAGACCTCTTGGCGTTTGTAGTCCAACGGTTAGGATAATTGCCTTCCAAGCAATAGACCCGGGTTCGACTCCCGACAAACACACCAAAATGTTATCACCAAATTGGACCTGATAGGCTACTTGATCAGTCAACTTCATGTAACTATTTTAAAACTAATCTTTTTACTGAGGCTTAGCCTCCTCATCCTGAGAGGGCTCTCTCAAGGGTTAATCATTTGGATAAAAATATAGATGGATAACTCTATTTAGGTAATAAAAAAATGAATGATATATGTAGGTTAAGAATCACATCAGCATGTACACATTGGGCTTATGGAGTCAAAGCTATTCAGTAATCCAGCAAATCTACTTAAAATGGAAGTTGAGGCATATCAGAGTTTTACTCAATAGATAACAACATATGGAACTGTAAAAACACAGTCGGTTCATTTATATAGGAAGTCAGAGCATCTAAAAATTAATTTTGAGTAATATAGATAAACACCACTGCAATAGGATAATAAAAGAGATTCAAATAGAATAGGAACACACTAAAACTCCTTCTCAATCTCAAGTTGGTTAAGCAGAAAATTTCTGTATTAGCTGAAAACCAGTCAATTACAATAAGCACAATTTTGCAAAAATGTCCAACCCTTTACTAATTCAACCTATTGGCCTTTAATAGATCTCTTACGACATGATATGATCTACCTCTAGGCTAGATACATCGAATTTCTAACTACTGACACATTTCATAACCATAAGACATGGAATTTATTACAAAAAGACACCTAATCTACTTAACAGTCCTATTACAAATATGACTCAAACTCCTTATCATTATCTATAAAAACCTCATCTAATTGAATTTACATAATTTTACAAGTGTATCATCACATGGTTGAATTTGGATGATGGGCTTCAGCTCTTCATGACCACTTTGTTTGACCTCCATAAAAGCAGGAAACAATACCTTGTTTTTTAGGCATAAAATCCTTTGCATTATTTGAACATTTTGATCATCAATTAAACTTCATTTCGTGGTCCTTAGATGTTGGAGATTATATTAACATGTGTCATCACTTATCCCTAGCCTCCAGTTGTCCAAAACCACTTCCAAAACTGTTCAGAAGAGCTGTAATATACTGTGCTACGAAAACACAACAGTTTCGTAGCGCCTTTGTTACACTTCCATTTTAAGTCTTAATTCTCCAAAAACTGAATTATTTCCACTTGCATCATTTCACTTACCCTTTAATACATTTCCCATATTAGTTACATTTCTTGACTTACTCTTCAAACTTTCAAAAACTGACCAAAATGAGAAAGAAAAGCAGCTATAGAAGTTTCGTAGCGCTTTTCTGATTTTTTACATTGAATGCGCTACGAAATTGCTGAGTATCAGATTCTTCATAAATTTGTCAAATGAAAAGTGTGGTTGCACAAAAACTAAAAATCTAACCTGTCCTCATCATCTACAAAGCATACAAACCATAAACCAACTTCATTTTAACTTCCTTGAGGCATTTCTTGCAGATTTCTCCTGTTTTTTCCTGAAAAATAGGTCTTGGGATAGAGCCTATATCTCCTCATCCATGATGTAGTTTGATAAAATGAAGGAATTTTTTGTAGGCCATTATGTATTGAATAAAAACCTCTATTTGTTTTTTGAAACACATCTCCTGCTATCCATAAATTGCCTTTGAAAACATGTGTAAAATAGGAAAACTCTCTTTTCTGAAAATAGGGATTCAAAGAAAGCCTTGTATCTCCCAACTAATAACACTTGTGAGAACAGTGAGAGAGGTTATTGTTATTTGATATCGTTTTGAAAATAACCTCTCTCAGTTTCTTTAAATACCTTTTTTTTTGCTCATAATTCGCCTTTCAAGTTGACTGCGCAAAACCAGAAAACAAAGTTTTTGCTTCATAACTTTCAACAGTTTCGTAGTGCTTTTTTCCTTTTTTACACTGGATGCGCTACGAAAATAGGGATTCTTGGCTAATTTGGCACTTTCAATACAAAAAATTTTGGAAAATGAAAATTATTGGAAAATGATGAATGATTTGACTTGAAGGTGTTTAAAAATGAGTGTATTTGGACCTAAGGGTAAACTCAAACTATAAAAAATTTAGAATTTCCCCTGGTCAAACTCAAAAATGACTCTTAAAACCTTATTTTGACCCATGAACCTATGTAACCTCGTCAAAATGATGCTTGATTTTTTTTTTGAGTGGTAACAGAGGTGATTGAGGAAGTTACGAAGATGAATGGAGTGAATGATGGGATGTAAGACAAGATATAAGAAGGGAAAAGAAGATGAATGCTTCCCTGTGTTTTCTAGAAACCAGTAACAACCTGCAAAACAACAAACACAGAAAAACACAGTGATGTAGATTCATTTTTTGGTTCTTTTCTTTTTCTCTTTTTTTTTAGAAAGAAAGTGGGCTTCCTCCATGGAGTTTTTCAACCCACAAACTTGCCTTGGGTGCCTTAGAGAGGTTTTCACCCATGGATCTTTATTATCTACCCCCCCCCCCCCACCTTTTTTTTGTTTGAGCAAGTGAGCTGCCTCCATCGAGGTTTTCAACCCACAAGATTATTCTTTTTTCTTTTTTCTTTTTCTTTGAGGACGTGTGGGAAACTATGGATTTTCCCATCACATACACCTCTCTACTTATTGAATTGATGAATTCTGCCCTTGACAAAGGCTTCTTGTAAATTTTAAGTTTGTGACCATTGACAAGAAAGGGGATCCCTTTTTCATCTATGGTCCTGATTTGAACTGTGCCGTTATCAAATCATTTCTCCACTGTGTAAGGCCCCAACCATATTGTCATCACCTTGCCTTTTAAGTATTTAAACCTTGAATCATACAATAGTGCCCAATATCCTTCTTGGAAGGTCTTTTCTTTGATGTTCTTTTCATGCCATACCTTCCTTTGGAGCTGAACTACCTTTGTGTGAAGAAGTGCTTGCATTCTGAACTCATCCAATCCATTTAGTTGCAATACATCTATTTTTGGGCATTTTTTAGATCTAGTTTTAATTCAACTTCCATTCTTAAAGTATTGAATTCATAATCAACTGAAAGTGGAGATTTCTTACCATAGAATAGTTCATAAGGAGTGAATCCTATTGTTGTATTCCAAGTGGTGTTGTAGGCCCAAGTAGCTTCTACCAATATATTTTCCCAATATTTTTTGTTGTTGATCACAACCTTGGTGAGGATGCTCTCTAAAGCTCTTCTAGTTACTTCTACTTGGTCATTCACCTGAGGGTGATAGGAAATAGAAGTTTTATGCTTAAACTTGTGCTTCCTCAAAATATTCTCAATGAGGTGAGAGGTGAAATTTGATCCCTGATCAGTGACTATTTCTATGGGATATCCAAATTTGTAAAACAAATTCTCCCTCATAATTTCTGCTACTTTTTCTTTGGTTGCTATGTTCATTTCTTTTTCTTCAACCCACTTTGTCAGGTAATTAGTGCACACTATGATATACTTCTTTTGTCCAGATGGTGGATCGATGGGTCCAACAAAGTCCATGCCCCACTTTTCAAATGGTTCAAGATCCACCTGAGGGTGTAAATCCATTTCATCCCTTTATGTGGGTTTCCCCACCCTTTTTCACTGGTCACACCTACTGGTGTATCTTCTAGAATCTTGGTGAAGGGTAGGCCAATAGTAACCCACCTACAAAACTTTGTAAGCATTTCTGTTTGCAGCAAAGTGGCCTCCACATGGGCTGTCATGAAATTTAGAGAGGATATCAAAAAATTCTTCCTCCCTCACACATCTTCTTAGGATTTGATCAGGGCCTAGTGTGAAGAGATTCTCCCCAATACATGTGAAAATGGCGCTTTTTCTGATGATTCTACCCCTCTCCTTGATTGAAATATTAGGAGGGAGTGTTCCAGCAACCAAGTAGTTGGCTATATCAGCAAACCATGGTGAGATTGCTGATATGGAAAAGAGGTGTTCATATAGCTGCTGGTCATCCTCCATTCCTTATTCACCTGTAGGGAGAACTAACTTGGAAAAAAAATCTGCAACAACATTTTCCTTTCCAGGTTTATCAACAATAGTTAAATAAAATTGTTTCAAAACTAACATCCATCTAATTATTCTAACATTAACGTCCAGTTTTTTCATTAAATACTTGATGGTTGCATGGTCAGTGTGAACAAAGGTCTGATATCCAGTGACATAATGCTTGAATTTGTTTAATGCATGGACAATGGCCAACATCTCCTTCTCATTAACAACATAATTCAGCTTGGCTTTGGACAAATTCTTGTTGATGAAATAAATGGCATAAGGTATTTGGTCCTCTAATTGTCCTAATGCTGCCCCTACAACTTTTTTAGATGCATCAGTGTGTATGAGGAAAGGCAGAGTCCAATTTGGAACTCAGAGGATGGGGGCGGTAGTCAATTGCTTCTTAATGAGCTCAAAAGCCTCTAGGCAAGGACTGAACCAAATAAACTCAGAATCTTTGGCCAATAACCCAAATAATGGTGAAGCCTTCTTGCTGAAATCTTTGATGAACCTTCTATAGTAACTAGCTAAGCCTAAGAAACTCCTGACATATTTCCGCTTTTGAGGCGTAGGAACCCTTTTGATGATAGTGATTTTGTTCAGGTCTACCGGTATTCTTTCTTGGGATATGGAGTGTCCTAATACAACCCTTGCTTTCTTCAAGAATTCACACTTATCTAGGCTCAAGGAGAGATGCATATCAATGCACCTTCTTAGTACTTTACCCAAATTGGAGAGAGCTCCCTAGAATTCATCCCCATATGGTGTGAAATCATCCATGTAAATTTTGACAGAGTCATGGATTAACTCAGAAAATATGCCCAAGACAGTTCTCTGGAAGGTGGTTGGGGCATTGCATAACCAAAAGGGTAGGAATCTATAAGAAAAGGCACCCCAAGGGCAGGTGAAAGTAGTCTTATCCTGGTCTTCAGGGCTGATTTGAATCTGATTGTACCCACTGAACCCATCTAAGAAGGAAAATAACTTCTTCCCTACAAGGCCATCCAGGAATTGGTCTATAAAGGGAAAAGGGAAATGGTCTTTCTTGGTGTCTTTGTTAAGTTCTCGATAATCAACACAAATTTTCCATTTCCCATTCTTCTTTGGGACTAGGACAAGAGGAGATACCCACTCACTGTCGGATATTGGATATATGAACCCTACATCTAATAGTTTCTGTAGCTCTTCTTTTATTATGTCCTTTAGAGTCGGGTTCATCATTCTTTGGGGTTGTCTCATAGGCTTGCATCCTTCTTTGATGTAAATGTGATGTCTGTATACTGAAGGACACACCCCTTTCACGTCCTTGTAATCCCAAGAAAATGCTTTAATATTTTCTTTCAAAAGCTGGCATAGTTGCTTCTCTTCTTTATTTGAGAGGTTTGGGTTTATTTTTAGAGATCTAGATGGGCCAAAATCGACAGCCTTGGTGGTTTCAGAGTTTGTCTCAACTGATTTCACTTCCATCCATGATTGGCTTTCAAAATCTTTGACTAGGGTTTCAAGAGGAGCGTTAGTGGAGGACTGGTTTTGAATGGCATGGTTAATGAGTTCATCTTCATCAAGCTGCCCCCCTCTAAGGATAACACCTATGGTACACATAGGGGCAGTGTTATATAACTCATATTCTTCATCCTTCAACCATATAGGGAGATCATGATCAATGGAAGGCTGGGCTGGAGGGTATAACACTAGCTGTTTAGACAAAAGCCCATTTTTTATAGTCATGTTTCCGGCCCAAAAACTAATATAAGTGTCTGTAGTGGCTAACCAAGGTCTCCCTAATATGAGAGGATAACCATTAAACTTGGTTTTTTGCTGCAGGACTAGGAAATTTGTAGGCTACTCCCAAGAGTCAATGGTAACCATAAAATTCTCAACAATTTATTCCGAAGTTACTGTGGACCGATCTAAAAGTTGTAGAATTGTTGTGGTTTTCCTCAAAGTCCCTTGGAGATTAAGTTTCAACATAATTTCCTTGGTCATGATATTGAGGGCAGCCCCTAAATCAATCGGAGTGTTGGGGAATATGACACCATATATATGTACATAAACAACTGGACTACCAGGGTCCAAGTATTTTGGAAATATCACCTTCCCCAGCATCAGGTCAAACATTTTTCCTACCACATTAATGGTGGGGGTATCTCTATTCCTCCTTCTAGGTTTCTTGAAGCACTTTTTTTTGATGAGCCTATTGTAGATAGGGAAATCATTAATGGCCTGGATAACTGGTATCTTTACACACAAATTTTTGAATTCTCCCAGGAGTTCAATCTCCTCTGGGGTGTGCTGACTAGGGTGGATCAAGCGCTCGGGAAAAGGAGGTTGTTGGATCTGAGTGTTATCTTATTCCTTTTCCTCCTCAACGTCTACAGGTGGAGATGGGGGATGGTTGTCTAGGAGTACTCTTCTTGACCTGAGATTAACCTCCTGTATCTCCACAACATAAGCTGAGTGAGATGTTTCTCCACTAGGAGCTTGCTGTGCCTATCTGTTGTTCGGGTTCGGATTGGGCTATGCAGGTATAGGTAGCCTAGGTGGAGCAGCATGAGTAAGATGAGTTTGAGGTTGGGGTGGAGACATTAGAGCAAGTAGTTGATTTTGTTGAGGCATCCACCCTTGGGATGGATTGTTCCACTGAGGTTGTTGTGGAACATACTACTGAAATGGTTGGTTTACTAGTTGAGGATGATATGAAGGGTTGGAAGGCCAAATAGGAGGTGTAGACCAGGATGGAGGAGTGGGGGTGTACCAAGGTTGCATGGGTGCACTCTGATTATTGTAATAGTAAGAGTGAGGTGCAACTTGCATACCTTGTTGATATGGCCGAGGGCCCTGAGGCCTTCTCTGGTTGATGAAACAAAGTTTCTCTGGCATTGTTTCCCCAACTTGATATACAAATTTAAGTCCAGGTAAGGAGGGACACTTGTCTGTGGCATGATTCTCTTCACAGAGTAAGAAAACCTCTATGAAATTCAGTGAACATTCATTCCTTGGGTGTTTCCTGGTACATCTAGGACAAAATATGGCCAGGGCTCTCTCTGCTTCCTCTTGCTTCCTTTTGACCTGCATTGTGTTCATTTTCAAATCAAAGGTGTGCAACATGTGTTGAGCCTTGCAATAGGTATGTATTTACTCTTGATTACTGCCATTTTTCCTCTTCATTATCCATCTTATGCCATGATATATTAATATAATGAAGGGATTTTGATGAAGAATGAATGAAAAATGATTTCGATACGATTTAACTATCCAAACTAATTCTCATTGTTTTTATGCTGAAAATAACAAATGAAACAATAGCTGTTTACAAGAACGAATAGTAGGACCTAATCACGGGAAAGAAGACACGTTGAATGCGGTCGAATCAACGATAATTCAGTGAGGATAAATGCAAGAACAAATAAAATGTCTGAGGATAGCATTTTGTTATGGATCCCTTAGGATCCCTTGATCTTGAGGGATCACATTTATCCTTCCTTTTTAGCTATAAAGGGATAGGGAGAGCTAGTTCTCAGATGTCGATATGATGTATCTTTCGTTTCTGTGTAATTCATAATTGTAATTCACAAAACGTACCTCTGAACAACAAGATTAGATTGTGATGTTAATTGACTTTGATGATTAATATATAGTTTGCATTGCTGTTCATTCACATATTATGGAGTAGTTAAGCAGTGTTCGTCGGTGGCTATGGGCCCGGTCCCTGGTGAATTTCATTGTTGTTTCCTGTGTTATACTTTTCCTTTCATTGCAAGTGTATTTTTCTTTTCCTCTTTACAATTGCGGTACTTTTGATAATTAAAATTTCTAGTATTTATTTCCATTGAATACACATTTCCAATTTATTTCATTAAAGAATTAGTTGCTATTTAAAAGAATTGGTTTTGATTACTTAAAACGTAGATGGTTATTTCCAATACTTTTCTTCTGTTCAATAGTTTAGATCCAGCTGAAAGAGCTTGGTTAATGCTTCAGTGCTCTCAATTGATTGTCATTCGAATTAGTTGAATTAAGAATGAATTATAGTTTTTGGTTATAATGCATAGATGAATCACTACTTTTAAAGTTTCAAGATTTATGATTGCATCTATATTAAACGATTGGCTTTAGCATTACTCTTTGTATGGATAGCTTGCACATATTGTGTACACACTTGAGATAAAAGGACTTACCCTGGTTGATAATTAATGTGAGGCAATTACGAGTTTTTAAAGACACCTATTAGCACCCACCATTTTGGTGCCATTGCTGGGGAGTGTGTTGTCACTCTGTAAAAAGAGTAATGTTTGATTGATTTTTTGTTTTCTTCTGCTGAGGGAGAATTGAGTATTAAAAATGGAAGGTAAGAACCCGTGTAAAGAACGAGTAACATGTTCGCTCATCCGCCCGCTTTCTAGCATAATTGCGTAGGATTTTAAGGTAGGAATGAATGTTTGTATTTTTGCATGAATAACTAAGAGGGAAAGACCTAAAAAAGATAAAATTCCTCCTTCTAAACCTGAAAAACCTAAGGTACTGGTGACCCTTGGACGATCAACTTTTATCAACGAAATCTTAAGAAAAGTTGAGTCTCAGTCATCAGTGGGACCCCGTATTGTTGCTGTAAGACATCCTACTAACTTCCTTCAAGCTGCAGGACCACCATTTGTAGCTAACGCTGAGATTCACAATAAGACAGAAGGGATTGAGCAGAGTTTTCAAGATACTGAGAATTCAAAAACTCGCCCTTCACAAGAAGGAAATTCTTGCAACCTCCGTGAAGGAGAAGGAGAAACAGGAAATCTTGAAATTAAATTAGAAGAACCTAGATCTCCTGAAGTAGTGACTGAACAGAGGACACCTAGTATTCCAGATCAAGGTAGTGCTGTTAGAACTATTCCAGCCTCTTGTATACATCCTAGGAATAACTCTCCAGCTCTGGAGATCCCTGAAGAATATTGGCATATTTTTGACCAAACGGCTAATAAGAAGCAACCTCAAAATTCTACATTGAAATACCCTATTGTCGAGACAACTGTCAATGCCCCCATGAAGGCTATCCCATTACAAAATATTCCTACCTTTCATGGGCTAACTTCAGAAGATCCCGATGCATTCCTTTTTGAGTTTGATGTCTTATGCAGGGGTTATGATTACACTACCGACCCCCAGAAGGTAAAGCTATTCCCCTCTACTTTGAAGGGAGTAGCTCTGCATTGGTTTATGGGACTCGGTGGAGGCACCATGAATGACTGGGACCAAATGAAAACATATTTCCTTAAAAAATACCAAGATTATTGCTGAACTATAGAACCAAAAGATGAAAATTTTCAAATGGTAGCTAAGCCTAGCGAGACTCTGGAAGAATATGTAGAGCGCTTCCAATATAATCTGCAAAGATCTCCTTACACAAATCTTCCTGATAATGTTCTAAAAACCACGATGATCAGAGGTATGAAAGACCAATGGGTAGAGACACTAAATATAATCGGTAAAGGTGATATTTATCAAGAAAAATATAACAATATTATAGATTTGTGCATCAAGTGTTCCAGGGGCAGTACAAGGCTGAAACCAGTAGGACGCGATGCAATCCCCAGAGACAGCAAAGCTTCAGGAGGAAGCATTACACGAAGCAAAATCGACAATCTGTTAGAGGATTTCAAGACTGATATCCTAGGGACCCTGGCAACACAATTGGATGTCATGCAAGCTAAGCAAAAGCAGGCTATAGTAGAACAGAACTTGGCTATTTTCTACCCCCGTTGTAGACATAAGCATAGTCATAAAGAATTCCCCCTAGATATGATACGAACATGTGCTATATGCACTAAAGAGCACGCCACAGAAAGTTGCCCGTCACTCCCAGGATTGAAAGCAGTTTTTAAGGAAGCGGAAGAAGAAGTGGAACCAGTATATTTTTTGAACCAACATCATCAATGGAAAGCACGTCAGAAAGGTATGCCTATTGAACCATATTTGTTCTTTCCTCCCTCTTAATATAATTCTCAACAATATTCAGGGGCATCATGGCAGAATCAACCACCTTTTTTGCCACCTCAAGAATTTTTTATGCCACCATGGCCCAATCAGTCAGATCCAAATAATAATAATTGGCCAAATTCCCCTTACCCACCACCATTCTGTAAAAAAAACCCTTATTCCTCCCAATGGTCCCCTTCCACCTCACAAAATCAAAACTGGAAATCAAATTGGCAAAGATCTACGAACCAGCTTATGGGGACAACTCCTCTATCTCAACCAACTTTACCATCACCTTACACGTTGCAGGAGAATCCTCAATCTAATATACAATCGCAACTTCTAGCTCAACCCAACCCAAATCCTAACAACAGACCAGTTCATTCAATACAAATCATTGAGGGTCTAGACCCTGAGGATGAGTTGAAAGAACGTAACGAACTTAAGTTGAGATCTGGACGCATAATCACTCTAGATAAGGATAAAGATTTGCAACATGAAGAACCACACACAAATAAGCCTCTGACTGTAGATGATCAAAAAATAAAACAAGGGGAAGATACAGTCAGACAAAAAAATTCTAAACAAATCAATTCCACTTCCCCCCCATTCCCAGAAATATTGCTGATACCACACCCGATTGAATATCCCGACTTTGATCTTCTGGGTGAACTTAAGAGCATTTGTATAAAAATTACCCTCCTCCAGGCTATCCAAGATATTCCAATAAATGCCAAGGCTATTAAAGAATTGTGTATAAAGAAGTCTGTGAGGAAAAAAAAAAAATCCCTACTGTCCATGTTGTCGAGATTTTTTCTGATTTATTACTAGGCAAAGAGATTCCTGTAAAATATGAGGATCCTAGAAACCCCATTGTCACAGTCCAGATAAATGGCCATTCTTTTCCCAATGCTTTAGTTGACTTAGGGGTAGCCATCAATATTCTCACAACTACAACTTGCAACATTCTTGGCATCACAGCCTTGGAACCAACAACTACCTTACTGGAACTAGTTGACCGCTCAGTCATTAGACCAAAAGGAAATTACAAGATGTGATGGTCTCTGTAGGCACTTGGGAATAACCAGTGGATTTCTTGATTATTAATCCTAGGAACTAGCTTGATGGACATCCCTTAATATTAGGAATGCCTTGGCTAGCGACTGCTGATGCTTATATCAGCTGTTGAATAGGCAGTATGACTATAACCAGGGGGAATGATGTGAAAAATTTAGCTTACACCCTCCTGCTCAGCCAAGCTTGAATACTATGAAAACCAGGAAGCAACCTGCAACATACTTAACAAAAAATATTCGGTCACCATTGACTATGGTAGATGCCCTTGAATTCAAAAACCAAACTGAAGACGATGTCATTAATACTTTCATCAATCATCCTACCACAGTATCAAGTTCAAAATGCCACATGATTAAAGCAGTCCTTGTGTTAGCCCCCCTATGAAATTCTTGACAAGCAAGCTGGGGGCTATGTCATTTTGGAGACCTTCAAGGAACGCATCTCCCCTGAAGACACATCATCCTTGAGGTCTCTCTGTGCTTTGCCTTATACAAAATCCCCTCTGCTGATTTCCCATCTAAAGTCTCACTGGTTATTAATTCTGCTCCTCAAAGGGCCCATTATTATCCCATGTCACCCTTGCAAATACCATATTTTTACCCATTTCCCCATTGGTCGAGGTCCCCTTTCTTTCCCCCCAATTTCCCTTGTTTGTCCCTGAAATCCCCTCTAAAATCCCTGCACCCTTTGTTTTCCAAAAATCCCCCTTTAAATCCTATTCTTGCCCCTTGTCTGGCCTTAAAACACTTTGAAAAAGGGCCAAAAATCATAAATTTCATTGAAAATGGGTTAAAAACCCACTTCCGACCTTATAATAGGCCTCAGCCCCTTCTCCGCTAGCTCGCGCCTTTTTTCTCTCCATATAACCTGACGCCATGACCGAAGCACTAGCCCCAAAGGCACTTGCCCCAGTGTTTCATCAAGCGCGATTATAGCCGTCGATCTGCACAGAACGGACGACGATTGCCGCCCCCGTAGCCTCCGTCGTTTTCCCCGTTCATCACCCGTCGTCGCATCTCCACCGTTTCTTTAATTTCGCAGATCAACGGTCCATAGTCAAATCATATCGGGTGTGTTTTCAACCGTTGATCTGTACCAGATCTAACGGTGTAGAATCTGCCCGATACGGTGGTCCCCGCCCGCTTTCACTATTAAAAAAAACCACGTTGTTTCCATCGCACCGCCTTTGGGCAGAGGGCGGTTTTTCTCCATCGGCCAGCGATTCCATACACCTTTCGACACCTGTCCTCCTGTACGATTTAAAAACTGCCAATCCTGCCCGTTAACGTCATCCATCGTGCGTTATTGTTCGGTCACGGATGCCCAGCGAAATTGCCGTAGACCGTCCGATCTGGAGCGGGCCATTCGACGGCTATCGCTCGTCGAAGATGCACGATGGATAATCCATTTGCGCACGCGATAACCTATGTTATGGCCCGCCGTCCGTCGTCCTCCGCCGTTGATCTCCGCCATGATCGACGGTCCAGATTTGTTCGCCCGCCGTTGAATTTTCCACCATCGCCCGGTCCCGCCACGTCATCCCACGTGTACCCTCTGTACAATCCTCTCGTCCATTCATATGTATTCGTTCTTAAGGGCCATTTTTAGTGTTTTTCGTTGAAATTTCATTTTCTCCGCCTGCGACTGCATTCCACCACCTTTCTCCACGCCATGAATGTTTCATCGTAACCCCGCATCATTCCACCATGTCACCAATCTGCGCGTCCATCCTCATCATCTCGCTGCATCCATCACCCCCATCAATTGTTTTCTTCACAGCTTTCATGTTTTGCAGGGTTGCAAATGGTTAATGGCCGCCTGGATGCGCATCTCTGCTACAAGGACAGAGAGATCGAAGAAGATCACCTGCTGCGGCTAAATTTATGAGCAAAGACCCAGGAAGGTGAAGACAAGACGATCATTAAAGAGAGTAGGGTTCAGAGTTTGTGAAAAAGCTCCCAGCGCCATTAAAGCTCGAGCTAGCCTGACAGAAGCAGAGATGGAGCAATAGAAAGACCAGCTTATGATTATAGTTTTCAGTGCTCAGGACTGAAGATTTGGATCCATAATGCAGCAGTTTCAGAGGCAAAGTACCAGATTGAAACCCCAAAGGACTACCAGAAGTTTAATGCACGAGAAATCGTACTACCAGGGTTTTTACAGCAGCAGAATGTTTTTCCTTCAATCAGAGGACAAAGTGCCCATACAGTCTTTATTATACATCATGTTCCTGAAGTTTCTTACTCGACAGCAGTCCTACATGATCAGAAGCATTGGTGACTCAAGTAGGGCAGACCTCACTGTTGCTTATTTTATTTTTGTATTTCACCAATAGTACCACACAGTACTGCAGTTAGAACACCTAAGCCATATCAGAGATAAATGCAGAGATTTAAAACAGGATGGGTTTCGGCCCTCTTTTCTTTCTGTGTTTAATGTTACATTTAGTGTTCACCTACCTCCTCAGTCGATCTTTTGTTCATCCTCTGCTATAAAATGCAGAAGGAAATTATTGTAATGGTTTTTGATGAGATATCAGAGAAATGCAAGCATTTTCCTCTTGAGACAAGTTCTCTGTGTAATATTGTAAGATAGGTTGAGATTTGATGTATTCAGACTGAATGTTCAAGCTGTGGGCAATGTTGTACCTGATTGGTGTTGTTTTTAATATGACAAGCACGTTTCTTTGGATCCTGATCTAAAGCAGCTGGTGATGTTTTCCTATCTCAGTGTTTGATTTCATTTCATTCCATTTCTACTGGCTCGCATCAGAAGTTTGGCATAAGATTTACCCTTGATAGGTACCTTATGTTGCTGCTCTCCCAACCTTTTATGTTTTCTGCTTATATGTGTATCTGAATATTGATTTCAATCTATTTAACCAGTGTAGTGGATTTTATTGCCTACTCTCTGATGTATGAATTAATGAAATCTACGTTTAGATGTTCTTGTTAAGATCTAGTTGGATGAGTTGTGAACATTGGGAGGTCTAGAACCCTATCTCTGCCTCACTAGGATCTTTCCATCTCAATTAAGCCTTTATAAGATCCCTTGTATTTCCTCTGATTTTGTCCAAGCAGGTCTAGAGTTAAATGACCTCTGACCTGATCTATAGACAAAATTGGATGGTTCTCCTCCTTTCATTTTCAGTCCTTAATGTTCCATTTCACCAATCATCCTTTAAGATCCAAATGCTCTAGATGACTAGCCCAACTGAAAGCTTGCACATTGAACACAAGTAAATCCTTTCTTGACTCCATTTCCCAATGGCCTTGATGTTCTCTGAGTTATCTACCTTTGCCTACGTTTCCTCTTTGCTCATCCTTGTCTTATATTGGACCCTTCTTTCCTGATTCCCAACAACCAAACATAAACAATTAAACAAACAACCTTGAGCCTATAAGTAGCCTAAAATCTAAACCTTGAGCCTTAAAAGACATATACCTTTGGAAAACATAGAGAGATCCCTCTCTGGACCTAGGAGGGCTAGATCCTAAGGTCTAAAAGTGGTTCTGATGTTGTCTCATCTTTTGGTCTTACCAACCTGGCCAAAACATGGGAACCCCAACACCTTGACAATGAAATCGAAGAAGATCCCCTGAGAGATATCAATAACAAAAAATACCAACAACCACTGTTTATAATAGCAAACCTATCGAAATTGAGCTAGGGAAGATCCTGAACATTAACAGTAATCTGAGTGATGACCAGTAACAGAAACTTATTCAAGTCCTTAGGAAAAATAAAGGGGCTTTCACTTGGGATTACTCAGATATGAAAGGGATTGACCCTCAACTATGCATGCATCACATCTACACTAAAAAGGATGCAAAAAAACACTGTTACCGATGAAATAGGTAACCTGACCTCAAAACGGGAACTCTAGCCCAAAAACTCTCAAAAAACATGAAAAAACACCCCCCCAAAAAAAAGTGTGTCTTCCAGAACACACTTGTTTTTTTTTGAAGGTCAAATTTCAACATTTTCTAAAATTATGCTAAAAACAAAATTGTTTGTTGAAAAAAGGATTGAAAAAACACCCAAAAAAAAAAAGTGTCTCTTCCAGAACGCACTTCGTTTTTTTTTAAGGTCAAATTTCAACATTTTATAAAATTATGGTAAAAACAAAATTGTTTCTTGAAAAAAGGATTGAAAAAACACCCTAAAAATAAAACCAGTGGATGCTGGAATAACCAAAAAAAAAAATTTGTGTCATACTTTTGGCATTTTTAAAAATAGAGGTAACATTTTTTAATTTTTAAAATTCAAACATTAAAAAAAAACTTAAAATTTAAGAAAAAAAATAAATTTAAAAAATAAAAACATTTAAAAGCTTAAAATTTAAAAATATATGAAGATAAAAAAAATAAAAATAAAAACAAAGTAAAAATTTTAATTCAATCATTAAAAAAAACCTAAAATTTAAGGAATTTTTTTTTTAAAAATAAACCCAAAAAAAATTAAGATTAAAATTTAAAAAAATATAGAAATTAAAAAATAAAAATAAAAACAAAATAAAAATATTAAATTAAAAAAAAAAAACAAGTTAAAAAAAAGAAGGAAATTATACAAAATAAAATACAGAAATTAAATTTAAAAAAGAAAAAGAAAATGCTTATTAAATTTTAAAAAAGAAAAAAAAAATTAAAACAAATAATTAAATTTAAGGAAATATATTAAATTTTAATAAATTTAAAAATTCAAAATTAAAAAAAAAAACACTATTCAAATTAAAAGGAAAAAAAAAGAAAAATTAATTAAAAATAAAAATAAAATACAATGAAAATATCAAATTTAAAACAATATATATTAAAAAAACAAATAAACTATAAAAAATAAATTAAATTTAAATTATAAAAAATAAAATATATATATGAACTTAAATTAAAATAGGTATATACATCAAATTTGATTAAATTAAAAAAAGAGAGGTTAATATTAAAATAACAAATTAAATTTAAAAACAAAAATATTAAATTTTAATAAATAAATGAATAAACAAATAAATTTTGAAAGAAAAAATAAATTTTAAATATAAAAGAAAAAAAAAATATTGTTAAACGAAAAACTTTAAAAACTTTAAAAATCAATTAAAAATGGAAAAATGAAAAAAAAAAAGAAAAAAAATATTTAAAAAAAAAATGAAAAAAAATTAATTTAAAAAAATTAAGTTTCATTAAAAAAAAATCTAATTTTAAATGCACAATTTTAATTGAAATAAAAAAATATAAAAATTTTATGTAATTAACCAAAAAAAAAAAAAAAGTAAAACATTTAAAAAAAAATATTAAATCGAAATAAATTAAAAAAATATATATAAAATTTATTGAATTTTATAAAATTATATTAAAAAACTAAACGTAAAAGTTAATAACAAAGAAAAATTATGAAATTAAAAAAAAAAAAAAATCGATTAAATAAAAAAAAATGGGCAAAATTAAATAAAAAATATTAAAAATAATAATAATAAATAATAAATTTAAAACAAAAAAATAATAAAATTAAAAAAAATTAAAACAAAACGAATTTTATTTTAAATAAATAAAAAAAAAAATATATTTTGAAATTTAAAAAAATTTAAAAAAAAAATTCAATTAAAAAAAAAATTTAAAAAAAAAAAAAATTAAAAAAAAAAAATTAAAAAAAAACAATTAAAAAAAAATAAAAAAAAAATCAATTAAAAACATCGTTTAAACTCACGGCCCGCCCGCTGGGCGGCGCCCCGGGGGCGGCCCAGCCGGCCTCCCGGGCCCCCGCCGCCTAGCTGGCGGGCCGTGAGTTTAAACGATGTTTTTAATTGATTTAAAAAAAAAAAAAAAAATTAATTGTTTTTTTTTTAAATTTTTTTTTTTAATTTCAAAAAATATTTTTTTTTTCAAAAAATTATTTTTATTTTAATTTAATATTTTTATTTAAAATAAAATTCGTTTTTTTTTTTATTTTTTTTAAATTTTTTTTATATATATGTACATCTATTTTTATTTGATTTTATTTTTGTTTTTATTTTTTAATATTTTTATTTTAATTTGATTTTTTTTTTTAAAATTTGAATTTCAAAAAATTTAAAATTATTTTTTTAATTCAATTTTTTTATTTTAAATTCAATTTGTTTATTTTTTTTTATATTTAATATTATAGAATAATTATTTTTTTAAATTTAAAATTTAAAATTTATTTATTAAAATTTTTAAATTTTAATTTAATTTAATTGTTTTTCTTAATTTTTTCGTTTATTTAATTTTTCATTTTTAAAATCTATAAATTGTTTCACTAAAAAAAAAAAAAAAACACTAAATTTATGTATATTTGTTTTTTAATTATTTGCACGTGGTTTTTTTCATTTTTTTTGTTTTTTAATAATAGGTTTTTTCTTTTCTTTTTTTTTAATTTTTTAATTTTCTTTTTCTTTTTCAATTTTAATTGTTTTTTTTTTTGTAAATTTTAAAATTTGTATTTTTTTCCTTATTATTATTATTTTTTTTAATTTAAATTTTTAAATTTAATTTTTTTTTTTAAGTTTTTTTTTTCTAAATTTTAATTTTGTAATTTTAATTATTTTAAATTATTTTTTTAAATATATATATATATATATATATATATTTTTTTTTTTAATATATTGTTTTTTTTAATAAGTTAGAAAAAAATGTTTTTGATTTTTTTTTTTTAAATTTTTTGGTCAATTTTTGTTTTTTTTTCTTTAAATTATGTGTTTTTTTTCTTCAAATTTTGTCATTTCCTTTGATATAATTTTCAAATATTTTTGTTTTATTTATTTATTTTTGTTTAAATTTTTTATTTTTATGAGCTATTTTTGTTTTTTTTTACATTTTTATTGGTTTTTTTTATTGTTTTTATATATTTTTTTTTATCTAAGTTTTGTGTTTTATTACCAAGATGAAAATCACCACTCTAAAAAAAAAAAGGTTGATGCAGCATCAATACGTTTCAAAATTAGCATGAAAATCACTGCTCTAAAAAAAAAAGGTTGATGCAGCATCAATACGTTTCAAAATTAGCATGAAAATCACTGCTCTAAAAAAAAAAGGTTGATGCAGCATCAATACGTTTCAAAATTAGCATGAAAATCACTACTGTAAAAAAAAAAAAGTTGATGCTGCATCAATACATTTCAAATTAGCATGAAAATCACTAACATTTTAAAACAAATATTCATACTTCATAAATAAAAATTTTAGAGTGTCAAAAATGTGCACCAAAAAAAAAAATGGTGATTCTGCATCACCACTTTTCAAAATCGGGTGCTTTTTATGCTACCAAAAAAAAGTAGATAACATTGCGGTTACCTATTTCATCGGTAACATTGTTAAAACCATTTGACAACCTCAGCGTAGATTAAATACTCACCTAAAAGATATTGTTAAAGAAGAACTTCAAAAACTGTTAGATGTGAATTTTATCTATCCTATATCTGACAGTAAATGGGTTTCTCCATTGGTTGTGGTTCCCAAAAATAATGGGAAATGGCATATATGCGTTGAATATAGAGAACTAAACAAAGCAACAAAAAAAGACCATTTTCCCCTTCCATTTATTGATCAGGTCCTAGATACACTGGCAGGGAAGAGATTCTTTTCTTTCCTAGATGGTTTCAGTGGCTACAACCAAATTCAGATTGCCCCTAAAGACCAGGATAAGACTACCTTTACCTGTCTATGTGGAACATTTTCTTACAGGGTATTACCTTTTGGATTGCGTAACGCACCTGCCACATTCCAAAGAGCCATACTCAGTATTTTTGCAGACTTGATAAATGAAGGATTGGAAGTATATATGGATGATTTCACACCCTATGGAGATGACTTCAAGCAAGCATTATAGACATTGGAAAACGTTTTGGAACGGTGTATTGCTATGATGATGACAAAAGGCCTGATCTTAGGTCATTACAATTCAGCAGCTGGAATTCAGGTAGATCCGACATAAATACATGTAATTCTCTTACTAGCTACTCCCTGCAATCAAACAGAGGCACGTAGTTTTTTGGGATTTTCTGGATATTATCGTAGATTTATCAAGATTTTTTCACAGATTTCTGCACCATTATATGCCTTAACAGGAAAAGGTGATTTCATATGGACTGAAAAATGTGACGCTGCCTTTACAAATTTAAAATGGCTAGTATCAACAGCACCAGTATTACAAGGTCCGAACTGGGATATACCATTCCAGATTTCATTAGATGCATCAAACATAGCCATTGGAGTAGTTCTTGGCCAAGAAGAATACAAGAAAACCTACGCTATATATTACATTAGCAAAAACTTAACCCCTGCTGAATTGAATTACACAGTAACAGAGGAGTTTTTAGCTGTTATTTATGCTATTAACAAATTCAGACACTATATAACTGGATACCCTGTAATTCTGTATATGGATCACTCTGCTATCAAATACTTAGCTAATAAACCCATTACGAATGGAAGAGTGACACGTTGGTTTCTACTTTTGCAGGAATTTGATATAACTATAAGGGATCGACTAGGGCAGGAAAACCTTGTGGCAGATTTCCTCTCTTGAGTGCCAAGAATAGATGATGCAATAACAATAGAGGATTAGTTTCCGAATGAACACCTGTTTTCTGTAACCGTGAAAACACCATGGTACGTAGATGTGGCGAATTATTTAGCAGTGGGAAAACTACCTGAATAGCTGACACCTAGAGAAAGGAAATCGATAGTACAACATAGCACTCGGTTCTCATGGATTGGAGTATACCTTTTTCACATAGGGGCCGATATGCACATCCGCAGGTGTATTAGAAAAGATGAAATTTATGATATCTTAAAAGCCTACCATGATGGACCTTGTGGTGGACATTTTGCAGAGTGAAAAACTGGACATAAAATTTTACAAATGGGCTACTACTGGCCCACGATTTTTAAGGATGCTAAGAAATTTGTTCAAGCCTGCGATAGTTGTCAAAGGATGGGCTGCCCTGGCCAATCTGATGAGATGCCCCTGCATCCACAGCTAGTCATCGAACCTTTTTAGCGTTGGGCATTAGATTTTGTTGGGCCAATCAACCCATCATCCAACCAGAAATCATATATATTGGTTGAAACAAAATATGTAACTAAGTGGGTAGAAGCAGTAGCATTACCAAGAGCCAAAGAAGAAACTGTGATAAACTTTATTTTTGAAATTTTTGTATGATATGGGTTACCCAGAGAAGTAATCACTGATGGAGGGCCGCAATTTGTAGGCCACAAGATCGTTTCTACACTAAAAAATCATCATGTTATTCACAGAAATACCTCTCCATACCACCCGCAAGCGAATGGGCAGGTAGAAAGCACCAACAAAGTAATTGAAGCTATTCTAACAAATACAGTCTCATCACATAGATGAGACTGGGCTACTCGACTGCCAGAATCATTGTGGGCATATCGCACAACTTGGAGGAATACTACTGGATACTCCCCATATCAACTGGTATTTGGTAAGGAACCCATTTTTCCCATAGATTTTGAGACACAAACAATAAGGACAACCTAGGAAGTGGGACTGGATTTAATTGAAGCCCAATTTTAATAGATTACAACAAATAAATGAATTAGACAAAATCCGGATTTTGGCTCTGCAGCATACTGCACTTATTCAACAACAAAGAGCCAAATGGCACGATTCTCTGATAAAGACAAAGACATTTCATGAGGGTGAGGGCACTTCTCTACGATTCCAAGTTTCAAGACTTCCCTGGTAAATTACAGACTAGGTGGTTAGGTCCCTACGAAATAAAGGAAGTACATGACAATGGCACTCTTACGTTGGCCACCATTGAGGGGTCTGATTGTTCCTTTAAAGAAAATGGGCATCGGGTGCGCCTCTACCAAAGACCACTCACAAGAGAATATTTTTGTCAATAGATACGCAAGGACTCCACTATGCAAATTTTAGCTGCAGAAGATAATCCTTTGGTAGATTCATCTTTGTAAAAATTCATTTCTTTTTCTAAAAAAAAAAAAGAAGAAAAAAAAAAACTGTAAATAGGATTGCTGATTTAATTTGTTTTTTCTCTACCTATTTTGTCGTTCCATCTTCAGAACAACACTTTTTGGTTTTGCTGTTCCATCTTCAGAACAACACTTTTTGTTTTTCTGTTCCATCTTCGGAACAACACTTTTTGGTTTTGTTGTTCCATCTTTGGAACAACACTTTTTGGCTTTACTGTTCCATCTTCGGAACAACACTTTTTGGTTTTGTTGTTCCATCTTCGGAAAAACACTTTTTGGTTTTGCTGTTCCATCTTCGGAACAACACTTTTTAGTTTTTATGTTCCATCTTCGGAACAACATTTTTTGGCTTTGTTGTTCCATCTTCGAAACAACACTTTCTGGTTTTGCTGTTCCATCTTCGGAACATCACTTTTTGGTTTTGCTGTTCCATCTTCGGAACAACACTTTTTGGTTTTGCTGTTCCATCTTCGAAACAACACTTTTTGGTTTTGCTGTTCCATCTTCGGAACAACACTTTTTGATTTTTTTGTTCCATCTTTGGAACAACACTCTCTTTTGTTTTTTTTTCTATTCCAATTTTGGGAACAACACTTTTGTTTCTTGTACAATTTTTGTGTGTTCTGAACAACACCTTTTTTATATTTCTCAAACACCTCTTTCCTCTCATGGACTTATTCCTAACTCATTTCAGCCTTATTTCTTTGATTCCTTTTATGGCCTGAAGTACAACACCTTCATGCGGGTAAGAACTATGGATTTTATTAAAGCAAGTGAATATTTTTAACGATGTGATCTTTGACAAAGACAAATTCTTGATGATAGACTTAAAACAATTGGAAGGGACACAATTATTTATATTTCACTTTACTGTACTGATTTCTACTGTATATGATATTGATTGATCATCTTTACCATGCTGGTTCTACTCTCCCTAGTTATAATTCTCTTTGTCTATTATCAATGGGATTATGGGTATAATTTTTCTTATTATTGATATACTTCCACTTCTGACACCATCCATACTCTTAAGGAGTACTAAGCCTCCCTCTATTTATCATAAAAATATGTAATGACAATTAAATTTTATCTACAGATAGAGGATAGGGGGTCTCATTAAGAGCCAACCTACCATGTTCATAAGGATCTAGCAATGTGAAATTCCCACTATGGCCACCACACCAGTGTTATGATGCATTGGATGACTAAAACATCCTTGGAACAGGAGGTCTCATCACGAGTTGACCTGCTCACTTTTGCTACTTCCCAGTTAATGGCAGTATGGTTATCTAGTTACCATGCCAACACATTGGTCTCTTCTGTAAAAACAACAATGGATTTTTTCAATTATAAATTAAGGATACAGGCTCACATGGGTTAAAAAACAACTCTGTCGAGGCTATGGATGCCTGCTGGTAGCAGAAGCTCTGCTTATGGTATTGAAGTTCTATTTCCTTAATCAATAATTCTTATAATACCCTCTTCTCATTTATCTTTTTATCCGAGAGAGTATTTCCTTTAAACACTTCCATATTTTGAACCTTTATGCATGCACTCATGTTTTTACTCAATCATATCGTGTACAACCCGAATATCGTTGGCAAAGCCTCCTTTTGTACATATTGTTGTCCTCTTTCCTTATCACATAACTTATCATTAATCAAAGCGTCTTGTCTCTTGTCATTCACTATGATTATAAACCACACTTTCACTCTACCCATCTCTCTTACTGTCCCATAATTTATTTATGTACACTGCTCCATCTACTACTGTACCCTTCATCCTTACATCCTGCTGTCGGAACAGCCATTCCCTGTCTATTCGGTCGTAGGCGACCTCTCATTTCTAAGGGGGAGAGAATTTCCATTACATTTGCGGATGCATAGTCATTATTTCATTGATTGATATGATATTCCACGATCATGCTGCATGCGGTAATTTAATAGCACAATTAATATCAACTACAACAACTTGCTGTTCTATCACTCTAAGTATTGCTGTATTTTTATTATTGTTGTGTTTTTAGTATTGCTGCATTTTTTAGTATTCCTGCATTTTTTAGTGTTGCCGTGTTTTTCAGTATTGCTGTGTTTTTTCAGCATTGCTGTATTTTTCCATTACACTCATCCTTTGCAATAGTAGGAAGAATTCAAGCATTATGGGTGGTAAGGCAGTGTTCCGTGAACCTTTAGTGTTAGAGGTCTCCGACAGAGCCAGGGAAATTCTAATCTGTGCAGGGTGGATATCCTATCTCACAAAATTTCAGCCCTCGAATGAGGAAATTGCCATTGAATTTCTACAGCATCTGCAAAATGGGGAATCCATGGTGAAAGGTAGAATAATTATAGTCACATACGCTGTAATAGCTGAAGTATCTGGGATGCCAGCAGAAGGAACTTAATGGTCACAGAAACATGCATTGCTGCAAGATGCGGTGGAAACTTTTAAAGACGAAGGTGAGAAAGTAGTCAGGAAAGGCAAAGGCATCCAATCATCTTCTCTGGCAGAACCATGGAGAGAATTAGCAAGAATTATTCAAATATGAATTAACTGCGATGGACACCAAGATGTGGTAAGACCATGACAACTTAAACTATTAGTTGTTTTGAAACAAAAACGCACTGTTAATCTGCCATCTATTTTGAATTTTTTACTGCATGATACTGTTATTAGAATAAGACGGGCCAGACACCCTGAAGCTGTAGTAAGTCACCATGGGTTGATTAGATTAATCATTAGTCATAGTATGGTTCAATACAACTTAACTTGGGATGGTCTCATGATAGACCTAGAGAACATGCACAACCCTGTAATCTAACAGCCCGAAATTACAGAGACAAGCCAGTAGAACCCTATTTCGAAAAGAAAAAAGACTCTTCGTTCAAAGGTTGAACCCCATAAACGCAGGAAGTCTATAAGAATTGAACTAGCCCAAAGGATGTATGCAAATATTTGGGTTGAAAGAAATCAACCTACAGAGACATCCAGTCCAGTTAGGATAAGAGATTCTGAGTCTGATGAAGAGGAACCCGAAGAAGAGGAACCCAAAGAAGAGGAAGCCAATTCCGCATTAGAACCAGAATAAGAGGAACCCGAAGAAGAGGAACCCAATTCCGCATTAGAACTAGAAGAAGAGGAACTCGAAGAAGAGGAACCTAATTCCGCATTCGAGCCTGAAGAAGAGGCCAATTTAGAACAAGAACAAGAACATAATTATAATAGTGAACTAGAAAGTGAAGTAGGACCAGAGGATCCTTTGGAAGTTTTCAAGACAGGGATAGCCGAGGTCCTGGAAAATATTAATGTATATATGCAACCTGGAGGACCACTTAGTCCCAAAAGAATGGAAACACAAGTCCCAGAGAATTCCGGGCATATAGAAACACCAAAGGTTGCGGACATAGAAATTTTTCAGGAATCTGACAACCAGTCTGGTGACGCAATTCTGTTGGAACATGAGGACCAGCATCAGTCTCCAGACATAGAAGTTAGTCACAAGTCAGATAATCAGTCAGGCGATACGGTTCTTTTGGAACACAACCCTGATGACCAACAAGTAGCTTTAGAAACAGTTGATAAACCTATTAGTGGAACAACTACTCCTTGAAAGAGCCAAGGAGCCGGAGAAAAACTTAAGAAGCTGTGAAAAAAATACCGAAAGATCCAGAAGACAGTCAGAATGCTACGATGAGAAGTTAAAAACCGTAAAACTCAGAGCACGGCTCCTGAGGTAACTTCTGTTACTACACAAACGAGAATATGCGAGAGTATATTAATATAAATTCAAACCAAACTCACACCCACTCGAACAACAGCCGCCCAGGTTAATTTGCATAAAATTTGGTAAATGCGACTGTTCAAATGGAGGGTTGGTCCTCCCAAAATACGAAAATAAAAACTGAAGAGGTATTCTCTCACAGCATCGGCACTCAGACAGAAGGGAAATCCAAGGACTTCTTGTCAAGGAATGACCCTATTATTTTAAAACTTCAAGAAGAACTGACACAAGCCTAGCTTGCTTTAGAACAACATCAATAGCAAACAGTATCCCTGCAACAATACTAGAAGTTACAAAAATAATTTAGGGAATTAGCCCTAGCAGAGAATGAGGCTTTTGATAAGGCTAGACAGGAAAAAGAAAAACTGAAAAGGATGAAAGCTAAGCTGAACAACGTCAAGAATCAGTTGGACACCATTTGTTCATTATATTCGAATATCTTGACTTGTCGATCTCCTGCTACGAACTACGCTTTGTTCTTATTAGAATGATATTTATGGTTAAAAATCAAAGCTGTTAAAGCCGACAAGGCAGTTGAGTTGAAGACAATGGATGATTTTATAAATTTCTGTAAGACATATGGAATAAAGGTCCAACGGATTCTTTGTGAATTTTATTTGCACAATTTTATATTAGATAAAGAAGTGGATGTGAATCCTAGCCCTTTTGTTGGAGATATTCAATTTCAGGCTTTTATCTCTTTTGCAGTCAACCAACTCAAGTGGTTGAAGGCTTATAATTCGTTCCAAAGACAGGAACACATCTTAGATCTTTTGGTAAGAAGTTAACCTACTCACCCTCTGCAATTGTTTACTAAGCATAAAAGACTGATGCCACAGGAAGGCGTGCTTAAAATTTTAGGGCCCATACATAAGGAGATTGTGATGGAAGGAACATCATATTTCCTCTCTATTCAGGAAAGATCCCTGGTTGCATCCAAAATGAGATGGATGGTTTCAAGCAACAATGTTAAGGAAAAAGAACCATTTAATTATGGAAATTTCAAAGCTGCTGCAAGAAAGTTAGTCCCATACAACAATATTCTCTTAAGAGAAGGACCTTATTGGGTGGGATGTCGCTTTAGAAGCCCTAAAGGGTATCATCTTGACTATGAGTTACCTGAAGGACAAGAAGCCGCAGCCTTTGTAAACCTGGCACGACATCATGGTCTCAGGCCTACTATGGACATATATTCTCCAGCCTACTCTTTAACTGCTTTGCATAAGAATTATTTATTTTCCATGAGGACATGAAAAAAGGTAAGCAGGGGAGTATGTTGAGCCTTGCAATAGGTATGTATTTACTCTTGATTACTATCCTTTTTCCTCTTCCTTATCCATCTTGTGCTATGATATAATAATATAATGAAGGGATTTTGATGAAGAATGAATGAAAAATGATTTCGATACGATTTAACGGTCCAAACCAATTCTCGTTGTTTTTATGCTGAAAATAACAGATGAAACAATGACTGTTTGCAAGAAGGAACAGTAGGACCTAATCACGGGAAAGAAGACGCATTGAACGTGGTCGAATCAACGATAATTCAGTGAGGATCAACACAAGAACAAATGAACTGTCTGAGGATATCATTTTTTTATGGATCCTGAGGGATCACATTTATCCTTCCTTTTTAGCTATAAAGGGATAGGGAGAGCTAGTTCTCGGATGTCGATATGATGTATCTTTCATTTCTGTGTAATTTGTAATTGTAATTCATAGATCGTAGCTCTGAACAACAAGATCAGATTATGATGTTAATTGACTGTGATGATTAATATATAGTTTGCGTTGCTGTTCATTCACATATTCTGGAGTAGTTAAGCAGTATTCTCCGGTGGCTACGGGCCCGGTCCCCGGTGAATTTCACTTCCGTTTCCTGTGTTATACTTTTCCTTTCATTGCAAGTGTATTATGCTTTTCTGCTTTACAATTACAGTACTTTTGATAATTCAAATTTCTAGTATTTATTTCCATTGAATACGCATTTCCGATTTATTTCCTTAAAGAATTAGTTGCTATTTAAAAGAATTGGTTTTGATTACTTAAAATGTAGACAGTTATTTCCAATACTTTTCTTCTGTTCAATAGTTTAGATCCAGCTGAAAGAGCTCGGTTATGCTTCAGTGCTCTCGGTTGATTGTCATTCGAATTAGTTGAATTAAGAATGAATTAAAGTTTTTGATTATAATGCACAGATGAATCACTCCTTTTAAATTTTCAAGATTTATGATTGCATCTATATTAAATGATTGGCTTTAGCATTACTCTTTGTATGAATAGCTTGCACATATTGTGTACACACTTGAGATAAAAGGACTTACCCTGGTTGATAATTAATGTGAGTTAATTAGGAGTTTTTAAAGACACCTGTTAGCACCCAACAACATGTTTCTCTTGAAGTCCTCTAGCATGTTTCCAATCTCATGTTTTATGAAGGTGGAAGAGGAAGGGGTATTGGATGTACTTTGGCTAGCTCTTCCCTTCTTCCTAAATGCCCCTGAATGGTTCCAGAAGATAGTTTTGATTATTTCATAGGGTTGTTGGTAGATATATCTCCCTAATAACATATTCAAGGTTTCTATCATCTCTTCACCGATCCCTCAAAGAAGCACAAGTTTGAGTGAGTCAGGATCAAGAGTACAGTTGGCTCTTTTATAGTTTAATTGAAAACTCTCTTCATAATCCTCTAGGGATTCATCAGGCCCTAGAGTCATCCTAAATATCTCATCCTTAGTTTCGTTGGACCTACAATAGTCTTTGTACTTGCTGCTAAAGGTCTCTTCCATCTGTGATCATGTAGTTATGCTATCCCCAGGCAGACCCACGAACCAGTGCAAGGCTACATCCTTAAGGGTGGATGGGAATAGCTTCAACTTCTGCTCAGTAGAGGTGTAGTCATAGTTCCTACAGAAAAAAATAAATTAAAACATGAATTTTTTAGGGTCTTCAGAGGTAAGTCCATGGAAGTGTGGAAGAGCTGAGGGGCTAATGTTTTTCATCTTAGTGTCCCCATCTGCCTCTCTTATGGGAAAGGCTCTCTGGGTCCCAGCCATGGTTAAGATAGGTGAAGTAGGTCCCTCAGTTGAAACAAGGTCTTCTTCTTCTTTCCCAATAGGATCCTCAAAATATTCAAAAGGCTCTCCTATAGTGGGTTTAATCTCACTGCCACTAAAGAAGAGTGAAGGGTGGCTAGGAGGTGATGTGGGGATTTTAGGTAAGGTTTGTCTTTGAGTATTCGTAGTCCTATGAGGCATGAAAATAAGATATTTTTTGTACTTTTCAATATTTCCAAAGTGACATGAAAAGAAAGGAAAACATAAAATAATGCTAAAAAAAAAATCAAAATATCTACTAGACACCTCCCCGGAAACGACACAAAAAAGTGGTGAGCCCTGGTATTGAACGAAGAATGCTGCAACTCTTAGGGGCTGCCCTAATTTACTTTATCAACCGAGGTTTCTTACAAACTTTGAGGTGACAGTGCTATATACACCGCAGATGCATTCTGTACATGTCATTGTAATATTCCAAAATTTTAGCCTCCAAGATAAATGGAATATTAGAATTGTTTTATCACTAGGAAGGTGAATAAATGGGTAGGGAGGCCCATTAACCTCTTTAATAACACTCCTAATGTGAAAAGGGGTAAGAATAAGTAGCTTATTTGAGCACCCTTGGGTGTGAACAGAGATGGGATCATGTTGATTCAGTCAACCTTGACCAAATAAACAAATCTGTCTAGATACATTGAACCACCTTGTTGGACAGCGCAGTTTTGGTGGAGAACAACTTGCATGAGCTTGATGGCACATGTGGATGGGACCCAATGTGGAGAGGTTCACTTGCTATATATGAAGAGGATGGAGGCCTTCATTATTCATGCTTTGGTAATTCGATCTCTTGATCTTGTCTGTTTAGACTTGGCTTCCCCTTGCTGTTTAGCAAGGTAGCACTCGGTGTTCCTGAGCGGGAGTCCCACCTCTTCCCTTGAGAGGCCTCTTGGGAGAGATTTTCCTGTATTGCTCCACATATAGGCTTAAGGCTAAGCATCATTCTTCAGTCCCAGCATTATTTCTATAGTAGGATATTGCTGAGTTACAGGGTGTTGTAGTGGAGGATTCTTACACCACTTCCGAGTCTGTTTCTCAATGGAAGGTGCCTTCCTTCTCTTGAGAAATCAAGTAGGGAGATTTCTGAGCATATTTCATATCTTGGCAGTATGCCAAAGTGGTTCTCATCTCCTACAACGCAGTCCCTTGTAGGAACTGTGTCATTTTATGTAGAGTTGCTGCAGCAGGGTTAAGACCCTTGTTTTTGAGCTAGTTTCCTAGGGAATGGGCCAACCCTTCTCCCGGAAAGATAGAAGAAGGGATCCTCATCTATATTTTGTATTATTCAGCTATATTTCTATAATTTTGCAGTAAGGTTTCATTTTCTGAGCTGAATATTCAAACCTGCTCTTTCTTGTACATGTGTTTCATGAAACCCTTGCTGGGTTAGCGTATTAGTGTAAAAAGGAGGCCATATCTCTGTTTTCTTGGCATATTGTTCCATAAAGATAAAAATCCATCCTATTTTATCATTTAAATGTAGAAACCCTCATAAAATAACGTTGTACATGCTTCAGTATTTTTCTACATAACTCAAGTCATGGGATTTTGTTATTTTCAAGCTGTTAGGTAGCCGGGAGGTCTGTTTAACATATCAAAAGGGATTTCTTTCTGATCCCATTTTTTATGTGAGGGCCTAACATCATATTCTAAGGGAACTCAACATTATTTCACCTAGTAAAAACACATATGTTCAGTAATAACGTTTCCACGGTCTAATTCCTGCATTTTCCCCACCCGGGAATGTGTAGGCATTCTTCCTTTGCTGCTGTTTCACTCAATTTAAGGCTATGTGTTTATGAACACATCATATGAGTCTATCTTCTGGATCTCCACATCTGGAATATCTTAATATATTCTCACTAGTGTAGAACTTCCCTATTTTGAAATATTACAGTGGTATCAGAGCTTCAATCTTGGCTCAGCCTATGGAACTCATCCATGCAGCTATCAAGAGAAGGAGAGATGAACAGAGATAAGACTCCATTATGTGGAGGAAAAATGGAAGATAGGCTTACAAAGCGTCTTCCAAAATCTGTGCAGTGCATCAATGAAAATCTTAAGAAGATGAGAGGAGAGATGGAATCTCCTGAGGAGTTTGGGCCTAGAGCCAGATCTAGATTGGAACATGATAGGTGTGAGCATGCAGCTACACCCTATTATGCATAGCATAGTCAAATGCCTAGGTTTTCTATGAGAGAGGAGAAAGAAGAGGAAATGCTGGAGAAGGGAATTCTTAACAATTTCCTGGAAGAGTATGAATCTCAAACTGAGAAGTTTAGAGATCATATTAATTTCAAAAAGTTCTGCAAGATCAAGGTGGAGAGGGGCCATCTACATGACATGGATAGATTTTCTTAATCTACCTTTGATGGATCCCCAACTTGCTCAACCAAATATTGGGTGGAGGAGTCGTGTACTTATTTGCAGCAACATCCATTTTCTAAAGAAGAAGCCATCAGAGTTGTAGTGCTGCACTTTGAAGGTAAGGCCTATGCTTGGTGGATGTTTGAGTCATTTTCATTGAATAATGTTAATACTTCTTCTTTTGCAAAGTTCAATAGAAGATTGGTTGAAAGATTTGATACAAAACATGAGACAACCAAACCAATGAAACTTTTGCATAAGTTGGGAGGGCCTGAAAACTCAAAACCACTTTAGAAACCTATTGGAGGAGATCACATCTTGCATGATATCTTGCTAGAGGCAAGGTCTTTGTTTCATAACCTTGGACAAGAGGGCATGAAAGGTCCTTTTTCAAAGAAGGATCCTCTTATTGAGAAATTACCTCCTATTCATATTTAAGATGAAGAGAAGGATGGGGGTTACAGCGCTGTCACATCTAGAGCATATCTAGTGACTCATGTAGAGGAAGGGGGAGCACATGCTCCAATGGGAGGATTTCTTGTTGTTGGTGTCCTGTGATTTGGAAGATTGGCATACCAAGTGACAAGGCAACATCAAAACCAGTCTTTAGAGCTCTAGGACCTAGCCTTCCTAGTCTCAGAGAGGGATCCCTCAATTGTTTGCAAATATATGACTTGTTTTCTTGTAAAAGGTTGATTTTAGGCTAGTTATTAAGCATGATTTTGTTTGATTGTTTGGTGGGACATGATGATCTAGATAGCATAGATAGAAAAGGGAAATCTCTATGTCATTGGGCAATGGAGTCAAATAGAAGTTATGACAAGTCAGTCAATAGATCAGAGGTATCAAAGGGCAAATCTAGCTTGGCCAGTGGATCTACAAAGTCTTTCAGGTGGAATGAAATGGACATCAAAGGTTTTAGAATGAAAAGTAGAACTAAGGGAAATTAAGAATCCTTAATTATATGTACTTCTCAACAAAGGGATTTAAAACATTATCTAGACATGAATATGTATTTCATAGACAGGGCTAACCATAAATTCTAGAAACCATACTTCAGTAAATAAAAATTTCAAGACAAACTTTTCAAATGAAATCTAGGAGTCGAGGAACGCTCTATTTCATCCAAATATTTCACTTTCAAGGATAAGAAAACAATCAAGATTCACAAATAAATGCATTCAAAGAAGATGGAACTCCTAGACATCTTTGTGTTGGCAATATGATGCTGAGTGTTGTCCTTGATGGCAACCCACTTGATAAAGATGATGGCAACCTACTTGATGAAGATGAATTGTGTCTTGATGAACTTGCTAAATGATGTAAATATGATGTATATACAATGAGTACAGAAGGTAATGATGGAAGGAATGTCAGTATGTGCTAGAACATGATGAAAAGAGTATGTCTCAAGGCATACGCGGATTTGTCTAGACAAAGTAGCGTATGCACGCGGGAAATAATGTATCAAGTCGCGTATGGGAAAAAGCGCTCTAAATATGCAAAACCAGGGGTAACCACCATGGTATTGACCCATTGTATTTAGTAATGATTCGTCTATGTGACCCCGTCCAGGAATACCATCGAAAGTAATGTGGTTTTGGCTCATGGTATTGAAAAAGGGTAAACCTATATAAGGAGAAGAAATTCATTGTGAAAAGTATGAGCGTGAGGAAAAGATGTCTGAGCTTGAATGAATACTTCTCTCTGAAGTATATCTGAATGGAAAGGGTTACAGTTGAATGATAGATCTGAATGCATGATGCACCAATGAAGAAAATGATGAAGAAGGGTATCTAGATCTGAAATATATTTGTATTTGCTAGATCTGTTTATGGAATTCTTAGATCTGAGATGAGGCGAACATCTGTCTGAAGTAAAGGGTAAAATCTGTGTGATGTATCTGTTCTGAAGAATTGCAATGACCTAAATGTCTGAAGAACCATACGCTAGTTTTCCACAGAGGAAGCGCGTATATACGCAGGATCAGTGAAAGGAAAGCGCGTATGCAAAACTAGGGTTTGCTGAAGTCTGTGGTAAGAAATGTCTGATCTGCTCTGATGGTTTACTGATATCTGTAAGTGAGTTATATGTTTCAGTTTGATGTATGATTGAGCTTAAATGTATGGAGTGGGTCCAGTCTGAAAATATGATGAAACGTGGCCTGCAAGTTGTGCTCTATTGAATTTTTTGGATCCAGTGTGAAAATTGATGAAACGTGGTCCATAGAGGTGCTGAGCGTTGTAGCCTTCAGTCAGGGGGTTGTAGCTCCCTTCCAGGAGAGGCTGGTAAACGAGAGCAGGGGGTCGGTGCTCCCTTCCAGGAGAGGCTAGTAAACGAGCGCAAGTGGGTGCCTGCGTGCTGGTAGGAGTCTGCGCCAGCACATTGTTGTAAGATGTTTTCTCTATAATAAAATATTGAAGGCTGAGACAATGGCAGCGGTGGTTTTCTCCCGACTTGGGTTTCCACCTAAAATCCTGGTGTTCATGTGTGATGCTTATGTGTGATGATTTATTCTGTTGTTACTGCACATGCTTACTATTAACTAAACATCAGAACAATGAATGTTGCATAGATCTAAGTAAAGATTTAATTGCATAATAATATCTCTGTGTATACACGAGTTTAATGAAGGAGATCCGCGTGTATACACAAGTTTGCTTCAGCAAAGTAGCGTATGGGTTTTGAAGTAAGGAAAAGTAAAAAGTTTTGAGTAATGCCTAAATACTGATTCACCCCCCCCCCTCTTAGTATTTTTCCCAACACTTTGATTATAGCTATAAAGACCTTCAAAACAATTATTTAAGCAAGAACAAAGGGTATGATCAAAATAGGCCTCTTTCTTTGGCAGACTGTAAACAATGGTACTTTAAAGGGAGACTTCAGAAACAATTTTCAAGAGGCAACAATTAAGCAGGGAAAACCATAAATTATTCTTGAGACCAACTGTTTGAACTATTTATGAAATAAACAAGCATAAGGGTTCAAGAGAGAAATTAAGAATTCTCTAGAATGCCACAACAAAAGAAAACATTAAGACAGTGAAGAGTAAACAGAACTAAGGTGCTTTCAAAAGGCATTTCTTAGTCTAAAATTTTTACTCTACTGTAATAAGAAATGATGAAACAGAAAGGAAAACAGGAAAAACATTAACAAATTAGAATACTTCACCAACAGCCAAGCTCAGGGATCCAATGATAGAGCTTTCTCCATCAACAAATAGTTCAAAAACATCTACAGGTTCCAAAACATCAATTTTCTTTCAACTTCAGCAGAACTATGTATTATTTCAAAGAGTCATCAAATGCCCACCATACAATGAGTTCGAATGCAGTATTTATGTTGCAAATGAGTAGGTGGAACTAATATAGGGTCCAAGTGTTATTAATTACAGAGTAAATGCATCCCTGACCTTGAAAACCATGCAAGGCATAAGGTAGGAACATGTGTGCAACTACTTCTCTATTTAATAACTTTTTCTTAAATTTCTAAGGATAAAATACCTGAAAAGTTTGACTTTGAGGCCTATCTTTATCTTTACATTAACTGTCTTGACAACTTAAAATATCTTCTATCTATGCAATAACTACCAATTTCCCCTTTGGGACATAAAGTAGGCCATAGGTGGCAGTTAGATATTTTGGGTAAATAAATTCTTCTGTTTGATTCATTTGAGGCTACTTTTGGTTTAATTTTCCTTGATTTAACCAATAAATTTTGTCTATAGGCCTTTAACTCTGATTTGTCTTTGATATTCTGTCTTACTGCTTTATGACTGACTTATTTATTTTATCCTTTATCATTTAAAACCTTGATTAGGCTTTAATCCTCTGCTTTAAGGCTTTGATTTTGCCTTAAGCCTTTATAATCATCCTTATGTTGTCTTTATCTCCTTTCTAATTGATTCGAGCCTTTATTTGTTTATCTTATTCCTTTGATATTTAACTTTCACTTGATCTTTATGCACATGTGTCTCTTTTTGTGCTGGAGGGTTTTGCTGATTAGTCAATATTCATGAAATATATGACTGAAACTTGGAGCTTAACCCTGGGTCCCTTATCTGCGTGTATTTTAGCTTAAGGATCGTTATCCGAAGCTATGTCACTGTGGATATGACTGTGGGTCGGCCTGCATATTTGGCTTCCAATAGAACCTACAAATAAACATCAAAATTATCACAAGACCTGCGTTTTAGGGTTTAACTGCTAGCAGAGGCGATGGCAAAGGTGGAAGAGAAAATGCAGAAGAGATGAATGCGTAGAAGGGATTTCATGGTGAAACAATAAGAAAGCAGGGTTTCAAATTTGGTTTGGGTGCGAAACTCGGCAAAAATGGTTTCAAAAAACCACCAGTGGTTTTTGCGCTGTCGATGGGTGGTTTGTGGTTTTTCCCCAGAGGAACGCGATACGATTTAGAGGTTGACACGTGTCCCTCTAAAACCGCCTATTTTGTGTGGAAGATGCACGACGGAAGGCTTTGGGTTGATCGGGCGCGAAACGGTGCGAGGACCGTCAGATCTGGGGGAGCCAGATCAACGGTCCAAGACCATCGCGATGGCAGGGAGATGTGTGGTAGAGGGGATAGTGGAGGATAGGTGGCATGCAGGGATTGGACTGCGGTGGAAGGCGGGGCCGGTGGTGATGTGTCAGCTATCTTGTCGGGTAGCGGAAAGGCTAGGGCCGGGGCATGAAACCTTGGGACTAATGTGGGTCATTGGATTGATAAAATAAATGGATAGGATCTGTTGCGGGGGGACCATGAAGGTACAAACCAATTTCCTTCCTTGTGCTTCCGCAGTGAATCTCAGCCATTCATCTGAGTTTCTATGCAGTCAACCAAGTCAACTACGGGAGCACCTCTGGTGTTAACCCGTGGATTGAAAATGCCTATGGGTGAAATGGAAGGTTGGGGATGACCATTGGATCGAGGCCAAGGGGTTAGATCTACAGCTGAGATGGCCCGAGCAAAGGTAAGGTGGGGTGGGGGAGAAAATGGCCCACCTTTGAATTTTTAAAGGTTTTGGGAGTTAATAAGGTTTGGGGTATGAAAATAATAAGGGCGGAGGGGTAAAGAGAGAAGGGGGAGAAGTAAGGTCACATGGGAACAGAGGGAGCCGGGGCTTTAAGGAAAAGGGGCCGAGGGTTAATAGGTGGTCGGGCCCTCGGTTCATATGAAGAAAAAGGGCGGAGGGTTAAGCCTGTAGGGGCTTAAGGCCCATTTTTATGAAAAGTCGGAAAATAGGCCGAAAAGTGGGTTTTTAGCCCTTTTTTGGTGTTTCGATAAGTATAAAAAGGAGGTTTAAACCATTATAAAGGGGTTTTAATGGTTTAAAAGGGTTTTTTAGAGGAATGGAGGGTAAATGAGAAAGGAATAAAACCTTTTTTGTAGGGGGAAAATGATTGTTTGGATAAGTGAAAATAAGTGAAAATGGGCAGATATGATGGAGGTGAAAAAATGGGAAATATAGCCTGAAAACAATTTCTTTTTGAGATGGCAGGATAACTTGGAGGATTTAAGTGAAGATATTCAGTGAATTGAGAGACTTAGGATAATGAAGGCTGTGAGATTTCTATAACTCACAATGTTTCTGTAATATTGTTTCTAGAAATCTGGGATTGCCAACTTAGTCATCTTTGGATAAGATCAAAATGATTTATGACTAACAGTGGCTCCACTTGGGGAGGAAAACTGTCCTTTTAGGTGTCTAGAACCTCAGCTTATGAAATCTCTGAGTTTCAACAGATCAATGTTTTATCCATTGGAAAAAATTTCTTTGTTTTCTTGTTGATTTTCTTTGCATTTTGACAATTCTTCAATGACCTGCAGCATGAAAAATCTTTTAAACAACATCTCTACCTACCTAATATTACTTGTCCTAGCATTTTTTCTTCTTCCTTTGAGTGCATTTGAACTACCAAACTCTTTGACATTTTATTTTTGAAAACAGAATTAAACTGTCTAATCCTATCCTTATTTCTTCGAAGAGTCTAGATTAAACTGTTGAACTCTTTATTTCTCTACCTAACTATCTATCTGTTAAGATTAGGCTGTTTGACATATTTTATTCTCTATTTCTAAGAAAAAAAAAATTAAACAAAGTCAAATCAGGATTAGACTGTCTGATTTGCTATGGTGTCTATGGCTGTATGTACAAGTTGCACATTGACTTTATTTGCAGAAAATTAAAACAAAATTGTGAAGGCTTAAGATCTAAAAATTAAGAACATCCTTTTTTTTTTTCTTTTGCTCAATTTTGATCTTTTGGAGCCATTTCTCTTTTCTTTTCTTGGTTAAGATTTTAAGCTTGTTAGAACCATTATTTCTCTATCCTAATCCATTCTAATAATAAGTCAGGATTACACTATTTGGCAAATTTGCTTTCACTAACCTATCAGCACAAAATTGAAATTTACTTAGTTATGATTAGGCTGTATGACTAAATAATAGTTCCTTTTTCAAGCAGTGGCATTTAGACTTGCACACTTTCATGTTTTTCCTCTTTTTGGTATGGGGCTATACCTCTTTTGAATATGCCCTCTTTTTCTTTTCTTTTATTGTTTTTGTATTTTTATGATTTCTTTTCAAATGGATTATGTACAATGAATAAAAACTTGGAAGCTAAGACTCTTGACAGGAGTAGTGCTTAAGCATCCTGCCATTGACAGGACCTCCAAATAAATCTTCTCCATTCAGCTCTTGCAGAAAGAATGCATTATGACCCCTGATAGAATGAATAATGTAGGGCCCTTTCCACAGATTCTCAAATTTACCATGTTTTCCCTTTTCTTCCCTTCTAGAATCCCACTTTAGAACTATATTTACAACTTGGAAATCATTTTCTTTAGTTCTCTTGTCAAATAATTTCTTGATACTCTCTTGGAATGTTTGTGTTCTCTTGTACACTTCCTCTCTGGATTGCTGTAAATGAATGTCTGATTGATCCTTCTCTGCATATCATTTTCTTCAGTTTGTACTTCTTGAAGGAGTTTTATGACAGGAACTCCTAAAGATGTTGGGAAGACTGCATCCATGCCATAAACCAGCTGATAGGGGGACATATTTATTGACTTTTTGGTGGTTAATCTATCAGCCCATAAAGCATGAATAAGCTTACTATGCCATGATTTCTGATTTTGATCCAAAAATCTTTTGATAATATTGACAAGGTTTTTGTTAGAGGATTCAACTAATCCATTTCCTTGAGGATAGTAGGCAGTGGAATGACCCAAAGTAATATGATACTTATGGCAGAAGTCAATCATTCTTTTAGATTTGAAGGCAACAACATTGTCTGTGATAATGTTTCTAGGACAACCAAATATGGATAGTATGTTGGTTTCAACGAACTTGATAATGATAGAGTCAGTAGCATTCCTAGAAGGTATGGCTTCTATCGACTTGGTAAAATAATTAGTGGCAGCGAGGATCCATTTATGTTGGGCTGATGAAGATGGGTGAATTTCCCCAATGAAGTCCAAGCCCCATTGTTGAAAGGGAGCCTCAACACTGATGGGATGTGAGGGTAAAGGAAAGAGTTTTCTTTTGCCATAAAAAATTTGACAGTTATGGCAAGACATGACAAGTTTCTGAGTGTCTGGGAAAAAGGTGGGCCAATAGTAACCAGATCTGAGGATTTTATTTGCTATAGTATTCCAGTAGAGATGTCCTCCACATTCTCCCTCATGCAACTCATGCATGATTTTTCCTCCATCAACCTCAAGAAAACATTTAAGCAATATTCCAACAACATTCTTCCAATATAAAACCCCATCTAGTATGCAATAATTTAAAGCCTTTTGCTTTAAAAATCTAGCTTTAGTTTTAGATAGAGAAGGAGGGGTATTCAGATAAAGTAGCACATATATGATATCAACATACCAAGGTGAATTCACAAATGTTTCTTCAATAAATGGAGCTGTGAATTCTTCTGTTTCTTCCAAAATATCAACCATATTAATATCTAGTGCTTGGAAGTTTGACTCAGCCATGGGTTTTGCTAATCCCTGCCCTTTGATTATTTTGGTAGGCTTGATTTCTAATTCATATTCTAGAATAATAGCAATCCATTTTCCCCTTTTACCATCAGGGTCTTGACTTAGAATTTCCTTGACAACAGTATGTGGGACAAAAGAAATGATGTGAGAATGCAAAATGTAGATTCTAAAGTATTTCAATGCTTTTACCAAGGCTAAAGCTTGTTTCTCCATGATGTTATACTTGAGTGGAGCATCTCTCAATGCCCTAATAAAAAAGGATATTGGATGTTCTTTCCCCATGTTATTCTTTTGCAGTAATACTCGAGCTATTGTATGTTCTAATGCAAAAGAAAATATGTAGAAATCTTTGGTGAAATCAGGAATTATGAGAACCGGTGTTTTTTGAAGATTGCAACAAGAAACAGTGAAGGAGGCATCATGAAACATCATTCCTGATCCTATTTGGAAAGTGATCACCTAAACTAGGTGGGGCCCACACAGGTGATTTTTGTCGCAAAGTCTATTTTTAGACATGTCGATCATATTCTATGAGTTGCGAGATGCTATTTGTGGATGGTTGGTCAAGTTGGAAAAATAGATGGATTTCTATTTTTAGACATATTGGGCGGAATCTATTTTTAGATTGCCAGACTAAAAATAGATATGTCTAATATTATTAGCTCTTAATAATATTTGGACTATAAACATTATCTTATTCTCTTAGAGCACTTCAGTTAAGTGCACAAATGTGGCATAGGAGCTGATAGAAGGAATTATGCTATTCCTAAGGGTTAAGTGGAGCTATTGCATGGATACTTCAGTTAGAACTCATGTAACAAAGTTTGGTGGAGTTATTGAGGTAGTTGGTGGAGTTGTGTTCAGTTTAACTGAGTTAAACATAGTTGAGCTAGTTGTATCTAGTCTAATTGATTGATACACTAGTGAGAGTGGTGTGAATTAATTATTAATTAATTCACTAATTATTAAATCATTAATAAACTAAAGAATACATCAGTTAACTACAGTGCATGGACAGTTTCAGTGGAGACTAGTGAAGAGGTAGGTGAAAGAGCAGTGTGACTATCAGTTGTGACTATACTGTTGCATGATTTGCAACACACCATGGTTGGAGATGCCTATGAAGATTGCATGAGAAAGGCTGGGGCAATTCAAACTCATCCAGAGCTATTCTTTAGCAGTGATTGCGCAGTAGAGGCAGGCTAAAGGCTGACAAAGATCGGTGCATGGATTTGCAAGATCAGGGCCTGATTAGTGTGTAGCAATTGGAGATTGTAATGAGAGCTTGTGAGGAGATTTGTATGATGATTGTTACATGATATATATGACATATAATATACATATAGTTGGGGGTTTTAAGCTTTAAGCATATGTGTAAATTTTTATGGTTTTAATGTGCGCATGCGATTGTTTTTATTTCCGCAATTAATGATCAATGGTAGAAGAGATTCTGTATTGTGCATGAAGTTAAAATAGTGTGTGATCAGGAGAATCTCAGATGTATAAAATATCAGTTATATATAATTTCTACATGGTATCAGAGCTGTGTTATTGATTTTCTACATGGTATTGGAGCTGTGTTAAATATTTTCTACATGGTATCAGAGCGATATTGATCATTGGAGAAATTGCAAAGCATTGAAGTGATTGAGTTTTGTGCTGGTGGAATTCGAAATTGCTGCAGTGTTTTCTTGGTGTCGAAGTTGAGCATTCATTGAAATGTCTTTCAACGGATTACGATTGGAGTATTCCCTTGAGGGCAGCTTGAATTATATTGCATGGAAGGATAGGATGGAGGCAGTGCTGGAGGATAATGGGTTGAAGGAGTTCATAGATGTTGATATTCCTAAACCGGGTTCTAGCGATGCAGCCGCACTTGACGCATTGCAAAAGAAGGTAGCAAGGTGTCGAAGAATTCTATTGGAAGGTGTGAAGGATCACATAGTGTCCAGCCTTCATGGTAAAGCTTCTCCATTCTTGATGTGGAAAGCATTGACAGACTTGTTCCAAAGCAAGAGCGACCAGAGGAAGTTGGCGCTCAAGGATAAACTCAGGAAAATAAAAGTGGACAAGAATGACACTATTCCGGTATACTTGACAAAGTTTTTCCACTGCAGGGATGAGCTTGGGAGTGTAGGAGTTAGTGTGGATGACAAGGACTTGGTGAGCTTGGCTCTCCTTGGGCTCCTGAAGAGTTGGAATTCCTATCAGGACTCTGTCAATGGTCGGGAGAAACTGCCAGAATGGGAGCGACTTTGGTCGGATCTTGTGTAGGAGGAGATAAGGCGGGATACCAGGGATGGATCTTTATCAAAGAATGATGATGAGGAGGATTACGCTTTGGCTGCCAAAGCAAGGAAAGGGAAGGGGAAGAAAAATACTTCTCAATCCGGTGTGGATGGCAAAGAGTGTGACATGTCCAAAGTGAAGTGTTTTCACTGTCACAAGCATGGGCATTTCGCCACGCATTGTCCACAGAAGAAGAAGAATAAGCAGCCTGCTGGAGCTATAGCTGGTGAGGCTCTTTCCTCGCAATTTGAACTGGACTTCTCATTGACCGCATGCATGGTGTCTAGTGCATTGGGATCGGGGTGGTATTTTGATAGTGGCACTTCCTTTCACATGACGGGAGATGTGAATCTTTTTAGTGACTTGGTGGAGAAAGATCTCCATTTGCATGTTGAGTTGGGTGACAATGGACGATACAATGCGACCGACATTGGTACCATTACCTTTCATAGGGAGTCAAGTAAACTCATTCTTTTACAAGATGTAGTGCATTTTCCAGGTTTAAAGAAGAATTTAATCTCAGTTGCAATGTTAGAGGATAAAGGCTATGATGTTGTCTTTAGTGAAGGAAAAGTTTTCCTTCGGCATAAAGAAACAAGGAAAGTCAAGAAGGTTGGGATTCGAGCCAAGAATATCTACAGAATTGAATTAGATGGGATTTCTACGGAGCTTCCTACTATTGGGAAGTGTAAGAAAGACATGCAACTGATGCTTGAGAGGGAGCAAGTTTTGCATGCAGGTAAGAGTGAACCTTGGTATGTGGAGCAGCCACAAGATGAGGATCATGGCGTGGGAGAAACCACTCATGCAGAGAAATTTCGTGCCAGATGGGCAGAGGGAGTGCATGCAGCTATACCACCAGGTGAGAGGTGGGGCAACATGCATGAGTAATCCCAAGAGGATATTTCTGGGCAGGATTCATTGAGATGGTGTGGATATCATGAATTGAACCTAGCTACGAGGTGCACATAGAGCAGCAGTAGCATGATTAGTTGGATTGATGCAGGCAGATCAAAGTGACAATGTCAGATACTGGAGCGCGGTTCAGAGTTGACAGCAAGTGCAGAGTGCATGGGTGCAAAGTTCAACAACGCAGTGGTTCCTGAAGACATGTGCAGTTGGTACCAGCAGAGGTCAAAGATTTTGATAGATGCATTATATTGATTGAGTTGTTTGGATCCCATTCAGTTTAGGAAGAGTTGTAGAGCAGATGCATGGAGTTGCATGGCGCTTGCAAAGGTTGCAGGGCGAATGCATGGAGTTGCATGTCGCATGCAAAGACAATCCTTTCTTGTTGAGAGGGAGTGTTGAATATTGAAACAAGAAACAGTGAAGGAGGCATCCTGAAACATCATTCCTAATCCTAGTTGGAAAGTGATCACCTAAACTAGGTGGGGCCCACACATGTGATTTTTGTCGCAAAGTCTATTTTTAGACATTTCGATCATATTCTATGAGTTGCGGAATGCTATTTGTGGATGGTTGGTCAAGTTGGAAAAATATATGGATTTCTATTTTTAGACATATTAGGTGGAATCTATTTTTAGATTGCCAGTCTAAAAATAGATATGTCGAATATTATTAGATCTTATTAATATTTGGACTATAAACATTATCTTATTCTCTTGGAGCACTTTAGTTAAGTGCACAAATATGGCACAGGAGCTGACAGAAGGAGTTACGCTATTCCTAAGGGTTAAGTGGAGCTATTGCATGGATACTTCAGTTAGAACTCATGTAACAGAGTTTGGTGGAGTTATTGCGGCAGTTGGTGGAGTTGTGTTCAGTTTAACTGAGTTAAACATAGTTGAGCTTGTTGTATCTAGTCTAATTGATTGATACACTAGTGAGAGTGGTGTGAATTAATTATTAATTAATTCACTAATTATCAACTCATTAATCAACTAAATAATAAATCAGTTAACTATAGTGCATGGACAGTTTTAGTGGAGACCAGTGAAGAGGTAGGTGAAAGAGCAGTGTGACTATCAGTTGTGACTATATTGTTGCATGATTTGCAACACACAGTGGTTGGAGATGCATTTGAAGATTGCGTGAGCAAGGATAGGGAAATTTGAACTCATCCAGAGCTATTCTTCAGTAGTGATTGCGCAGTAGAGGCAGGCTAAAGGCTGACAAAGATCGGTGCATGGATTTGCAAGATTAGGGCCTGATTAGTATGTAGCAATTGGAGATTGTACTGAGAGCTTGTGAGGAGCTTTGTATGATGATTGTTACATGATCTATATGACATATAATATACAGATAGTTGGGGGTTTTTAGCTTTAAGCATATGTGTGAATGTTTATAGTTTTAATGTGCACATGCGATTGTTTTTATTTCAGCAATTAATGATCAATGGTAGAAGAGATTCTGTATTGTGCATGAAGTTAAAATAGTGTGTGATCAGGAGAATCTTGAAAGTATAACATATCAGTTATATATAATTTCTACATGGTATCAGAGCTATGTTATTGATTTTCTACATAGTATTGGAGCTGTGTTAAATATTTTCTACATGGTATCAGAGCGATATTGATAACTGGAGCAATTGCAAAGCATTGAAGCGGTTGAGTTTTGTGCTGGTGGAATTCGAAATTGCTGCAATGTTTTCTTGGTGTCGAAGTTGAGCATTCATTGAAATGTATTTTAGCAGATTGAGATTGGAGTATGCCCTTGAGGGTAGCTTGAATTATATTGCATGGAAGGACAGGATGGAGGTGGTGCTTGAGGATAATGGGTTGAAGGAGTTCATAGATGTTGATATTCCTAAACCGAGTTCTAGTGATGCATCCGCACTTGACGCACGAAAAAAGAAGGTAGCAAGGTGTCGAAGAATTATGTTGGAAGGTGTGAAGGATCACATAGTGTCCAGCCTTCATGGTAAAGCTTCTCCATTCTTGATGTGGAAAGCTTTGACAGACTTGTTCCAAAGCAAGAGCGACCAGAGGAAGTTGGCGCTTAAGGATAAACTCAGGAAAATAAAAATGGAGAAGAATGACACTATTCCGGTATACTTGACAAAGTTTTTCCACTGTAGGGATGAGCTTGGGAGTGTAGGAGTTAGTGTGGATGATGAGGACTTGGTGAGCTTGGCTCTCCTTGGGCTCCCAAAGAGTTGGCATTCCTATCAGGACTCTGTCAATGGTCGGGAGAAACTGCCAGGATGGGAGCGACTTTGGTCGGATATTGTGTAGGAGGAGATACATTAGGGGAATTTTGAGGTCTAAAATGGGCCTCCTAAGGAAATTATATAATAATAGTGGAAAGAATCAAATAAGATTTGATGACATCATCAAATTTTAGAGGGAAAAATGAAAAAACTACTTTTTCAACTTATCTCCCAAATTTTTTACTCAAATTTCGAGCGGGAGTACTTGTTGGATGCGAAATTTAATTCCTCATCCAAGGAGTACCCATGTTGCATACTTTCGATGGGTCCTACTACACGAAAAATGAGAAATACATGAAAACGTGATTGTAATCACGTTTGTTTTTATGTATTTCTCATTTTTCGTGTTGTAGGACCCATCGAAAGTATGCAACATGGGTACTCCTTGGATGAGGAATTAAATTTCACATCCAACGAGTACTCCCGCTCGAAATTTGAGTAAAAACTTTGGGAGATAAGTTGAAAATACGAGTTGAAAAAGTAGTTTTATTATTTTATTATTTTTTAATATTTTTACCTTTTTATTTAAAAAATGGTGAATCATCCCCCATGGTTGACATCATCATCTTGAATCCTATTGGTTGTTATAAAGTTCATTTTTGTTGTACATTTTTCTTAGGAGGCCCATTTTAGACCTCAAAATTCCCCTAATGAGGCGGGATACCAGGGATGGATCTTCATCAAAGAATGATGATGAGGAGGATTGCGCTTTAGCTTCCAAAGCAAGGAAAGGGAAGGGGAAGAAAAATCCTTCTCAATCCGGTGCGGATGGCAAAGAGTGTGACATGTCCAAAGTGAAGTGTTTTCACTATCACGAGCATGGGCATTTCGCCACGCATTGTCCACAGAAGAAGAAGAACAAGTAGGCTGCTGGAGCTGCAGCTGGTGAGGCTCTTGCCTCGCAATTTGAGCTGGACTTCTCATTGACCGCATGCATGGTGTCTAGTGCATTGGGATCAGGGTGGTATTTTGATAGTGGCGCTTCCTTTCACATGACAGGAGATGTGAATCTTTTTAGTGACTTGGTGGAGAAAGATCTCCAGTTGCATGTTGAGTTGGGTGACAATGGACGATACAATGCGACTGGAATTGGTACCATTACCTTTCATAGGGAGTCAGGTAAACTCATTCTTTTACAATATGTAGTGCATGTTCCAGGTTTAAAGAAGAATTTACTCTCAGTCGTAATGTTAGAGGATAAAGGCTATGATGTTGTCATTAGTGAAGGAAAATTTTTCCTTCGGCACAAAGCAACAAGGAAAGTCAAGAAGGTTGGGATTCGAGCCAAGAATCTCTACAGACTTGAAGTAGATGGGATTTCTACGGAGCTTCTTACTGTTGGGAAGTGTAAGAAAGACATGCAACTGATGCTTGAGAGGGAGCAAGTTTTGCATGCAGGTAAGAGTGAACCTTGGTATGTGGAGCAGCCACAAGATGAGGATCATGGAGTGGGAGAAACCACTCATGCAGAGAAATTTCATGCCAGATGGGCAGAGGAAGTGCATGCAGCTATACCTCCAGGTGAGAGGTGGGGTGACATGCATGAGTAATCCCAAGAGAAGATTTCTGGGCAGGATTCATTGAGATGGTGTGGATCTCATGAATTGAACCTGGCTAAGAGGTGCCCATAGAGCATCAGTAGCATGATTAGTTGTATTGATGCAGGCAGATCAAAGTGACAGTGTCGGATACTGGAGCGCGGTTCAGAGTTGATAGCAAGTGCAGAGTGCATGGGTGCAGAGTTCAACAACGCAGTGGTTCCTGAAGACATGTGCAGTTGGTACCATCAGAGGTCGAAGAATTTGATAGATGCATTATACTGATTGATTTTTTTGGAGCCTATTTAGTTTCGGAAGAGTTGCAGAGCAGATGCATGGAGTTGCATGGCACTTGCAAAGGTTGCAGGGCGAATGCATGGAGTTGCATGTCGCATGAAAAGACAGTCCTTTCTTGTTGAGAGGGAGTGTTGACTATTGCAAAAAGAAACAGTGAAGGAGGCATCCTGAAACATCATTCCTGATCCTAGTTGGAAAGTGATCATCTAAACTAGGTGGGGCCCACACAGGTGATTTTTGTCGCAAAGTCTATTTTTAGACTATGTCTATTTTTAGACATGTCGATCATATTCTATGAGTTGCGGGATGCTATTTGTGGATGGTTGGTCAAGTTGGAAAACTAGATGGATTTCTATTTTTAGACATATTGGGCGGAATCTATTTTTAGATTGCCAGTCTAAAAATAGATATGTCGAATATTATTAGCTCTTAATAATATTTGGACTATAAACATTATCTTATTCTCTTGGAGCACCTCAGTTAAGTGCACAAATGTTGCACAGGAGTTGACAGAAGGAATTACGCTATTCCTAAGGGTTAAGTGGAGCTATTGCATGGATACTTCAGTTAGAACTCATGTGACAAATTTTGGTGGAGTTATTGAGGTAGTTGGTGGAGTTGTGTTCAGTTTAACTGAGTTAAAAATAGTTGAGCTAGTTGTATCTAGTCTAATTGATTGATACACTAGTGAGAGTGGTGTGAATTAATTATTAATTAATTCACTAATTATTAAATCATTAATCAACTAAAGAATACATCAGTTAGCTATAGTGCATGGACAGTTTTAGTGGAGACCAGTGAAGAGGTAGGTGAAAGAGCAGTGTGACTATCAGTTGTGACTATACTGTTGCATGATTTGCAACACACAGTGGTTGGAGATGCCTATGAATATTGCGTGAGAAAGTCTGGGGCAGTTCGAACTCATCCAGAGCTATTCTTTAGTAGTGATTGCATAGTAGAGCTAGGCTAAAGGTTGGAAAATATCGGTGCATGGATTTGCAAGATCAGGGCCTGATTAGTGTGTAGCAATTGGAGATTGTATTGAGAGCTTGTGAGGAGCTTTGTATGATGATTGTTACATGATGTATATGACATATAATATACAGATAGTTGGGGGTTTTTAGCTTTAATCATCTGTGTGAATGTTTATAGTTTTAATGTGCGCATGCGATTGTTTTTATTTCCGCAATTAATGATCAATGGTAGAGGAGATTCTGTATTGTGCATGAAGTTAAAATAGTGTGTGATCAGGAGAATCTCGGATGTATAACATATCAGTTATATATAATTTCTACAGTGTTTGAGTAAGAGCTTGTTTCACTAGTTCAAATGACTGTTTTGTTTGTATTGTCCATTTAACACCTATCTCTTTCTTTTGCATGTTTTTGATATTTCTCAATAGCTCAAGAAGGTTGGGGATGAACCTCCTTAAAAAATTTATCTTCCCAATGAAAGATTGTAATTCTTTGATGTTTATAGGATAACTGATCTTCAATATGCCATGAATCCTTTTAGGGTCTAATTTGATTCCTTCTTCAGAAATTATGTGGCCAATAAGTTTTCCTTCTTGGAGACCAAAGAGTGTATTTTTGGGATTCAAAGATAAGCCATATTTCCTACATTTCTCAAAAACATTTCTTAAATGAATCAAGTGTTTTTCATTAGTTTTAGAGAAAATAGTAATGTCATCAAGGTAAATGATTATAAAATAGCCTATGTCTTCTGAGAAGGCTATATCCATGGCCCTTTGGAAAGTGGCCCCTACATTCGTCAAACCAAATGAAATTTTGACAAACATGAATGTACCCCAAGGTGTAGTAAAAGAAGTTTTATGCTGATCACTTGGGAGTACTAACACCTGATTGTAACTTGAGAACCCATCCAACAGTGAAATTATTTTAGACCCAACCACTCTTTGAAGTATATGATCCATTTTTGGCAAGGGACAGTTATCTTTAAGGGAGGCTCTGTTTAAGTTTCTAAAATCAATGCATAGCCCGATTTCCCTAGTCTTTTTCCTAACATATAATAAGTTGGAAACCCATTTTGAATACCTGTGGGGAACTATGATCCCAGCATCATACATTTTCTTGATTTCTTTCTCGACTAAAGGCAATAAAACAAGGTTTATCCTTCTGAGTTTTTTTTTGAAAGGTTTCTGATTTTCCTTAAGAGGAATTTTGTGTTGAATGATGCTGGTATCATATGATTTTAGATCCTTGTATCCCCATGCAAACACATCTCTAAATTCTTTGAAAATTTCTATGTATTACTATTTCATATGAGCTGGAAGAGTGCTGGATAGCTTAATCATTTTGGGTTCTGCTAGGCTTCCTATGTTATGTTCTTCTTGACTCTTCTTGAATCAAAGGAATACAAGTCTTTATATGGTTTAGTAATTTCCAAGCCTAGGCTTTCCATTAATACTTTGGGCATAAGATTGTGAGAAGCACCTAAGTCTAGCATGGCATTGTGCAAGATTTTGTTATGTATATTCAAACTAACATAGAATGGAGGGACAACCCCTTCTTGGTATTTTCTTTCAACTTCAGGACCAAACAATAATTCTGGTTTATCATCTGTCAAGTTTAAAGTATTAGTGTCACTGCCTATATTCAAAGCTTTAAAAAATTGATTTTTATATACATCCTGAGTTACTAGTTCAACTAAGGGTATGGTGATTTTGATCTTGGAAATTTTCCCTTCAAGGCTAAAAGGAACTATTGTTCTTGACATATTTACATATGTTTTTTCATTTACAACTCTTTCAACAATTCTGATTTGCTGAACTTTTTTTGGACTGTTATTTGGGACAGATTTGTTAGGGCCACTAGCAGAAGTACTAGGGCAGCTTTGTTCAACACTTTGCTGACTATTTTTGTCTTTATTTAGATCATTTTTCTTGGCCATAGTGTTGGTGTTACTGGCTGTCTTCTTAGGTTGATTTTATGAAGTTTTCCTAACAACAGTACTAGTGTTTTTGTCATTGGAAATCTCTGGGCTCCCTTTGCTTCTAAGATTATATTGTTTGTGTACCTCCATGATTGCATTTTTAAACCCCGATTTGTAATATTCAGAATCCTCATGGTTGTCTTTAGTTTGTTCTGAGGAGAAGAATCCTTGTTCTTCTTCAGTGAGAAAAACATCTGTCTCACTATCAGATCCTATTAAGTTTACATGGTTTTCTTCCAACCTTTCAACTTCCCTTTCTTCTTCTTGATCAATATAGTTTTGTTAGAAGGGGGGTCTAATTTTTTGGTCATTATCTCTTTGCCTATCTTGATTAGGGTCTCTTCTGAAATTTGGGTTTCTATTTCTGTTTTGGGGGTTGTTTTGATTCTTTCTAGGAGGCACTCTATCATTTAGATTTATCTTTTCAAGAATTGTCTCCATTACCTTCATTTAGTTATCAATTTTAGTAACTGATGATGAGGTTGGTGCCATTGTATCATCCCTGCATGTAACTCTTTTCTCCGCTCTTAACCTAGCTATTTTCTCAATCAGATTTGCTTCTACACTTAAGGCTCCCCTCTGCATATCTTCTAGAGTCGACAGGTCTCTTTCTCTTAGCTGGTAGGGAATTTCAGGATCAAAACCCTCTGGGAATTTAGCTAAGGCTAGGCCTAGTGGAGGTTTCATGTCTAGGGGAAGCGCATTGTAAACACTATTGAATATAGTGCAATAGTCTTGAACACTTTCTCCAATGTTTCTTTTGAGGTTGGTATATTCCGAAAGGATTTGGAGAGGGTTATTCCTAATTTCCCATTTGTTTATGAATGTTTGATATAAAGAAGGGAGATCATTTATGTTGTGAGGAGCTAAGCCTTTAAACCATTTTTTGGCTTCTCCTTCTAAACTTTGGGCAAAGATTCTCATTTTAATGGTCTCTTCTTCTATTTCCATGTAATCAAAAGCATCATTCATCTTATCTACATGCTATTGGGTAGTAGTAGGTTCATTTCCAATGAGATGGGGAATTTTGGATTGGTAATCATTGGGTAAGGGAACCAGAGGTTGTGGTAACACTAGTGGAGCATACCATGCTGCCATGATAGGAAATAATGGGGGATTTACAAGAGGGAAAGTGGGCTGAGTTGGAGTGCTTTGAACAGTGTATGTGTGGAAAAGAGTGGAAGAAACACTGGGGCCAACAAGCTACTGATGAGCAGATTTTTTATGGAAGGAGCTTAAATGATGGAGAAGCTGAGAGTCACGTGGAGTAGAAGGTGAAGCTTCTCTACTAAAGCTTTGTTGCAAATATGTGGTTTCAAAGTCATCTTGGTTTAAATCACTTTGAGATTTATTTCTGAATAGGTTCTTTGTGTGAGGTAAGTCAAAGTGAGAATCTTTTAAGACTGTAAGATTTTCAGGGACAGATCTTGTTCTTGAGATAGTCCTATCAGTAGTTGGTTTTCCAGATCTATAAGTTTGCCACAAAATCCTTTCTGGATTGTCAACTATGGTAGGAGGGTTAGGATCTGGATGGGATCTAGTATTGAACCTATGTGAAGCCACATTTTAGTCTCCAAAATTTAGAGAGGCTGAGGTTTTTAGGACTATTTTTCAAGATTCCCCCCCTCACAGTGATTTCTATAATAGGGGACTAGGTTTCTAAACTTCCTCAAGGCTGGTTAACACATTTTTAAGAAAATCTAGAGATCTAGAGGAGTAATAGGGCTACTGGGGCTAGTGGAGTTGCTAGGTGGAAATTTTTAGCTTTTATGAAGGTAAAATGTTTTATGGTCCACCACCAATGATTTATTTAAAAACCAATCTGAAATGTTTTGGGGTTTTCTGAGTTTTTATATGGTTCTATGGTTGTGAGAGTGGCCTATACCTAATTCAACACTTAGCTAAGGTGATAAAACAAACAAAGTCTACTCTATGGCTTATCAGCTAATCTTCTGTAGTAACCTGAAGGACTAAAGAGCCTATAATAGCTTGCTAGGAAACTATGAACTCAGAGGTCCCATCATGATCGCCATTATGTTGGTGTCCTGTGATTTGGCAGATTGGCATACCAAGTGACAAGGCAACATCAAAACCAGTCTTTAGAGCTCTAAGACCTAGCATTCCTAGTCTCACAGAGGGATCTCTCAATTTTTTGCAAAGATATGACTTGTTTGCTTATAAAAGGTTGATTTTAGGCTAGTTATTAAGCATGAGTTTGTTTGATTGTTTGGTGGGACATGATGATCTAGATAACATAGATAGAAAAGGTAAATTGCTAAGTCATTGGGCAATGGAGTCAAATAGAAGTTATGACAAGTCAGTTAATAGATCAGAGGTATCAAAGGGAAAATCTAACTTGGCCAGTGGATCTACAAAGTCTTTCAAGTTGAATGAAATGGACATCAAAGGTTTTAGAATGAAAAGTATAACTAAGGGCAATTAAGAATCCTTAATTATATGTACTTCTCAAAAAAGGGACTTAAAACATTATCTGGACATGAAGATGTATTCCATAGACAGGGCTAACCATAAATTCTAGAAACCATACTTCAGTAAATAACAATTTCAAGACAAACTTTTCGAATGAAATATAGGAGTCGAGGAACACTCTATTTCATCCAAAGATTTCACTTTCAAGGATAAGAAAACATTCAAGATTCACAAATAACTGCATTAATAGAAGAGGGAACTCCTAGACATCTTTGATTACAACTATAAATACCTTCAAAACAATTATTTAAGCAAGAAAAAATGATATGATCAAAACAGACCTCTTTGGTAGATTGTAAAAAATGGTACTTTAAAGGGAGACTTCAGAAACAGTTTTCAAGAGGTAGCAAGTAAGCAAGGAAAACCATAAATCATTCTTGAGACCAACTATTTGAACTATTTCTAAAATAAACAAGCATAAGGGTTCAAGAGAGCAATTACCAATTCTCTAGAATGCCTCAGCAGAAGAAAACATTAAGACAATGAAGAGTAAATAGAACTAAGGTACTTTCAAAAGGAATTTCTTAGTATAAAATTTTTACTCTACTATAATAAGAAATGATGAAACAGAAATGAAAACAGGAAAAACATTAACAAATTAGAATACTTCACCAACAACCAAGCTCAGGGATCCAATGACAAAGCTTTCTCCATCAAAAAACAAGTCAAAAACATCTACAGGTTCCAAAACATCAATTTTCTTTCAACTTCAGTAGAACTATGTATTATTTCAAAGAGTCATCAAATTCCCACCATACAATGAGTTCGAATGTAGTATTTATGCTACAAATGAGGAGGTGGAACTGATCTAGGGTCCAAGTGTTATTAATTACAGAGTAAATGCATCCTTGACCTTGAAAACCATGCAAGGCATAAGGTAGGAACATGTGTGCAACTACTTCTCTGTTTAACAACTTTGTCTTAACTTTCTAAGGATAAAATAGGTGAAAATTTTGACTTTGAGGCCTATCTTTATCTTTACATTAACTGTCTTGACAACTTAAAATATCTTCTATCTATGCAATAACTTCCAATTTTCCCTTTGGGACATAAAGTAGGCCATAGGTGGTAGTTAGATCTTTTGGGTAAATAACTGCTTCTGTTTGATTCATTCGAGGTTTATTTTGGTTTAATTTTCCTTGATTTAACCAATAAATTATGTCTGTAGGCCTTTAACTCTGATTTGTCTTTGATATTCTGTCTTATTGCTTTATGACTGATTTATTTATTTTATCCTTTATCCTTTAAAACCTTGATTAGGCTTTAATCCTCTACTTTAAGGCTTTGATTTTTCCTTAAGACTTTATAATCATCCTTATGCTGTCTTTATCTCCTTTCTGATTGATTTGAGCCTTTATTTGTATATCTTCTTCCTTTGATCTTTAACTTTCACTTGATCTTTATGCACAAGTGTCTCTTTTTGCGCTGGAGGGTTTTGCTGAATAGTCAATATTCATGACATATTTGACTGAAACTTGGAGCTTAACCCTGGGTCCCTTATCTGTGTGTATTTTGGCTTGAGGATCGTCATCCGAAGCTGTGTCACTGTGGATATGACTGTGGGTCGGCCTGCATATTTGGCTTTCAATAGAACCTGCAAATAAAAATCAAAATCATCATAAAACCTGCATTTCAGGGTTTAACTACTAGCAGAGGTGATGGCGAAGGAGGAAGAGAAAATGCAGAAGAGATGAATGCACAGGAGGAATTTCATGGCGAAACAATAAGAAACCAGGGTTTCAAATGTTGGAAATATTGAGGGGGGGGGGGTGAATTAGTATTCCTTTCAATTAGAGCATTAGTTAATCTTCAATTATTATCAGTGTTTGTATAATGATAGCAGCAAACAAGAGGAACAAAAATGCACACAGTTTTTAAGGTGGAAACCCACTCCGGGACAAAAACCACCTAATGCTTTTCTATTAATTCTTTAATATTCAACTCCAATTGAAAATAAAGCTCCAACTTCCTAGAATCTAGAAAAGCATTCTTCTCTAGCTCCCACTGGATGGACGCTCCAACGCCCGATATTCTTCATTAGTCAACTGAACGGATGCCCCAACACCCAATGAGCTACAACTCACACTAGCACCACCCTACCACCCTATAGAAGAATAAAATAAGAATGGACTCTCATACCAGAGAAAATGGTCCACTTTACAATGATATAAAATGATGTAGAAGAAGAAGATATACTAGACCATAACCCCAACTTGACACAACCACCTAATGATGATCCTAGACCTCTGAACACTGCCTCTTCAACCCTTGGCAGATAGACACTAGTACAATTTGTACAATAATGTATTTACAATGACTAAGTATAATGATACCTTTACAACGATTGTATGTAGTGCTGCCCACTTGAAGACTTCATATGATGAACTTATTTATGCTGTTATGCACCTTGGTTGCTGCTCTTGTCATGCTACCCTCTACTGCACCTTGCTTTTCTTTGCTGCCGTAGAAAGTCTGGTCCTTTGCAACCCTTGACAACACATGATCTAGCTTTTTCTTGCCTTCTAGGAGCTCGATATTGAATTTGGTGTATCTCTATTATTTCAGATCCTCAATATCTGATTTTCGGTCCTGTAGTAGTCCTCTAAGTCTTCTTTCCAATGCCACAGGTCTGACCCAATTTGGATAATTCAAGAAAGATTTATGCCCAATCTCTCACAATGCCCTAATTATGGACTGTTTCAGCAGAGTGCAATTGTACGACATGCCAAGTGTCACTTTTTCTTCATTTTAATCTAAAATTTATAGAGAAAAAATAAAAGACTGTTCAATATCTGCCACTTTTTATGGAATTCAAATCCAATACTCAGAGAGAGAGTTATGACGATTTTACCAAGGTCACTTCTTTGAGATGAATTTCAGGAGCCTGCAAAAACCATGACTTCCACAGAACATATCTCCAAAAGTATTGCGCACCTTGATCTGAAATTTTTACTGTAGCTTCCTTATTATTTCAGATTTTCCTCATACAAATTTCAGCTTTTTAACCTTCGTAGAAAAAAATTTAGAGAAAAAATTCCACGATGACCTGTTTCAGATGGCCGAATCCCTTGCATAAGGAGGAAATGAAGATCACAATTTCTATGAATGTTTAAGTTGAGAGGGGCTTCAACAAGTGAACGTGGGAGGGATTTTAGGAGCATAAAAAATATTAATTATGACTTTTCAATTAACCATGCCCCAACCCCATGGGGTTTTAGCCCACTAAATGGGGTTACAAACTTTAAACATGAATATCTCTCAAACCGTGCAGAATTACATGGCGTGCCATATATCAATGGAAACATCTTGACAAGTAGAAACCATAAAAAGAATTATTGAACCAGAATATATTAATTTGGTAGGTCAAAATTCCCATGCAATATTGGGTTAGCCCCTGGTGCTGCTTGGGTTGACATCAATGACAACTGCTGATCAAAAATCTCCCACTTTGGCATTGATGGCAACACAAGTACTCCCCCTGCGATCATGACACCTCTTCATACAACATTTTCTCCCCCCTTGGACATCAATGGAAAAGGGTAACTCCCCTTGAAACACAACCATCCTGCAGACCTATACACACTTCCATTCCCGCTGACACACAACCGTCCTGCAAACCTGTAATCTAATGAGAAATTGGGAGTATTCCAAGCTTTTGACGAAGATATTCAAATGCTTCACGAGGTAAAGGTTTAGTGAAGATATCAGAAATTTGTTCTTTTGTACAAACATACTCAAGTTTGATATTCTTTTCAGCGACTTGTTCTCTAACAAAATGATATTTTATCAGAATGTGTTTTGTTTTTGAAAATGCATGACAGGATTCGTGGAGATGCTGATGGCACTAGTGTTGTCACAGAATATGGGAATAGGCTCACTGAATCGTACTTGAAGATCTTGCAAATTTTGTTTCATTCAAAGGACTTGAGTACAACATGATTCTCCTGCAATGTAATCTTCTTCCGCTGTAGATAACGAGATTGAAGTTTGCTTTTTTGCTCAACCATGATACGAGACAACCACCTAGATAGAATGCTGCTCCACTAGTACTCTTACGATCATCAAATCTTCCTGACCAATCTGCATCTGTAAAGGCTTGAATAATGAGATTGTTACCCTTGGGATACCACAAGCCATATTATTCTATGCCCTTTAGATATCGAAGAATTATTTTGACGGCAATAATATGTGATTCTTTTGGTGCTGCTTGGAATCTTGCTACTTGTCCAACTACTTGCATAACATCTGGCCGAGAGGCTGTTACATATAGAAGACTACCAATCATAGATCTATACAACCTCTAATCCACATCCTTAGATGAGTCGTCTATGCTCAATTTGCAACCTGTTACCATCGGAGTAAGGATGGGTTTTCAATCTTCCAATTTGAATTTCTTGAGCATTTCCTTGATGTACTTGGCTTGACATATAAATATTCCTTTCTCTTGCTGAGATATTTGAAGCCCTAAGAAGTATGTCAGCTCACCAAGTAAAGACATCTCAAACTCACTTTGCATCTTTGTAGAAAATTTCTTACTTACTCGATCATCATTGCTACCAAATATTATATCATCCACATATACCTCAACGATTGTTAAATTATCTTTATCTATTTGTACATAAATATTGCTTTCAACAGTACCTTTCTTGAACCCTTGTTGACGTAGATATCCATCAAGACGAGCATACCATGCTCTAGGAGCTTGCTTGAGACCATATAGAGCGTTCTTTAACCTGCAGACATAGTCTTATTTTTGTGATAGTAGAAAACCTTCAGGTTGTTCGATGTAAACTTCTTCTTCTAATTCTCCATTTAGAAATGCTGACTTAACATCCATTTGGTAGACTTTGATTTTTCTTGAACATGCATAGGTGAGAAACATTCAGATGGCTTCCATTCTGGCAACTGATGAAAATGTTTTGTCGAAATCAATTCCTTCCACTTGTGCATAGCCTTTGCAAACCAATCTTGCTTTGTTTCTAGTAACCTACCCATCTTCATTCAATTTGTTCCTAAACACCCTTTTAGTGCCAATGACATTTTTATCTTTTGGTCGTGGAACTAATTCCTAGGTGTTATTCTTCTCAATTTGATCCAATTCTTCATTCATAGCTGCTACCCAATGTTCATTTTGGCTGGCTTCCTCAAAACTACTAGGCTCAAAGGTTGCTAGAAAAGCAACGTGAGCTTGTTGTGATGAATGAAGCTGTCGACCTTCATTTATGTCACCAATGATTTGATTTGATGGATGGTTCTTTTGAATCCACTCTTTTTTTCTCCTTGGAGGAGCTTCTTGTTGTTGTTATGGTATATCTTGATGATCATTGTTTACTTATTCCTCGTTGATAGTTGCTTCTTGTTCTACAATTTTATCTATGTCTTTTTCAGCCTCTGTCTCAAGTTTCAAAGATTCTAGATCCTCATCATTACTCTCTAGAACACCATCTTCGTCAAATGTAACATTTATGTTCTCCACTATCTGTTTTCGTCTTAGATTATAGCATTTATAGGCCTTTCTTCTGCGCGAGTAACCAACAAAGATACCTTCATCAACACGTGATTCAAACTTACCCAAATTTTGATCTTCTCTTTTGATATAACATTTGCTTCTAAAGATTCTGAAATATTTTTCATTAGCTGGTTTTCCTTTTCATAATTCATATGGAGTCTTGTTGCAATTATTTTTGAGAATACTTCGGTTGATAATGAAGACTGCCATATCAATTGCTTGAACCCAAAAGTTTTCATCCAATTTTGAGTCCTTCAACATTGTTCTACCCATTTCCTGTACAGTTCTATTCTTTCTTTTAGCAACTCCATTTTGCTGAGGTGTTCATGCTATTGAATATTTCCTTTTTATTCCATTTTCATCACAGTATTGCTGAAATAATTTGAAAGTGAATTCTCCACCATTATCTGATCTTAAACACTTTATTTTCAAATCAGTTTCATTTTCAACCAACTCCTTGTAGATCTTAAACCACTCAAATGCTTCAGATTTTTTCTTTAGGAAACTGACGACTGTCATCCTGGTATAGTCATATATCATTAACATGAAATATAATTCTCCGTCCAAGCCTTTTGTTCTCACAGGACCACATAGATCAGTATGTATCAATTCCAATGGATGTGATGAAAAGTGTTCTTTTGTTTTAAATTGGACTTTTGTTTACTTGCCATGCTGACATGCCTCACGTAGTGTGTTGGAAGGTTTTGAGATTTTCGGCATTTCTCGTACTGCTTCCTTTTTTCTTATCCTGACAAGATTGTCAAAGTTTATGTGACCCATTCATTTGTGCCATAACCAACTTTCATCTTCTTTAGCTAGTAGACATGCTTTAGTTGCTTCATCCATAACATATATGTCGTTTGGAGCTCGACTTGCTGTAGCCACAATTTTACCATACCTGCCTTTCCTGATTTCACATTTTGTGGAGTTGAATAGCATTGTGTGTCCTTGATCACACATTTTTCCAACACTAAGTAGATTGTGATTCATGTTTTCGACCAATAGAACATTTTTGGCTATAACATCTTTGCTTCAGAGAGTGACGGTACCTGATCCTATAACATTTGAAGATCCATCATTTCCAAAGGATATGGTTCCATCCTTCTTCTCTTTCAGAGATACAAATTTCTTTCTATCTCCAGTCATATGTGTTGAGCAACCGCTGTCAACATACCAAACATCTTTATTTTTTTGAGCCTTGAGAGTAAGAGCACAATTATCAGTCTTCTTCTTCTTCCGCGTTTGTTCATTCTGTGGCTTCGAAGATTCTTCTGGAGGATTTTTAAGTCTGCAGTCTCTGGCTATGTGTCCAAAGTTCTGACATTTGTAACATTACATATTATTTCTTAAATATTCAAATCTATTGACGTTTCATTGAGCCCTGGGAGGTTCATATTTGAAGAATCTCATGGAATTGTATTGGTTCCTAAGGTACGTGCGACATTCTACAGCTTTATGACCAAATTTTCCACATGAATAACAATAGCCATGAAAAATATGTTGGTACCTAGATGAAAATCTTCGTCGAGGAATCGTCTTCCAAGGATGTGCTTGCAAATCTTGTCCAATGAAGTCTTCATGTATGTCAGATCTCATAGGTTCATTGTATTTTGTTGTAGAAGGTCCTGCTTCTTCTTCTTTGTAACCGAGGCCAGTTCTGTCGTTGTAAGATCATTGATTGTTGATGAGTTCTTCCAATGCCCTTGAGCTGTTGGAATACTTTTGGACAATTTTTCCCTTCTTCACTTCCTTACGCAACGAGACTACTTCGGCTTCTAATGCTTCCCTTTTTTGGTTGCTTTCTTCCAACTTCTTTTGAAGTGACTCTTCAATACATTTGTGTTCTTCAACCTCAATTTTGAGACCTCGAACTTGTTCTTCAAGAGTATTGGAACGGATCTTCTTAGCATTGAGCTATTTTATAAGCTTGATTGCCTCCTCATAAAATTCTTCTATGGTCAACCCTTCTTCTTTATTGTTTGATACTTCTTGTTTATTGTGCTTGGCCAAAAACAATACTTTCTCATTGGCTTCTTCTTTGTTGTCACTTTCTTCATCGGATGATGAGCTATCTTCTTTAGAGAGAAAGTTCCTTTTGGATCCTTTCTTTTTGCCTTGCTTGTTGAATTTATTAAAGCCTTTATTTCCTTTTGAGTTGCCATCACTTTTCTTTGGACATTTTGCTACGAAATGCCCAACCTCACCACAACTGAAACATATAAATGGAAGTTTACCTTTGAATTTTCCCTTACCAGGTTTTAGTTTTCTCGTAAAGTAAGCATATTCTTCATCTGAAAGACATTCTCCATCATCTCCCTTTTCTTCACACTTGCAGGTGCATGTCATTTCAATTGAAGGTTGTTTGTCCTTATTGGTCTGCTTAGATTCAACGAACGCAGTTTCTAGATTTGAAGTACCCTTCTCTTCATCAAGTCTCATTTCATATGCTATGAGAACTCCATGTAATTCTTCCTTGCTGAGTTTGTCCAGATTTGCGCTGTATTCTAAGACTGATACCTTTGGGTTGAATCTCACTGGTAATGTTCTAAGAATCTTCCGTATAATAGTCTTCTTGTCAACTGGCTCTCCCAATCTTTCCAGAGTATTGGTTATTTCATCAACGTATTGGAAGTATGCAATAATGTTGCAATCTTCTTTCATTATGAGTTGCTCAAATTTTTCTCTATAGATTTGAAGCTTTGCTTCTTTGACATTTGAGTCACCTGCATATATATTCTCAAGCTTTTCCCATACATTTTTGGTGGTTTTACAACCCAAAACCTTATGATAGGAAGATTCAATAAGTCCACTAATAATAATATTCTTTGATTTTGCATCATTTACCAAATTCTTCTTATGGTCTTGTTCATCCGCGGTTGATGTAAATCCATTTTGAACAGTGTCCCATACTTTGTAACCTTGCGCAAAGAGATAGACCTCCATTATTACTTTCCAAAGTGCATAATTATTTTCATTGAATAGAGGTACACCATTCTTGGTATGCTCCATGACCTCCTTCCAGCTGTTAAACTACTATTAAAGGAACCAAGCTCTGATACCAATTTTTGGAAATACTGAGAGGGGGTGAATGTGGTATCATTGCACCAATTAGAGCATTAGTTAATCTTCAATTATTATCAGTGTTTGTACAGTGCTATATGAAAATCAGAGGAACACAAATGCACCACCTCGACCACCAGGTTTTTAGGTGGAAACCCACTCGGGGACAAAAACCACCTAATGCTTTTCTAATAATTCTTTAATATTCAACTCAATTGAAAATAAAACAACTTCTAGAATCTAGAAAAGCATTCTTCTCTAGCTCCCCGGATGGATGCTCCAACACTAAGTTCTTGATAGTCCAAGCTGAGGCCCTAACAACTAATGAGCTACAACTCACCCTAGCACCACTACCACGCTATAGAAAAGAATAAAACAGAATGGACTCCTGTCTTAGGGAGAAATGAATACTTCTGCAGCATGATATAAAATGATGTGAAGAGTATATACTAGAGACATAACCCAACATTGGACACAACATGAAATGATGATCCTGAGTATCCCAAAGTTGCCTCTTCAACCCTTGGCAGATAGATACTAGTACAATTTGTACAATAATGTATTTACAATGACTAAGTACAATGATACCTTTACAATGATTGTATGCAGTGCTGCCCACTTGAAGACTTCATATGTTGAAATTCTTGTTGCTGTTATGCACCTTGTTTGCTACTCTTGTCATGCTACCCTCTAATGCACCTTGCTTTGCTTTGCTGCTGTAGAAATTCTGGTCCTTTGCAACCCTTGACAACACATGATCTAGATTTTTCTTGCCTTCTAGGAGCTTGATATTGAATCTAGTGTATCTCTGTTATTTCAGATCCTCAATATATGATTTTCGGTTCTGTAGTAGTCCTTCAAGTCTTCTTTCCAATGCCATAGGTTTGACCCAATTTGGATTCTTTAAGAAAGAGTTATGCACAATCTCTCACAGTGCCCTAATTATGGACTATTTCAGAAGAGCGCATTTGTACGGAATGCCACGTGTCACTGTTTCTTCATTTGGCTCTAAAATTGATAGAGAGAAAATTATAGACTGTGCACTATCTTCCAATTTTTACAGAATTCCAATCTGATACTTAGAGAGAGATTTATGATGATTTTACCAAGGTCACTTCTTTGAGATGAATTTCAAGAGCCTGCAAAAACCTTGACTTTCACAGATCATATCTCCAAAAAAATTGTTCACCTTGATCTGAAACTTTTACTGCAGCTTCCTCAGTATTTTTGATTCACCTCATAAAAATTCAGCTTCTGAACCTTCATAGAAAAAAATTTAGAGCAAAAATTCCATGATGAACTGTTTCAGATGGCCGAATCCCTTGCATAAGGAGGAAATGAAGATCACAATTTATATGAATGATTAAGTTGAGAGGGGCTTCAACAAGTGAATGTGGGAGGGAATTTTTAATTTAGTTTCATTTTCAACCAACTCCTTGTATATCTTAAAGCACTCAAATGCTTCAGATTTGTTCTTTAGGAAACTGACGACTGTCATCCTGGTATAGTCATCTATCATTAACATGAAATATAATTATCCGTCCAAGCCTTTTGTTCTCACAGGACCACATAGATCAATATGTATCAATTCCAATGGATGTGATGAAAAGTGCTCTTTTGTTTTAAATTGGACTTTTGTTTACTTGCCATGCTGACATGCCTCACGTAGTGTGTTGGAAGGTTTTCAGATTTTCGGCATTTCTCGTACTGCTTCCTTTTTGCTTATCCTGACAAGATTGTCAAAGTTTATGTGACCCATTCATTTGTGCCATAACCAACTTTCATCTTCTTTAGCTAGTAGACATGCTTTAGTTGCTTCATCCAGAACATATATGTCGTTTGGAGCTCAACTTGCTGTAGCCACAAGTTTACCATACCTGCCTTTCCGGATTTCACATTTTGTGGAGTTGAATAGCATCATGTGTCCTTGATCACACATTTGTCCAACACTGAGAAGATGTGATTCATGTTTTAGACCAATAGAACATTCTTGGCTATAACATCTTTTCTTCCGAGAGTGACGGTACCTGATCCTATAACATTTGAAGATCCATCTTTTCCAAAGGATATGGTTCCATCCTTCTTCTCTTTCAGAGATACAAATTTCTTTCTATCTCCAATCATATGCGTTGAAAGCAGCTGTCAACATACCAAACATCTTTATTTTTTTGAGCCTTGAGAGCAAGAGCACAATTATCAGTCTTCTTCTTCTTCCACGTTCGTTCATTCTGTGGCTTCGAAGATTCTTCTGGAGGATTTTTAAGTCTGCAGTCTCTGGCTATGTGTCCAAAGTTCTGACATTTGTAACATTACATATTATTTCTTAAATGTTCAAATCTATTGACGTTTCATTGAGCCCTGGGAGGTTCATATTTGAAGAATCTCGTGGAATTGTATTGGTTCCTAAGGTACGTGCGACATTCTACAGCTTTATGACCAAATTTTCCACATGAATAACAATAGCCATGAAAAATATGTTGGTACCTAGATGAAAATCTTCATCGAGGAATCGTCTTCCAAGGATGTGCTTGCGAATCTTGTCCAATGAAGTCTTCATGTATGTCAGATCTCATAGGTTCATTGTATTTTGTTGTAGAAGGTCCTGCTTCTTCTTCTTTGTAACCGAGGCCAGTTGTGTCGTTGTAAGATCGTTGATTGTTGATGAGTTCTTCCAATGCCCTTGAGCTGTTGGAATACTTTTGGACAATTTTTCCCTTCTTCACTTCCTTACGCAATGAGACTACTTCGGCTTCTAATGCTTCCCTTTTTTGGTTGCTTTCTTCCAACTTCTTTTGAAGTGACTCTTCAATACATTTGTGTTCTTCAACCTCAATTTTGAGACCTCGAACTTGTTCTTCAAGAGTATTGGAACAGATCTTCTTAGCATTGAGCTATTTTATAAGCTTGATTTCCTCCTCATAAAATTCTTCTATGGTCAACCCTTCTTCTTCATTGTTTGATACTTCTTGTTTATTGTGCTTGGCCAAAAACAATACTTTCTCATTGGCTTCTTCTTTGTTGTCACTTTCTTCATCGGATGATGAGCTATCTTCTTTAGAGAGAAAGTTCCTTTTGGATCCTTTCTTTTTGCCTTGCTTGTTGAATTTATTAAAGCCTTTATTTCCTTTTGAGTTGCCATCACTTTTCTTTGGACATTTTGCTACGAAATGCCCAACCTCACCACAACTGAAACATATAAATGGAAGTTTACCTTTGAATTTTCCCTTACCAGGTTTTAGTTTTCTCGTAAAGTAAGCATATTCTTCATCTGAAAGACATTCTCCATCATCTCCCTTTTCTTCACACTTGCAGGTGCATGTCATTTCAATTGAAGGTTGTTTGTCCTTATTGGTCTGCTTAGATTCAACGAACGCAGTTTCTAGATTTGAAGTACCCTTCTCTTCATCAAGTCTCATTTCATATGCTATGAGAACTCCATGTAATTCTTCCTTGCTGAGTTTGTCCAGATTTGCGCTGTATTCTAAGACTGATACCTTTGGGTTGAATCTCACTGGTAATGTTCTAAGAATCTTCCGTATAATAGTCTTCTTGTCAACTGGCTCTCCCAATCTTTCCAGAGTATTGGTTATTTCATCAACGTATTGGAAGTATGCAATAATGTTGCAATCTTCTTTCATTATGAGTTGCTCAAATTTTTCTCTATAGATTTGAAGCTTTGCTTCTTTGACATTTGAGTCACCTGCATATATATTCTCAAGCTTTTCCCATACATTTTTGGTGGTTTTACAACCCAACACCTTATGATAAGTAGATTCAATAAGTCCACTGATAATAATATTCTTTGCTTTTGCATCATTTACCAAATTCTTCTTACCTTGTTCATCCGTGGTTGATGTAAATCCATTTTGAACAGTGTCCCATACTTTGTAACCTTGCGCCAAGAGATAGACCTCCATTCTTCCTTTCTAGAGTGCATAATTATTTTCATTGAATAGAGGTACACCATTCTTGGTATGCTCCATGACCTCCTTCCAGCTGTTAAATTGCTATTGAAGGAACCAATCTCTGATACCAATTGTTGGAAATACTGAGGGGGGGGGGGGGGGTTAATCAATATTCCTTTTAATTAGAGCATTAGTCAATATTTAGTTATTATAATTGTTTGTAAAATTATAGCAGAAAATAAGAGGAACACAAATGCACACAGCTTTTAAGGTGGAAACCCACTCCAGGACAAAAACCACCTAATGCTTTTCTAATAATTCTTTAATATTCAACTCCAATTGAAAATAAAGCTCCAACTTCCTAGAATCTAGAAAAGAATTCTTCTCCAGCTCCCACTGGATGGACGCTCCAACACCCAAGATTCTTCAGTAGTCAACTGAATGGATGCCCCAACACCCAATGAGCTACAACTCACCCTAGCACCACCCTACCACCCTATAGAAGAATAAAAGAAGAATGGACTCCCGTACCAGGGAAAATGGTCCACTTTGCAATGATATAGAATGATGTAGAAGAAGAAGATATACTAGACCATAACCCCAACTTTGACACAACCACCTAATGATGATCCTAGACCTCCCAACACTGCCTCTTCGACCCTTGGAAGATGGACACTAGTACAATTTTTACAATAATGTATTTACAATGACTTAGTACACTGATACCTTTACAATGATTGTATGCAGTGTTGCCCACTTGAAGACATCATATGATGAACTTCTTGATGCTTATATGCACCTTGGTTTCTTCTCTTGTCATGCTACCCTCTGCTGCACCTTGCTTTGCTTTCCTACCATAGAAAGGCTGGTCCTTTGCAACCCTCGACAACACATGATCTAGCTTTTTCTTGGGAGCTCGATATTGAATCTGGTGTATCTATGTTATTTCAGATCCTCAATATCTAATTTTTGGTTTTCTAGTAGTCCTCTGAGTCCTCTTTCCAATGCAATAGGTCTGACCCAATTTGGATTCTTTAAGACAGAGTTATACCCAATCTCTCACAATTCCCTAATTATGCACTATTTCAGCAAAATTAATTGTACTGCGTACCATGTGTCACTATTTCTTCATTCGGATATGAAATTGATAGAGAGAAAACTGCAGTCTATGCACTATCTATCACTTTTTACGGAATTCAAATCTGATACTTAGAGAGATATTTATGATGCTTTTACCACGGTCACTTTTTTGAGATGAATTTCAGAAGCCTGCAAAAACCATGACTTCCACAGATCATATCTCCAAAAAAATTGTTCACCCAACTGATACAATAAATCGGCAGCCTTTCCTCGCAGGACTTATTCACCCTTAAAATTCAGTGTCCCTAACCTTCATAGTGTGAATTTAGAGCGAAAATTCCACGATGACCTGTTTCAGATGGCCGAATCCCTTGCATAAGGAGGAAATGAAGATCACAATTTTATATAAATGCTTAGGTTGAGAGGGGCCAAACAAGAATGGGAGGGAATTTTTAAATCAGCTCATTTCTTCAAACTAACTTCGTATATCTAGGCATCAAACAAGCCAGATTTGTTCTTTAGGAACCGACGACCGTCATCCTCGGTATAGTCATCTATCATTAACATGAAATATAATTATCCGTCCAAGCCTTTTGTTCTCACAACCACATATGTCGCATGTATCAATTCCAATGTGATGGATGAAAAGTGTTTTTTGTTTTAAATCGACTTTTGTTTCTTGCTATGCCGACATGCCTCACGTAGTGTTGAAGGTTTTGAGATTTTTCGTTACTGCATCGCTTCCTTTTTGCTTATCCCATAAGATTAAAGTTAATTGACCCATTCATTTGTGCCATAACCAACTTTCATCTTCTTTAGCTAGTAGACATGCTTTAGTTGCTTCATCCAGAACATATATGTCGTTTGGAGCTCGACTTGCTGTAGCCACAATTTTACCATACCTGCCTTTCCTGATCAAGAAATGTAGAGAAGTTGGCTAGATCTGGAAATGCAACTAGATCTGGAAAAGGAAATATGGTTCGATATGAAAAAGGTAAAGAGGCACTTGAACACTACAAGCTGCCTATGTGAAGGTGTACAAGTAATACCATAAGGCATGCATGGTATATTATGTTAATGTTATGATTTATCTACAACATTGGATGGCTAGGTAAGCCCTACGATATATTGAGAATGTCTACTTCTCAGATGGCTTATGCATGCAAATGAATGATTGGGATTTATGTTTTCGATGATGAAATGGTGCACCTGGTATTGAATGGTTTGATCATGATGATCCACTTGATTTTGCAAATATTACTTGATGTATTTCCGATCTTGGATAAAGTGGCATAAATTTTTGTATGTCTAACATCTATTCATCATGATTCTGATTTTAGTGGATGGTACTCTTGATTCTTGATACACATAAGATTTGTTGGATCACTTATATAAGGTTACCTCATTTATATGGTAATGCATGTGATAAGCATGGTAAAATATCATAAAAAAAGAATGATTTCTCCTTTTTGGTTTATCGATTAACATAACTTTATCCTATTGACTATGATATGCATGGTATTGGAAACTGTGATGATAAAGACATATTTATGAGATTGATGTTACAAATATTTAACTATTTGTGGTTATAGTATGCAGTGAAATTAAATACTCTAACTTGGTGTATTGTTATGGGATATTAATATTGTGTTGTCACATCACCTTGCCGTCATGATATTTTAAGTCTAACACTTGACGAAAGATTGATGATCATGATAGATATGTGTTTATGATAGATCTGTTATTGCTTGATCCCTGTAAAGACATTTTGATGACACGAATGAAGTGGATTCTCATTCAGAGGGAGAATCACGCTCCTAAACTATTATTATTCATATTGCCAACATATGTTTGATTGAAATATGAGTATCTGACATTGTTGATATACATCAGATGTTTGAGCCTCATTTACACAAAGGAAGGCTCATAGATGTGACTATGCCTAGTAAAAACAAAATTGAATTTCTATATAATGAATCCGGTCCATACTTTGAATCCATGGATCTCTGATTTGTCTTGTCGTTATGAAATTATTTCTAGAATTTATAGAGTTGAGCATGAAATCAGATGGTCACTTGGAAGATGTCAGTTCTGCAGATGTACTGTAGATGCAAGTAAGTTCTATCAACTCTGAAAGTTCGTATGTTTAAACCGAACTTGTGTGTGAAGGTGACCGAGACATTCATGTGGATATGTCATTGTGTTTGACAATTGTGCATCATGTTTTGGCTGATTGATATCGATAATCCATATTTGGTACTTTTGACATGATGCTTAATGGTTGAGACACATATAAATTTATATATCTTACCATGATTGAACATTTAGATTTCACATTATATTATGTGGTTATGGTTGATTTTCCCAGATGACTATGTTATGTGGACATAGTGACCTTCAGTGTCGTATGTGAGTATATAGAGGCATGGTTCTGTATTGGCCCCCTTGTTCCTAGCACAATGGTTGTTGTGATTTAGTATGAAAAAGCATGAATTAATCTTGATGTGTATGCACTTACATATAATGATGTAAATGGCTAATAATGACATGATTAAAAAGACAGAATTGAGAGCTTGACATGAAATGAAGTCAAGACTTGATATGTGCGCTACCTATATGTGGTTGAAAGAATTGACACTATGAAATAAATTTCTTTGATAATAGTTGTGACTGGATTCTAAACTTGGATGAGATGATTTTGTTAACACAACATTGATTAAGGTTGGTTATGATGGCATGGTAAGGAATTATTCTTAAAGAGAGTGTTGCGAGATGTAAACTCCTTGATTCAAATTTGTTTATATGTGTCTGTTATTTAGGGAAGCTAGGATAATGAGTTCCAAGGTATGGCCTTGATTTTTTATTATGGCTTTGATTATACATATTGATAGTTTATCATTGATAGGTGACAAGCCTCTGAAAATATAAGTAAGAGAGATGAATTTTGAATATTGAATGATGTATCATGCCATGATAAATTGATTTCTGGAATTTTGCAAAAAAATTCCATATTTCAAGATTGTTGAAATGCCTTTATGTAATTTAAATCCTTGGACACTCTGATTTAAAGTTCAAATGTTGATTGAATGTGATATGAAATCTCTTAGTTGGTTGAAGCATTGATGTTATGCTCTGAACATTCATTCGTATATGATAGAACTTTGATTGAATTCATGATTGAGTTGTTTCACTCATAGTTTACACCAAACATATTTTATTTTTTCTACTCTTAAAGGTTGAGATATTTCTCCCATGATATATATATGCATGAATGTAATGATGATGTTTGTGATTAGTAATGATGAGCACATTTGGATTCTGCCTTAGTGTAATATTTTTCATGATATCTTTGACGAGGGGTTGATAGCACGACTGAGGTTGGGTACAATTCTAATAGCAAGGATAAATGTGAGGGATGATGTAGAAGCTCCTTAGAGAGTTGATCAAGCATGATATAGACAATACATGGATACATGATGATGACAAAGAATCCCAAATATGTATAGTTGGGACTATGTATTATCCATTAATTTAAGACATCACAACTATTTGAAACAAGTTGAGGCTTGTGATTGTCACCTCCATGAGAGGGAGTATGATTATAGTATCCGTGTAACCTCCATGAGAGGGAGGATGATTATTGTATCCATGTGGATTTGACACCTCCATGAGAGGGAAGATGGTTTTAGTATCTTGTTTTGATTTACATGATTATGTATGTTATAAAATAACACTTTATTTTATGTGCTATAGGTACAAGAATTAGTAGATACGAGATGAAAGCAATGTTGATCGAGGACATTGAGCCAACTATTTCTCTCTTTTTGAGCTCCCAGAACAAGGAATTAAGATAGAGGGCTCGTGGGGTTGAGGGAACTATGTACAATAGGGAGTATTCCCTATCTATCACCCGTGGGTTATGTGTGATCCTTGTCCATTTTTACAAGTCGAGTATCTACCCCACCTTTGGTCTTTGCATAGTATACCCAGTTGGCATTGTTAGTGTCTATGAGTCACCAGTGATAAAATGTACTCTTTTAATGTCAGTTGATAGGGTCCTAGGTCAAATTGTTATAGTTTCAAATGAATTTTCAGATAAAATTTGATCATTGGTCAATATCTAGGTATATTACTGCTCCCTCCATATTCAAGGTCAAAAAATTCCATCATGATCATGTCATCATTCCTTGTGATATGGCATAAAAAGAGTGTCTTGGTCATCAAATTATGATCATGCATTTTGCGAAGGTTCAAAGTTATAAATCATGGTTTTACATATGAATTTGGTGTCATTATTAGGTTAGGAATTAGGGGATTTTTGAGGTCTAAAATGGGCCTCCTATGGAAATTATAAAATAATAGTGGAAATAATAAAATAAGGTTTGATTATATCATCAAATTTTAGAGGGAAAAAAGGAAAAAACTACTTTTTCAACTCGTATTTTCAACTTATCTCCCAAATTTTTTACTCAAATTTCGAGTGAGTGTACTCATTGGATGAAAAATTTACTTCCTCATCCAAGGAGTACGCATGTTGCATACTTTCGATGGACCCTGTTATACGAAAAATGAGAAATACATGAAAAATGTGATTGCAATCACGTTTTTCATGTATTTCTCATTTTTTGTGTTGCAGGGTCCATTGAATGTATGCAACACTGGTACTCCTTAGATGTGGAATTAAATTTTGCATCCAACGAGTACTCCCACTCGAAATATGAGTAAAAAATTTGGGAGATAAGTTGAAAATACGAGTTGAAAAAGTAGTTTTATTATTTTATTATTTTTTAATTTGTTTACCTTTTTACTTAAAAAATGGTGAATCATCCTCCATGGTTGATTTTATCATCTTGAATCATATTGGTTCTTATAAAATTTATTTTGGTTTTACATTTTTCTTAGGAGGCCCATTTTAGACCTAAAAATTCCCCTAATGTCATCATAAGTCATGTAGGGAGTCAATTCATCACCATTGTCATAATCATGGGAGCTAGTAATTAGGGAAAAAATGTTCAATAAGATTTCAAAGGTACATTTTACTCCTCAGGAAGATGTAACCTTTCCTCATAAAGTGATAAAGTTGCAGTACACTATCCTATAATTTAATTTTTCAAAAACGACATGTGATGTCACTCCATGACCAAAGCAAACATCAACTTTTGAGCTATAATAATACCATAAAAGCATTATAATTCTTGATTTCATCTTCATTGAGCACCTCTCCATCATCGAGCTTCATCTCAGCCATCAAGACATCGAAATTCCTCCTCAAAACACTTGCTTATCCCCCACACTTCACTTCTGGCTCATATGCTGCCCTTTTGAATTTGGAGTCCAAGAAAGCATAAAATGGGTTCCTTTCATCATTTCACAGGTTCTAGCATCTCCTTTGAAAGTAAGTAGACATTTTTCACCTTTCTTATGCATCATTCTTCTTGGAAAACTCAGTGAAAATCCCTCTCCTAGGGTTTCACCGCATTTTTGGTTTCTATGTGTTTTTGATTCATTATTGTGGTAAAAAACGTAGATTTTTTGCTTTATCACCCTCATCCACACCTCACATACCTCCCCTAAAAATTTCCCATTCCCATTCCATTCATCTCCCTCATTTTCCCTACAAACCATAGCTTATGTTGCGCTTTTGGAAAATTCCTAGGCTAGGAATGTGTTTTGTACCTTTTTACACCTTTACCTCACTCTTTTCAAGAAATTCCACCTCCATACATTCCCTAACATCTATCTATACCACTTAGAATTTTCACACAAATTTACCTAATACCTAACCCCTCCATTCCCTTCCCTCAAAACAGCAGTTCCTTTTTTCGTTGTTTTCCCAATCATACCTTACCCTTCCTTCCTACCTAGATAGGGTTTTATCAAGCAAAATGGAACCATGGATAGTGATCAGAAAAATTAAAACAAAGTAGGCAAATTATCAAGATATGATCCAAATCATATCCAATAAATCATGGCCTCATCTTTCATCAAGAAATCCTTTGAAGATGTGGGTTTCTTTGTATTTTGGGAAATATTCAAGAGGTAGGCTGGCATGCCAGGTTGACAAGCCTATTTTCCACTAATTTCAGGAGGGATAAGACCAATATTGCAGGGGTGGAGTTTCAAAAATCAAAAGAAAGATGTGATTGGAATCATTTTTAGGGCTTTGTGATCATTTGCTAAGGTTTACATTGCGCACAGGGACAATTCTACTTCAAAATTAGTTTATGAAGTAATGAAGATGAATTTGAAAAACGTGAAAGAGGTGTTTGTAAATAATATAAAAAATAACAAAAACATACTTAAGATTATGCACATGTGTTATGATTTGAGAGAAATTCCCAAAATACATTTGCTACAGGAGAGTTGTTGCACTTTTTGACAGCCTGACTTCAAGTCAGTTTTTCAGGGGTTTGGAGCAGGTCTTTGCAGTCCTTGATGACTCTATTATGTAGAAAACATCATAAGATTTACAACCATACCACTTTCAGCCCAAAAATCCTCTGTTAATACCTCCAAATAACTCTCCAAAATTTCACTGCGCTTCTGCTATGAGCACATTGTGCTTCTGCAATTTTCACTGTGTTTTTAGTGACCAAATTCAAACTTGGATTCTGAACAAATGGGAAAATATTTTTGAAAAATGGAGGATTTTGTTGTTCATAATATACCTAAAACCCAAAACATCTATCAGTTTTGTATAAATTTTTATTTTTATAGATATATTTCTCTATCGTTGCAAAAAACCCAGAAATTCAACCCTATAGCAACATAGCGTGGCCACACTGCACTTTTTCTTAGAGCCTCCAAATGAGTAATTACACACATGTATAGATATATTTTGACCTCTAAATCATAGATATGTATTTTTTGTCTCATTTTATCTCACCAATTTCAAGAAAAATGCCAAAAACTAGTAGTTTTTCATGTTTATGCCACCATTCTGGACCCCACGTTGCGTTTATGGAGTAGCCTTGGGAGATTAATTTTTTACGTGCCATGGAGGTGTATTTTTGCAGGTTTAAAGGTTCAGAGTCCTAGTATACATCCTAGGCTATCTTCATAAACCTTCATTTCAGAAAAAAGATCAAGGAAACCCCCTCAAAAATTCCCTCAAAGATTAGATCACGCTGCGCTTCTGTCTCTCACGTTGCACTTCTGAGAAATTTCGTTGTGCTTTTGTCAGCAAGTCAAATTTTGAGTTTTATCAGTCAAAGTCATTTTATCACGATGTAATTTTTCCTTTTATGAGTTCACATGATGTAATTGAATTTAATTATGCTTTTAAAGGTTAATTTCATGTACATTCATGGTCATTAATGATTGTAAAAGTCACTCAAAGGCTAAATAGGGAGTTAGTTCTTAACCTCCCTAAGTTTATGTTTGGTTAGAGAGATTGGTGTAATCAGTTCCTATCATGATGGATTTGACCCTTGCGAGGGGGGGATTTAGTTTTTGATCTATATGTAGCTTGTTTTAAGTGAGATTCAAGGTTGGATATCAGTTAGTGAAAAGCTTGGAGCTAGTGTACATCATCTTTTTGCAGAAATACAATAAACAGTTGCAGCTATTACCTTGGTATTCTTGTGGTATGCTTTAGTGACAATTTTTTTCCTCTATTTTATCATCATATTGAATATTTTTTTCCACTTATTACCATTATAATGTTTTCATGTGATTATCTCATAATTTTTAAGTAGACTTCATAGTTTATATGCTTTGTTTTGATGAGATCTTCATGTTTATGTCTCATTTCTCCTGATAAATGAATTCAAAGTCTTGTGATCATTTTCATCCCTCTCTATTTCAACCCTATACCAAAATGACAACTCAAATATGTCACTGATCATACCCATTGTTAGTGTCCAATATTTAGTGATCAATAGGTACTCTTTCAAATTTGTCTAGTAGTGGTTCTAGGTCAAAATTTTACATTTCCAAGTCAGTTTTCAAATAAATTTTTGATCGCTGGATATGTATATGTTTTAAAAAGATACTCCCTCTAGTTTATTCATGGTAATTTTTGGATTGAGGGGTCCTAACCCAGGTTCAAAGTTTATCGCGCAACCAACAAGCACTCCAACCACTGGCCCTTTCGGCAATGACCTGCTTGTGTAGATCAAAGTATCACTCGAAGCAGTATGGGGGGGTTCTGGAACCAGGTTTCCGCACCTTGAGGAAGAAAATAATGTGGTGGCCCTAAACAGGTTGATTGCAGAACTTATACAGATCGAAAACAAATGCGTGAAAATATAGAACAATACTTATTAGATCGATAGAGATAATGCAATTAACAGACAGATCGCAACTCACTTCGTTGCAGATGCATAATAACTGAACCAAATCTATGTAATGTGTGAAAAATTTAGCATATTTATCCATGTATTCAATCATAAATACTTATTTATGCATAAATAACATACGTACTCACGTAGATACAATTAATCATAATAGAAGTAAAGCGATCTCAAAATAGAACCAATAAATAGAAAACACAATGCATAACACAGTTTATTCGGCAAAATAGTCTTTGTATTAGATTCCAATAGTTTAGTACAACAAATCTTTCCCTTACAATTTCCCTTCTGCGCACACAACTAGCGAAGTCCGCACACAACCAGGACTAGATCTCCGTGTGTAATATTCCCAAATGGGGAATGCAACAATACAAGACGGGTTTGCAGGAAAATAATACAGTTCATCTAAAGCAAAGAAGGAGGCCAATAAAAAGACCTTTCAATAGTATTTACAACAGAGAAATAGATGTATAATGAGGCCCATAAGATACATAGCTGGAAATACAAGTCACCAATAGAAGAAAATCCCTCAAAAGAGGTGCTGCAACCATATACATAGACTGAAAAGAGCTTGAAAACACTATTTTATTAGGCTACAACAGTTGTTGATTACATGTCAAATCTAGAGAAAATCATTTCATAAAAATTTAGATATATAACAAATACATACACTAGATAGGCTCCTCTTTCAGATCTCCTTGGGGTTTTCAACATTACACCAAGTACAAGCAGTAGATCTAAGATCTAAGTCTGTAGATCTGCAAAAATATTCAAAAATTCTGAAGTGTAAAAAAATATTCAGATTAGATCTGATATGACAAGAAATAGATCTTCCTTCAATGGATCTTCAAATTGGAGGGCAGATCCCCAACACTTGAAAACCAACTCTCCAACTAATGTGCCAAAACACCCTGCAAAAACACCTATAGGAATAACGTAGTTCTGGAAGAAATACTGCGCTGTAGGGTTTAGAATAAGTTTTGCCACATGATAAGATCTGAAAATGATGCTCCAATGATCCAATACTCTCTTGCCAATGGTTAGAAACCTTCCCCACTGAAAAGGAGCACTAGAATGGTCTAGATTTGAGTAGATCTAGCCTCCACTTGCTGCAGCTTTCAAAGACAACCAAAACCTCAATAGGATTTGTGTTGTAGTTGGAAGAAGAAGCTTGGCCTCAAGCCAGATAGTGGACTATGCAATACAAGACTGTCCCAAGAGCTACTCAATGGGAAGAGGTGGGATTCCCGATCAGGAACACCCAATGCTAAATAGCATTTGCAATCTAGGCTAAATAGCCAAAGAAAGTTGTATGTCTAAATATAAAATAAACCAAAATAAAATATCATTCAACAACCTCTTTATGCTGCCATCCTCTTCCTTTTATAAGTTGAGAGCTTGTAAACCCTAAACCACCTTCAATGAAATATCTCCTTTCACACAAGCCATCTCCATCTAAAACTCTGTTGTGCCTTATTGATGGCCACTCCTCCAAGACAACGCTGTAGATTTGGTCATGGTTGGCCTAGTCAAAATATCCAACCCCTTTCACACCTAAGGCTGCTTGCTTACATAGCCAAGATTTAACCTTTTTCACATTTGGCATTGATTTATTCACTGTTTAGGAGTATTATGGACCTCCTTTACATTTTTATTCTTGAAACAGGGAAAAAAAATGAATATTCCCATTCGCTTAGGACTAATTGGGAATATTATAGTCCTCCCCTCCAAAATGTTTCTTTTCCTCAAGAAACTGATAAGGTGAGTGTTGCAACTCTTCTCCTCCTCCATTAGTGACACCATCATGTGATAAGCTTCCTCCATAAGCTAAGTTTTCACCAATCGAGCCCTCCATGAATTGCTCCTCCAAATTTCTCATGAGATGTAAATAGTCCATCTCACAAGGAGACAATAAATCAAATGAAACAAAAATAGCCTGCCCAATGTCCTCCCCGAAACATGTAGCATAAGACACATGGAGAACCTCCATTCCATAAGGCACATACATACCTCCCATCCTCCCTCCATACATTCCCATAAAAAGTACAATTATATCATCAATGTATGGGAGCAAAAAAATGTACAAACAAACAGAAATTTGTGCATATGGATGTGGGTCATAGTCCCACATATGGAACCAACGCAGTGCATCTCCTGCCTGCATCAGATCTAGATGTGGTAAGTGGTTTTCCCACCACTTAATTTCTACCATGTTATCTTACTATGGCTGAAAGTGTGAGATATATTTCGTGCCTTAGGAAAGCACTCATCATGATGAAAAATATCCCTTTTTCTACCAATGGAGTGGCCAAGGTAAGATATTTTTGTGGCCCAATGTTGGCCATTAAGTTTACAAGATATAATACTCCTCCTTGGAGTCATGGCCTGTATAAACATGGAGAAAGAACGCTTACAATCAGGAAATAAAACATGTTTTACATGAGCATGTTATTCACCAAAAATCCTCTTCATACAAATGGAGTGGTGCATAGATCTATCTCCTCTCTCAAAAGAAGGAAGAGATGGCTGAAATAACCCTTTCATAGAGTCATGTTCCTGGCCCAACTCCACATGGTTCATGCATGCCTGAAAATGCTGATGTAGTTCTCCTTTCAAGCCTTCCCAATCAAAGCTCCTCATGATGATGTCGTATATCTTCATGGATGTGATATTCCTAATTAGCCCACGCTAATAGGAATATTTCATTTTGTGTTAATTTTCTTAATTGATGAATAAAATGTAAAGGAGGACATGTAAACTCCTAAAAACATCAAAATAAATCAATGCCGAATGTGAATAGAGGTAAATTAGGGTTGTCTCAATAAAATACCCTTATAATGTGAAAATGGGATCATCACAGTAGCTGGATTTTACACTTACGGGTGTGAACAAGGGAAAATGGATGAGGACATAGTAAAGTTTGACTAAGTCAACATGCATGCATGAAGAAGAAGAGATCATCGACAAAACTAGTTCAGTGTGAACAAGGATCAGCATAGGTAGACATTTGTGAGCTGGATTGATTGCACTTGAGTGTGAAAAGGGATGAGGCAGATTGACTGGGTCAAGAGGACCAAATCACAGCACTGTCCAGATGCATTGAACCTCCTTGTTGATCAGCGCAGTTTTAGATGGAGGATATTCAAGTGAAAGGAGCTAAAGTTTTGAAGGTGGTTTAGGGTTTCTCAAGCTCTCATCTTATAAATGGAAGGGGAAGGCTCAAGAGAAGGTTGTTGATGATAACTGATTTTTATGTCTTCTTAGACAATTTGAGTTCTTTTGGCTGTTTAACAGAGACTTGTGAGGATTTCTTGTTTAGGGATTCTCTCTCCTTCCATTGAGTAACTCTTGGAGGGCATTCCACTTCTCTTCCACTATCAGGCATATGGCCAAGTTCCATCTCCCTTAGATAGCGTAAATCCTGTTGGGGTTTACTTTTTTCAGTGAGCTGTAGCAAGTGGAGACTAGATCTGCTTAGATCTAGATTGTACTAGTGCCTCTTCTCAGTGAGTGTGTATTTTAACCTTTTGGAAGAGTGTATTAGCTGTTAAGATTCAGATTTCAGATCTTGGCATGTGGAAAACTCGCTCCTCACCATCTACAGTGTATTTAGCTTCAGAAACTGCGTCATTTTCTAGAGTGCTGCAGTAGCATGGTTTAATCCCTTGCTTGTGAGATTTTTCCTTGGAGAAAGGGCCAACCCTTCTCCCAGAAAGCTTTGTATATTATTCTTCTTCTGTCATTTTTATATTTCAGCTAAATTTATTCAGTGCTGCAGTAAACTGCATTTTTCAGATCTAGATCTACAGATCTGCACTTCTATGCATTGTATCTCATGAAACCCTTGCCGTGTTGTCCTCTTTGAAGTGTAAAGGAGCTGGATCTCCATTTTTCTCTATACTTTCATGTAATAAACTCTTGAATCTGATGTTCATGACATATTGTGTCTAAACCCTTTAGAAAATCATGTTGCATAAGCTTCAGTTAATTTCTGTTGAGTCAAGTCATGGGGACTAAGCCTTTTCTAGCCATATCAGGGAGTGGGAGACATGTTTAACATAGCTAGAATGATTTGTTTTGGATGAAATTTGAGATGTGATTCCACTATAACATATTATAAGGGATCCAACTATAATTTTCCTCTGTTTTTACGAAGATCTCTGAAATTAACCTTTTTAGGGCTTAATTTGCTGCTTTTCCCCACTTTTTTGGATCTTCCAATGAAGAAGTTTCTTCTGTAACATAAACTGATGATAATGTGTTTCTTGACACATTCCATGGATGAATAGCTTGCTTCAGCTCCATCATTGTGTTTACATATTGTTGCAGTCCCATTATTGGGCATTTTCTGACCATTCTAGGTGTGAGAGGCTTGTTTATCTCACCTAGTTTGCTTGGTTTCTGATTTCCTCTTGGATTTAGATTTTATATTATCAGATCTAAGAGATATAAGGGCTAATATTGTTTTCTGTAGCATACATTCCTGAAAAATGCGTTTTTCAGGCATGCCTTGCTAGCAATCCCAATTTGGGGATATTACAGTGGTATCAAAGCATCTTTCTTGGATCAGCCTATGAGTTTCAGCCCAAGAATATAGAAGAATATAAAGATGATGAAGAGGATGAGCTTTCTCTAATCTATTTTTAGATCTAGGAAATACCTCTCCAAGGAGGTTAAGCAGATGAAGAGTTGCAGCGAAACTCCTAGAGGGTTTCAAGAAGAGGAAGAGCCATGCACTTCCTATTCTCAAAGAGGAGAAGAAAAGAGACATAGAGGACACTTGGAATCTGAGATTCTAAGTGAATACAAAGCTAAAGGAAGAGGGATATTCACCACCACTTGAGGAAGCATGTACCAGTGCTGTCACAACCTTGGAGGAGCAGCCTTCATGTTCAGCAGTGGAGTAAGGCAACATAGTTGAGGAAGGAGCTCTTGCTTCTACACCTCACCAAGGTATGATTGAATTTCCATCTCTTGTAAATTCATAAAATCATATGAAGGGATCTACATCTTTGCATGCTATTGATTTAGAGAAACAAATTTTCACTGCGCTGTGCAAAGGCAATGATGAAGAAAAGAGGACCCACGCCTTATGGGAGCAATCACATGACAACTTCATTCATGAAGCAGAGGAGGAAGCAATGGTAGATAGTAGACATCTTTAAGTGATAAACCCTTTCTCCTTTCTAGATGTCACTTTCTCAATGAGAACTCCCCAGCTCAAAGAGAAACTTTTACTTGCAGCAGATCCAAGACCCCACTGGTTTTAGAAGACCATGTATGAGGAGGAGGTCTCATCAGGAGATTTCATGAAAGGTGCACTTCAACATTTCATGGAGTGCCAAGTTTTTCAATAGTTTGAGGAGGATTTTTCCTTCTCACCCTTGGATCTTCATGGATTCAAGGAGGAACAGATAGATGATGGAGGACATCTTCGGATGGATAGCATATCTCATGTGTGTGTTGGACACTTCTTGAGCCATACACATCATGATGGGAGGTTTTTTCCTACCACCTATTTGGATCCTTATGGGATCAAATTGATCCTTCAGAAGATTGCATTTCAACATCCCATGAAATGCAAGAGCAAAAATATGATTTGGGAAAATGATAGTCTTCCTTGGGAGAGTGCTAAGGAAGGACAAGATGGAAGGAACCCACATGTGGATGGATGGGTGTGGATGATGAGCAAGAAGCTGGAAATCTACTTGCAAATCTATGACACTGGGCAGCAGGAGGCTTGGCTGCGTTGGTTACTCTTGAAAGAGTTTGGTCATTATCCTCTTTCCAAGGGTATGTGGTAGGATACTTTCATCATGGGGAAGAAAGGATTATGGACACATTGTGTTGACATAACATTATTCATGTCAATCACCATGTTTTCACTCCATAATTTGGATGATGGAAGTATGAGGAGGCATCAAAATATTTTGTTGCTTGGGATGTTCTTGGGAAAGCAAGGACAGGTTCGCTCTCACAATTTTCATGATTTTATAGGAGTATAAGATGGCACTATCACAGTGAAAAGGGGCTACTCTTTGGCCTTAGATGTTCAAGAGGTACTTTTCCCATGGGAGAGACTTCTTATGTGTGGCAGCATTATGGGAGATGCCCTTGACATTCTAGATGTCAAAGGTTGGAGCCATGAGTTGGAGGGAGCCTATTTTCATATGCCAACAACGTTGCCACTTTGGATCTGGGGTTTATTGATGGAGTATCCATAGGATCATTTCACACTTGATGCACTTGATGGGAAAAGAGGAGGTAGTAGATGAGGACATCTATTACTATGATGTACTCTTCTTGTCTTGGATTTCCAAGCATGAGGGAGAGGGTTTGCAGGCAACACTTGGTTCATTTCTCTTCATGGGAGTGTGCCAAAGTACGATGGAGGATCCATTCATGGATCCATGTGTCTTCTTACTTCCAACATATGGTGAGAGCTTGATTTGTGCAACACAATATTTGAATGCTCTCACCATCTCTTGGCAGTGCATTGCTCCAAAAGTAAGCAAGCTCCTGATTTTGCTCCATGACCAATGTTGGGCCACACTATATGATGGAGACAAGCATCTCTTATGTGGCCTTGGGAAGATGTTTTGTGATTGCATGTATGTTCAGTTGATTTATATGATTAACCATGTATCAAGAAATAATTTGCCATGTATTTCTCTGAAGCAGTAGTTTGAAAAACTGCGCTTTCACCATTTGGGAAACTGTTGGTACCTTCCAGCACCTTATGAAACAATAAGTAATTCCCCTGTTATGATGCAAATCATGATCCCACTTGCTAATGTTGTTTTTATCTTGATGTGAGACATGATGTTGAGTAAGGCACATGGTTTGAATGTGTCCTTTTGGGAAGGCGATTCCCACATTTTCTACAGTACATGTTCTAATGGGAACATGGGAGGAGTTATGGCCACCATAGACAAATATTTGTTTCTCTTGGAGGTGGGCCAAATGTGTGATGGGATGCCATATGATGATGCTCTCCTATCCATCACATGTGGAATGTTTTGGGCCAACTAGTTTTACAGCGTTGGAGGAAGGATCTTTACAGGTCTAATCTTCATGTTGCCACTTGAGGGAAATATCCTTGCAGCCCAAGACCGACAAGAACTCTACACCTATCTTAAGTGGAGAGGAGGACAACGTGGGGTAGGAAATTTTGTCTACTATGTTCAGTTTTTCAGCCCACCTTCTTTCCAGGAACCTAAGGTGGAAGAGAATTTTATGGGGTTACCATGTTGGGAGGTGACTCATTTTGTTTGGATGATTTCTTGGGAGAAGATGCTTTCCCCATCCATTTCAGTTCTAACCTTGCAGTTTGTTGAGGGAAAGAAACATTTTTGGAGGGGAGGACTGTAATATTCCTAATTAGCCCAAGCTAATAGGAATATTTCATTTTGTGTTAATTTTCTTAATTGATGAATAAAATGTAAAGGAGGACATGTAAACTCCTAAAAACATCAAAATAAATCAATGCCCAATGTGAACAGAGGTAAATCATGGATGTCTCAATAAAATTCCCTTATAATGTGAAAAGGGGATCATCACAGTAGTTGGATTTTACACTTATGGGTGTGAACAAGGGCAAATGGATGAGGACATAGTCAAGCTTGACTAAGTCAACATGCATGCATGAAGAAGAAGAGGTCATCGATAAAAACAATTCAATGTGAACAAGGATCAACATAGGCAGAAATTTGTGAGCTGGATTGATTGCACTTGAGTGTGAAAAGGGATGAGGTAGACTGACTGGGTCAACAGAACCAAATCACAGCACTGTCCAGATGCATTGAACCTCCTTGCTGATCAACGCAGTTTTAGATGGAGGATATTCATGTGAAAGGAGCTAAAGTTTTGAAGGTGGTTTAGGGTATCTCAAGCTCTCATCTTATAAAAGGAAGGGGAAGGCTCAAGAGAATTTTGTTGATGATAATTTATTTTTATGTCTGCTTAGACAATTCGAGTTCTCTTAGCTGTTTAACATAGACTTGTGAGGATTTCCTATTTATGGATTCTCTCTCCTTCCATTGAGTAGCTCTTGGAGGGCATTGCACTTCTCTTCCACTATCAGTCATAGGGCCAAGCTCCATATCCCTTATAAAATTTAAATCCTGTTGGGGTTTACTTGTTTCAGTGAGCTGCAGCAAGTGGAGACTAGATCTGCTCATATCTAGATTATACTAGTGCCTCTTCTCAGTGAGTGTGTCTTTTAACCTCATGGAAGAGTGTATTAGCTGTTGAGATTCAGATTTCAGATCTTGGCATGTGGCCAACTCACTCCTCAGCATATATATCATAGTTACTTCAGAAACTGCGTCATTTTCTAGAGTGTTGTAGTAGCAGGGTTTGATCCCTTGCTTGTGAGCTTTTTCCTTGGAGAAAGGGCCAACCCTTCTCCCAGAAAGCTTTGTATCTTATTCTTCTTTTGAAATTTGTATATTTCAGCTACATTTATTCAGTGCTACAATAAACTAAATTTTTCAGATCTAGATCTGCAAATTTTCACTTCTATGCATTGTATCTCATGAAACCCTTGCCGGGTTGTCCTCTTTGAAGTGTAAAGGAGTTGGATCTCCATTTTTCTCTATAATTTCATGTAAAAAACTCCTGAATCTGATGTTCATGACATATTATGCCTAAATCCTTCAGAAAATCACACTGCATAAGCTTCAGTTAATTTCTGTTGAGTCAAGTCATCGGGATTGGGCCTTTTCTAGCCATATCAGGGAGTGGGAGACCTGTTTAACATAGATAGAATGATTTTTTTTTGGATGAAATTTGATATTTGAGTCCCTTATAACATATTATAAGGGATACAACCATAATTTTCCTCATTTTTTATGCATATCTCTGAAATAAACCTTTTTAGGGCTTAATTTGATGCTTTTCCCCACTTTTTTGGATCTTACAATGAAGAAGAAGTTGTTGCTGTAACATCAACTGATGATAATATGTTTCTTGACAAATTCCATGGATGAATAGCTTGCTTCAGCTCCAGAATTGTGTTTACATATTGCTGCAGTCCCATTATTGGGCATTTTCCGGCCATTCTAGGTGTGAGAGGCTTGTTTATCTCACCTAGTTTGCTTGGTTTCTAATTTACTCTTGGATTTGGATTTTAGATTATCAGATCTAAGAGATACAAGGGCTAATATTTTTTTCTGTAGAATACATTCCTGAAAAATGCATTTTTCAGGCATGCCTTGCTAGCAATCCCAATTTGGGGATATTACAATGGAACATAAGTGGCTGAAATAGAACTCTTCATAAGATTTTTGTAGCAACTTATCCTTGAGATTGGAGGCTCTAGATAAGAAGATCCTACCATGATGATAGATTAATCCTCCTTGGACTAAATATCCCTCTTCATGCAGCTGGTCATCAAGTATCATGCAAGTGTGAAGATCCTTGGAATAATCCACCAACAATAGGGATTTCCAATATGGATCTAAACTGCCCAACAATGACAGCACTGATGATGTATCAACAAAAATGTCTGTCATGGGGCTTCTCTTGTACTTGACATCTCCCATGCCAAAGTTATATGTTGGAAGGCCATTCCTTCCATTCTTCTCCCCCCACAACACAAAATCAGAAATGAAAGTGGGTGATGATGATAAGGGAAGAAGATCTCCCTCATCCTTGAGCCTACCCAAGCCTCCAAACACTCTATCCTTGTATTCCAATGCTCCCATCCCTCCTGGATCTGAATTTTGAGCACCATGTTGTGAGATATCTCCCACAAAAACTGAATCAAGTGGCCTCCTAGGTGGTTTTCCACTAGATAAGAGTGTCCTATGCAGAAATATCATGAGCATGATAGATGGGACTGTAAGGTCCTTGCTTCCACTACGCAAATCCATCTCTATTTTTTGTGTGGAAGTGGTATGTGAGGGATATGTATGCATGCCTTTGATCATTTGTGTTTCACCACTCTTCTTGTCCACCCATTCCATTTCCAAATCCTCCCAATCAGTGGTGACTTTCCCCAATGTAATCAACCATTGAACACCCAAAATCACATTGGTTTCGGGTATTTCAATCGTAAAGAAGTGATAAACCAATGTATAATTTCCCATGGTGACTGAAAGTGATGGGACATAATGCATGCATTGCATTGTTCTATCTCCTGGGACCAAAACAGAGAATCCCTCAAAAGTATCAGTGGGTATTTCCCTCCTTTGCACTAGATGGGCATTAGTGAAATTGTGGGTTACCCCACTATCAATAAAAATAGAGACCCTCTGATTCAAGATGGAACCTTGAAATATTAAGGTCGAGTACTTAGGTACTCCTCTCAAATATGCAAGAGCCCCTCCAATATGTGAAAGTGCTCCATCCCCATCTCCTGAGGGTGTTGGCTCTCCTCCTGTAATGTCAGCGCTGTGACCTCTTCTTGGTTCATATTCTTCTTCCTCCTCAACATCTGAGAAGACCTTTATGTAATGTTCCAGGTGCCCATGATTCTTGGTAAGTGAAGCATAACTTCATTTTTCTTAGATCTCTCCAGACTTCATCATCAAGAGGCTTCTTGTATGAGCTCTCCCTGGAAGGAGAAAATTTTTCTTCCTTTCCCTTTGAAGGAAAGGAGGGCTTATGTTGAAAGCTTGCCTTTGCTTTTGGAAAGGAATCTTGAAGGTCTCTAGCCCTTTCAATAGCATCATGCAGGGTAGTGGGCTTGCTAGATTTAACCAACCCATGAAGAGGTTCATCTAAACCATCAATGAACATGTAAACCCTTCTTGCTGCAGACAAATCAGGAACCGTAACAGATAATCTTAAAAATTAAAACATGTAAGACTCTGTATTACCTGATTGTTTCAAATTTTCAAGGCTCATGAATGGTGCCTCTAGATATCTTCTATCAAATATTTCCACCAGCCTTCTAGTGAACTCTAAATAAGTAGTCACATTGGAATGACCCAATGTAGACAAGCCATGGAACCACCAATTATGTGCTTCACCTTCAAAGTGTAGCGCTGCAATCTTGATAGCCTCCATCTTTGGGACCTTGTTCAACTGAAAGTAGATGTCAAGTTTTTCTACCCATGATTTGGCAGAACACTTGGATGATCCATCAAAGTTGGGTAAAAATAATCTGCCCATAGAGTGATGTTGATCATGATTCTAAATGAATCCACCACCTCTATGATGACGCCCTGGTCTTCTATTGTCCTTGAGGTGACAAAACTCCTAAAAATTCAAGTGATATTTGAATCTCTGATTTTGAGACTCATATTATTCAAAATAGTCTTCAAGGGATTCTTGCTCTTGAAACCCTTCATTTACCATAGCCAAAAAGGTAGGGATGGTAGAGCATTGGGAAACTTGTGGCTGATGCACTAGTTGATCATTCCAGTGGTGAGACATGCCAGAGCATTCTCCAAGATGAAATCCCTTAGGGGATTCTTTGATTCTGTCCAATCTAATCTCTTTGATATCTCTAGCAAGATCTTGCATGGATTTCTGTTGGCTCGAGGGGTCCTGACCTAGGTTCGGATGTTCAAGGTTTGCCGAAAAACCTCTATACTACTGGCCCTTTCGGCAGTGACCTGCTTGCGCAGGCCAAAATCTCACCCAAAGTAGTATGGGTGGGTGCTGGAACTAGGTTTCCGCACCCTAGGAGAGGGTAGGTAAGTCAAGAAGAGTTGCGTTCACCCTTATAGTGGCCAGATATTGTATCATGGAGCCTATATCTACAGATTCCCTTCACATATACGTGTGCAATAACAATGATACTTCACAAAAATCAACATATTATGAACTCATATAACGATAACAAAAATATTCCAGATATTCTTGAATGAAGTAAAACTGATCAACCCCTGATCACATCATAAATAAGTAACACAAGTGTGTACGCAGCTTAAATCAACAACAAAGCAACATATATTACGTAATCAAACATCATAGATTCATATCACAGTAATTCCAGTGGATTTAGATAGTCAACAATACTTCCACATTCATTAATATTTCATATCTACTTACAATACCCAAAAACCCAACCTGTGCACACAACAGCAGGGTCCACACACAGTAGGACAGAGGCCCCCATGCACACAGCAGTAGGATTCCTTACCCAACAAACCTAGCCAGATCTATCGATTCGCACTTAGCAACAATCTCTTATCATTCTTAGCCTATCCTAAAACTAAAAAAGGTTCGACTACTTATACTATTTTAGCCTACGCATCCAATGGTCCGCAAACCATGGTTTGCGGACTCTTGGTCTACCCTTGACCCATTTACAATGCTTAAGGGGCTTTAACCCACCCCAAAACCCCTGTGTTAGACTAAATATAATCAAAAGTGTACAAAGTGGACCAGTTTCGCAGCTTGCAGAGGACCCTGTTCCAACAGTCCCCCAACACAATCTTGTGACTCGTCTCGAGTCACTGCGATGGTAGGTTCATCATCTATGCCTAGAAAGCTACTCCGACCATGTAGTCATTTGATCCAATATGGTTTGAGCCGACTACCATTGACATATCCTGGCAGCATATCGCCGTGCAGGGTGGCCAGCCGAACAACTCCGCCATCCGTGATCTCTTTAACAATATAGGGGCCAAGTCAGTGCTACCAAAACTTCCCTAGATGTTTTGCAAACTGGCTATCGTATAAGAGGACCAAGTCATCCTTTGCGAAGGTATTTTGGAAAATATGCCAATCATGCCAGGCTTTAATATGGGCCTTCTACACCTGCTGATGGAAATTAGCCAGGAACCGATCTTCCTCCAAAGCCATAAGCTGTGCTAATCGGTCCTCCATGATGTTAGGGTCTGCTATGTTCGTAACTGCTATGATACACATAATAGGAATAATGTACTCCATTGGCATAATGAACTCCTTGCCATAGACCATCCTAAAAGGAGTTTTCCCAATAATATTCTTACAGGTGGTTTGATAAGCCAAAAGAACTGATGGGACGCAGATGTCCCAATCACTGCGATCGACATTGTAGACCTTTGTCAGTGCTTGCTCCAAGATTTTGTTAAAGGATTCGACCGCACCATTTTCCTGTGGATGATACAGTGTGCTTTTTACATGATGGATTTGGAACTCCTCAGTCAAAGCTTGGATTGTGTCGTTAACAAAGTGCGTACCCCTATCGCTCATGAGGATCTTTGGACACCCAAATCTGGTTAGGATCTATTCAAAGATGAAATGCACAGTGGTATCCATAGTACAATCCTTTACTGCTTGTGCTTCGACCCACCTAGATATGTAATTAGTGGCAGTAATAATGTAGCGTGCACCTGTATTCTTTTCTGGTGGGTTGACAGGCCCTATGAAATCGATGGCCCACTTATCAAATTATTGTAGAGCCATTTGTGGTTGAAGGGGCATTTCATCCCTGTGGGTCTCCCTATTCGTTGGCATGTATCGCAGGATTTACAATGATCCTGGGCATCACAATGTAGGGTAGGCCACCATAACCCAATCCTCAAGACCTTTTGTGTTGTTTCTTTCCATGCGTAGTGACCTCCTGTTACTCCGTCATGAGCTTCTACCAATATAGCATGCATTTCATACTCTAAAACATATCTCCACAATACTTCATCAGCTCCCATCTTATATAAATGACCTACAATGATGGTAAAATCTACTGCTCGAGCGACTAGCTCTTTCTTCTATTGCACTGAATACTCTAGGGGTGCCAGCACAGTAGTCAAGAACTGAATGATACCAACGAAGTGGGAATCTACTACCTTAATAGCAAACAATTGCACATCAGGCAATCTGTCTTCTAGGTTGGTTGACTCCTCACCAGTCTCTATTCATGATAAGTGATCCGACCCAACATTAAGCTTTCTCGGCTTAACGATGATTTCAAAGTCATACTCCTGAACTAGCAGTAACCATCGGTAGATTTTCCCCCTTAAAACAGGCTTATTTACTAGGTACTTCAAGGATGAATGGTCTGTAAACATTTTGAAGTGTCCTCCTGATAAGTAGTGCCGATATTTCTACAAAGCGTACACCATGGCCAACCCCTCCCGCTCTATAGTGGAGTAATTACGTTCAACAAAAGAGAGTTTCCGACTTGCAAAGGCAACTGGATGATCAATGTCTCCTTCTCCTGGCTGCGTAAGGATAGCCCCGAGAGAAATTCTTGATGCATCAACATGGACATGAAAGACCTTCTCCCAATTAGGAAAAATGAGAATAGGTGTCAAGACCATCTTTTCTTTAAGTAACTCAAAGCTATTTTGACACTCTTCATCCCAAAAGAATGAAACATCCTTTTTGAGAAATTTTTCCATAGGGGCCGTAATCAATGCGTAGCCTTGAATGAATTTTTGATAGTAGCCTGTGTGCCCAAGGATCGAGGACAACTGTTTCTCTATTGTTGGTACTGGCAAGTTGATGATTACTGCAATTTTGGCAGGATCCATCATCAGCCCTTTTCGACAAACTATATGGCCAAGAAGGATAAAAAAGGATACACAAAAGATACACTTCTTTATATTTAAGGAAATATGGTGCTTTTGATAGGCATCCAACATCATGCACAAGTTTGATACGTGTACCTTCACCAGGCCGAAGACGGTCCAATCATCAAAATATACTTCTAGGAACTTGTGGATGAATTATTTGAACACTGCAACCACTAATTGCGAGAAAATAGCAGGGGCATCCTTGAGACAAAACGACATGAAAATATACTAGAAAGAGCCCCACTCCGTGGTGAATGTAGTTTTGCTGCAGTCCTCAGGGGCGATTCTAATCTGATGGTACCCTGAGAATCTGTCCGTAAAGTAGTATGCTTCCTGTCCCCCCACGCTATCCAAAATTTCGTCTGAGAATGGTGTATAGAATGGGTCATGAACACAGGAATCGTTTAACTTGCGTAGGTCCACGCTGATCTGAATCTCCCCTTTAGCCTTTTTCTCCTGAACCACCATTGGGCTAACCCAATCTAAATGTTTGACAGGTTCGATGATACCTGCAACGATCATTTTATCAAGTTCTTCCTTGAATTTCTGCTTATATTTGGGGTTTAACCTATAGGGTCACTATTTTACGGGCTGAGCATTCGGTTTGAGAGTGATAAGCATGACAAATAAGTCCCCTATGATCCCCTTTAGTTCGAAAATTTTTTTTGGGAATAAGTCTTGGTACTCGGTGAGTAACTCGACCACTTTTCTTACTGTATTTTCATCCCAATAGTCCCTAATATTAGCCAACTTAGGATGTTCTTCCATCCCAATATTGACTTCACGCAACCTGAGAGGCTTAGTGACATCCACCTCTTGCAGCGGGGATCCTGCAACGGGGTGTTCTCCTTGCAACTCTGGAATAGAGACAGACCATGGGTCTTCTTCACTTTCTTCCCATGCCAAGTTGCGGTAGTTGACAATATCCTGCATCTATGATTCCCATGTAGGTGGCCCGAATGCTTCAGTGGAGCTAGGTTCCTTGAACACAAATGTATCTATACCCTGCAGAGCTTCGTCGAGCGCTTCTGACCCCCCTATGAGTCCAAATGTCCCTATGAATTCATCCCTCAAGGTTTCCCAGTGGTGGGTGCACTGATGTAGCTCCACATCTAGGTACCACGTAGTCAGGATTGGACCTAATGCATGAATGAAAAAGTGAACCCATTCTTCCATAGCTCGATCACCCCATGCTTTGATCCAGGCCAGCAAGTGTTTACGCGGGTCCCCTGGGCCAAGGAATATCTTGACCCGCACCTTTACCAGAGGCTCAAATCAAAGGAGCATCATGTCCTGACAATCCTCCCAGTCCTAGAATGCCCCTTTATGCGTCTCCCACAATCTGGTAGGTGTTGCATGCATCACTAGATTAAGGGCCCATATCCTCCATTCTCTTGGAACCTCGGCTTCGAATGCTCGAAAAAATTCCTTAATGCTACCGGAACCATCCAAGTAGGGTAGGTCTCTTACCTTTAAGGAAATGCAGCGGAAGTCCCTTATGACTCGAAGACATCGCAGCACTGAGACATCATGCAATCGGTTTTTCCAATTCTCCATCTCCCCATCAGAGTTAGAGAATCATTTGCTGTCCTTTTCCCAGCAGAGTAATCCTTCCACCATGGGGTTGATCCAATCTTCGTCCCGTGCAGTCAGCTTATAAATGTGATCCACCTCCTCTTCATCATGCACTGGCTCTGTGTATCGTTCAACTTCCACAGGATCTAATGGTACTATCACCCTTGTACTGTTATTCTCAAACACCATGCTTATATTTTTGAGGTTGATGATACCACCCATATCTATGGCCCAGTCCAGCCCTAGGAGTGCAGTGTAGGGGTCTGCATCTTCTACAATTTCAATTACTTCAAAGTCATCTTGGGCCTTTACTCCTGCGATATCCACCATAATTTTAGACAACCTTCTTAGTGGGATGATTTTCTGCTAATTTTCCATGCGCAAATGAATAATGGACCATTCCAATTTAGGCTCTCCCATTCATTTCCAAGTATGTTTAGGTAATATGTTCGCATCTGACCCCAGGTCCAAAATAACATGACTCATCTCGTAGTCACCAATCTGCGCAAACAACTGCATTTCTCTTCGGGTGTGTTTCTTATACTTGTATAGCTTGTGAAAATACTTGACCTTCGGAAGTAGATTGGGTCACACTGCGCAACTATCTATTAATGCTTGAATATTTTCTACAGCCTTTGGGTTATGCAACGGCTTCATACATGCCTGCAAAAAGGGCTTGACCTCCTCATCTGCTTTGAGGTTCGGAGGTGGTTGAGAAGTAGCTGCTTCTACATCAGCAAAGTCCTTGTGAGTTGTGACAAATGTTTCTTTCCCCTTTTTTAGGTCTAAGCCTTCTTATTTACTAACAGCTTGTCAGATCAGAGGTTCCATCGCAGCCTCCTCCTTAGGTCCCCTAGTGGCCATCCCATTGTGTGTCACCACATTCACACTTGGATCTTTGTCTCACAGCTCAACCTTAACTCTCTGCACATTCTGCGTAGGTTTCGACTGCTTTTCCTGCATTTTTTCTATCAGTATTGGGAAATATTCAATTGCATGGTCCATCTGTCTGCAATATCAGCAGGATTGCCTAGTGGGGTTCAGGTAGTCTCTTGCAAAGTGTATTTCTTCTCCACAGTTATAACAGATTAGTTGACCTCGTCCCTGTCCTGCACTTCTGTCGCGCCCTCCTCCCCTTCCCCTTGATGGGGAGCCACCTATACCCACAAGGGTTCTTGGTGACACAGGGTTTGATTTCACTCTGTATAGGTTTCCTTGATCAATCATCAGATCATACGTCTGGAAGTTTTGTTCATCATGTCCCATTGATTTGCAGAACCTACACCACTGCTGCTTTACCTCTGGAACATACGAAGCAAGGCGGGGACAATGATTGGTATTGTGTAGCCCTGTGACATGACAATCATCGCACCATGGCACTGGCCCACTCAGTTTCGTAGCTTCCCTAGGGCACAATGAGCTCGGTCCCCTGGCCTGCCTATAGTCTGCTAACAGAGGACAGTTATCCTTGGTATGGCCATTCACCCGACATCGTATGCACCATCTCTCGGGGCTAGCCTCTACCCCTCGTTCCTTTCGCAGGTTCTGGATCTCTACATGCATTGCTTCCAGTTGCCCATGGATCTGTTAGATGCCCAGCTGAGTCTCATCCTGAGGTGCATATTATAACTTCATGGCAATTTCCAAGGCCTCCTCTTGCGATTCGAAAGTTTGGTGCCCCATAGGTATGCACAGGTGAGGTAGCAATAGCAATAAACCATTCCGTGTGCTGTCTGTCATCATATTGGAATCCCCCTTATTTGATCACCTTCTTTAGTCACTGATCGACCTCCCACACAGATTCAGAAGGCCCTTGCTTGAAATCCTTTAGATCAACCACTATATTGGAGTAGGACTTAGGTTTCTTGAACTGTTGTTTTAGGGCATTCTTAATATCTTCAATGATTGCATTTGAGTTTTGGCCGATGTATCCCATTTACCAGTCCAAAGCTCTTCCTTTGAAGGTAAGGGATAGCTATGTCATTTTCACCACATCACTAGCTACATTCTGCGCAGTCCATACTGATCCCGCGACAAACCAACACTGATCCATGTCTTCATCCCCCACACCCTTCAAGGTCAGAAAATTCATGTACGCAGCCATGTCGTCTTCTGGTGGTGGAGGGGTAGGTGAATTCTTACCTCTAGGCTAGTTTGAAAGCGGTGTGGCTAGAGGACTCTATGAAGCTGCTTCCCTTACCAGAATGTAGACCAATCTATCTACTTCTAGGCTGGTCCTGTAGTATTTTCCACTTCGCGGTGTACTCCCGTTCAGATCAGAGATCATTCACTCAGTATGGCTACATAGAATACTCTTTTCGCATAATAATATCTTGATCAGCAATGGTAAGGTCTTTATAAACTTACCTCGGAACCCAGTGAAGAATATTTTCTCTGCTTCAGAGTAGGAGATGAACTGATCGATGGAAAATTCTATCACAAATCCTCCTAACACATTGTCTACCCAATGGTCTATTGTGCAAGTGATGGTGTTATCAGTCTCTTCTAACTGCTGGATTAGTTCGGGGGTCCCTCTGTGATCCACTCATCCTTCCAACACTTCTGAAATTATACCAGCCTTGCGAGCCACACCTGGAGCTCGATTGCAATTGTTACAAAGAAGATATTGTAGATCTCTATGAAAATGTACTTATTCTTCCACTCTTCGGTGGTCAACCTCTCGCTGTAGTTTGTTGGAAATAGTGAGAGGGGGGTGAATCAATATTCTTTTCCAATTGTTATTTTTACCAGTTAGATCACTTATATTTACAACACAATATGAATACTAAGAAAAAATGATTTTAGTAATTTATTATTTATAATAAATCAAGTACAATATATGTAGGTCTCCAACCCTAGATGAAGATACCAATCTTCGATTTTCCAGGCTCCAACATGTATTTTCCAAGCACTGACTTGGACTTCCAAGGCTCCAACCCTATATCTAGTATAGGCTCCAACCTGGTCTCTTGAGAACTCCTATCCTCTAGGGCTCCAACCCTATCTTCCAAGGCATCGACCTTGACTCTATGAGGCTCCAACCTCTTGGGCTCCAACCCACAACTTCACTTCATCAAAATATCTTTAGTTATTCTTCACAGCTCCCAAAGTCTTCTTCAACGAGCCCTGTCAATCTTAGTCTCCATGTCACATCATCAATAAAAACCTTGTCCTCTTAGAAGGTGTCACCACTGCTCTTCATCGTACCCAAACAATTTCTCCAAGTTACCTCATGATGGTTTCAATGAATCATGGTCTAAAATAATGTCTCCAAGATCAGCTAAGGCTTCTCAACAAGCTGTCTTCAAATGGCTCCAAGACAAATGTACAAAGTCTTCTCCAATATGCTTTCACACTACTCTTAGAGTGTTCTTCAACAGGTTATCAAAACTTGAAGTGTCCTTCAATTATGCTTCAATCAAGGGTTTCAAAAATGTCTTCAAGGCCAATGTCTTCAATGTAGATTGTAAATCTTCTATATCTTCTCATGTCCAAAAAAATCTTCACATATTCTTCTAAAGACACCTCAAGGTCTGGTCCAAATTTTGCTTCAGAAAAGTGTCAAAAACTGCTCTAGAATTCTTCAATGGATTCTTGAAAGCTTGCTTCAAAGTATCTGTTCTTAGAGACTTCTCTAAACAAGTTCACTTAAAATTTTACTCCAAACAATCCAAGGGTATTCAACTCTCCAATGATATGTCTTCACATTGGATTCAACAACCTCTTCAAGAGTAGCTCTAGACTTCCAATTTTCCCACTCTCCAAGAGTTCCACAAATGTCTTCAAGATACCTTTTAATATTTTCTTCAGAGATGACTGTTCCAATATGCTTCCAAGATACCCTTCAATAGTACTTCAATATGCTTTCCAGGATTGACTCCAATAGTGCTTTTCAAGGCTGCCCAACCACTTCTGCAAACAAAATATTGTACATTGCCACCCTCAGGAAATTATAACTTGATGGGAGGCTTCCAAGTATGATAACAATCTCCTGTGCTTCAGATTCTGGACTTATATTAATTCAATATCAACAACCATTTATAGAAATAACTTATAAGCCCAAAACACAATTCTGGAATGTTTCATAGGTGCCACATGTATCTTCAAACTTGAGGTGATCGAGCCTTCTATAAGGAATCTCATCCGAGCTCCTGTAAGATACAGTTCAACCATAGTTCTGGTCTCCACCACAGGTCCACAAACTCGTGGTGACTGTCTGCTAGTAGCTTGAGGTGTTGCTTGTCCACTAATCTTAGGTCTGTGTAGATTCTTCCATGTTGTACTCTCTATCATAGAACCAAGCTTCTTTGACTTGTCCATAGGTACACTGCCTCTCCACAGGACTGAAGTTCAAGCTACAGGTCTGAGATATTAGGTCCGAAGTCTGTGTTAGTAAAGGACTGTTCTCTTGTCATAGAAATGCTCAGGTCCATGCTTTAGGCCTTCACTGCAAACTTTTAACGAGTCTCCAACACTGATCACAAATCCGAGTTCACAGGTAAGGTTCTGAAGCTTTTACTTATGCAGGTTTGATGTCTTCAAGATAACCTAGTCACAGATTTAATCCAAACTATGTCTCTCGGCCTCCTTGGTTCACGAGATGTGAAATTTTATTACCTTTCTGTCTTATATCTGTGTGATTTTACACTGAACTGAAATTTGCAACAAGTTCATGATAAAAATGGAGTGTTTGACGTCTTATTTATATAGGTTTTGACCTATGATAAATAGACACGTCGGTTGGGTGAAAGAGTATGAGCATACACAAGTCGTCTCAAGTCGGCTAGGCAAAAAATATATATTTTTCAACTTAAAATTTCAATTTCTCACAAACTATTGGGAGTTTGAGGGCAAGTAAGGGCTCATTAGAAAGAGGAAAAATTTCTCTTTAAGATGGTGTAGGATTAATTTGGAAAGGATGCCTCCAAGCTATCCAAAATTATTTTTCTTTGTGACTGCTTCTGAAATCTTTAGTGTAGAAGATGATTGGGACAATATGGCTTCTTTGTTTGGCTTCTCCATTGTTTGTCTTATCCATTATTTGGCTTCTTCATCATCATAGGAACATGTAGGACATTCAAATAATCATGGTAATGTCCAGCAATGAGTGCATCACCCATGTCATCACATAATGGTGTAGTGATATATATTATAGTGCAACATTATTAGGAGAACTCCAAAATAGTCTTCCAACCATCAAATGATATCTTCCATGTTATCATCTAGTCTTTCAACCTTCTCATCACATTCTGGGGTATCTCAAGAATATTTTCCATCTCGACCAATTCCATATTGACATAAATGACAACCTCGATTAACAATCTCCCCCTTTTTCATTGATGGAAATATTCTTGCCCTTCCAACATTCTCTCCCCCTTTGACATCAATGGAAAATGGGATGCCCAAGTACTCCCCCTATCAAGATGCTTCTTTTCTTCATCAATAGTATCTCTTCATAGGTAAGTTACTCCCCCTGTCATGGTGCTCTTCCTTCTAGAAATGTGCTCAATGATAAATGTGTCTACATTTCTTCATGTGATGAACCAACTTTCCCTGTCTGCATAAATTCCTCTACCTCAAGAAAGATTACTTGCTTAGTGATCAAATAGAAGAGATCCTCAAAAATAGTCCACTGGATTAGTAAGTGATCATATTCCTCAATGGAGTTTCTCTTGAGAGATGAGTTATCAAAGGAAGATTGTCCATGTGTAACTCAACAAGGATTTTATAGGGCCTTTTCATAGATAACTTCTACAAGAATGATTAAGAATCATAAGCTCCCCCTAATAGCATGCATGGTCTCTTTTTTGGAAGAGTCTCATCATCAAACACTTGGAATATCAAGGATGTTTTCATCAAATCAACAACATGTGTTGTTAGTTGGAGTGTTCAAGAGACTTTCGGATCCTATTTTCTTCCTTCTCCATACTTGTGTAACCTTCTTCTCTGGCTTAGTTGACATAATTTTAGCTTGTTGAGGAACCCAAGTCAAGTTACAATCACGAGCCATATGTCATATATTATGGAAATTGAAGCACTTCATCTTGTTCGTGAATGAGAGATCATTACTTCTTTTTGAAAAATTGCTTCTATGAGATTTACGGGGACCATTATATATGTATTTGTGATATGCCCTACAATATTTTGCCATGTGCCCAAAGTTTGTACAAGAATAACAATAACCAAGAAATATACTTTGGTACCTGGGAGATGAAAAGTTAATTGATGTGAAGTCCCTATATTACTAGTATAGTCCCTTATTGTTGTTAGTGTAACCCCCTTATTTTTATTATTGTACCCCTGTAACCCCCATATTATTATTATTTTGCCCTTAAATTATTATTTTTAGGTCGGCTAGGATTACATTGTGGCCCCACTAAGATTACATTATGGCCCCATGGACTCCTATATATAGAAAGGAGGTTTTGTAATTTGAATCATCCAAGAATTGTTCATTAATGTAATATATTGGAGGTTTCCCCCTCGAATTGGCTTATTTCTAAGGCGTTGATATCTCTTTTCTTCTATTTTTGGAGCTGGTTTCACAACATTTGGTATCAGAGCTTTGGATTCTAGGGTTTCGCTGCTCCAAACAGGTCATCGTGGAATTTTTGCTATAAATTGTTTTCTACGAAGTTTCAGAAGTTGAAATTTTTAGGGTGTGAAGCTGAAATATTGAGGAACATCGTAAAAAAATTTCAGAGTTTTGTTCGCAACATTTTTGGAGATATGATCTATGGAAGTTAGGTCTTTTTGCAGGCTCCTCAATTTAATCTAAACAGGTCATTGTGGAATTTGTGCTATAAATGTTTTTCTACGAAGGTTCAGAATCTGAAATTTTTAGGGCACGAAGCTAAAATCCTAAGGAAACTTTTTTAAAAAATTTCAGATCTTGGTTCGCAATATTTTAGGAGATATGATCTGTGGAAGGTAGTGCTTTTTCAGGCTCTTGAATTTCATTTCAAAGAGGTGATCGTGGGAAAATATTCGTAACTCTCTCTCTGAGCATCGGACTGGAGTGCCGTAAAATGTGGTCACAAGTAAATAGACTACAGTTTTTGTGTTATCAATTTCAGAGCTAAAAGATGAAACAGTGACACGTGGCAAGTCGTACAAGTTCGCTCTATGGAACCAGTCCATAATTAGGTCATTGTGGGAGATTGGACATAACTTTGCCTTGGAGAATCCAAATCAAGTCAGACATGTGGCATTCGAAATATAATTTAGAAGGCTACCTCATTTCCCAATTTCAAATATTGAAGTGCTGCGATCACAAAGATAATCCAATTTCAATATCTATCTCCTCAAAATCAAGAAAAAGGTGTGTATTTTTTATTTATGAATTGCATAAGTCTTGTTTGAAGAATCAATTTGAATTGATTCCAAGGGAATATTGTAGAATATATATCAGTATTGGGTTAAAAAAAAATGCCCCGTAAAAATAATTCAACACACTTTAAGCCTTCAGAAGGCTCTACTATGACTCATGAAGATGAAGAATTGCAACATGATCTATCAAAATTATAAGAGAAAGTGCACCAAATTTCGCTCTCGCAAAGAGAAACAAAAAATGAAATGGATGTTTTGAAGAAAGGCGTGGAATCAAAGATGGATGGTTTGAAGAAAGGCGTGGAATCTAAGATAGATGGCATGGAATCTAAGATGGATGACATGGAAGCTAAGATCGATGAAAAAATGAAAGACAACATGGAAAACATGAAGAATGATCTAAAAGCAGACATGGAAGGTTTGACAAAGTTGATACAAGAAATGTTTCCTAATGGTGAAAAGATAGTAAAGGAAACTCATGATGAGAAAAAATAAATGTTAATCGTGACTTCATAAACTCTAATGTTGGTGGGAAGAACCACCATATTCCAAAAATGGATATGAGGAAGTTTGATGGAAAGGATCCTGTAACATGGATACTACAGATGGAGCAATATTTTGATCTCCATAATGTGAAAAACACACAAAAAAAAAAAAAAAAAAAAAAAAGCATACGTACTGTAACCTTTATATTTAGACAAAATAGAGCCAGGCGGTATTGATGGCTTTGCCCCGTAACTCCCGTAAAAAAATCGTCACTTGGTCAATTTTTACGGAGGAAATGATAGCACATTATGAGGATACAAAGAGCAACACCTTCTTTACCCAATTGATAAATCTCAAACAAAAGGGTTTAGTGGGGCAGCACATTGAGGACTTCCAAAAATTGAATATAAGGGTAACTGATCTTACAGAGGAACACAGGATTGATCTCTTCCTAGGCACTTTAAAGTATAACATCCAACATGAAGTTCGCGTTTTGGAACCTGATTCATTGGAGAAGGCATTCAGGTTGGCAAGAAAAGTTGAATGTAAAATTATGGCAACAAGGAAGCCTACCACTCAATTCTATAAAGAAGGAAGTACACCTAGATTTCCACAACCTACAAGGTTGACACCACAACAATTGGAAGAAAAAAAGAGCAAAAGGGCTTTGCTACAGTTGTGATAGCAAATACACTAAAGGTCATAAGTGTGCTGAGAAGAAATTATTTTACATAGATTGTGAAGAGGAAGAAGAAAATGAACAAGAATCTTCAAAAGAAGAGGATATACACCAGGAACCAACCCTAGAAGAGGAAGAAATGAGTCCGACCATATTTTGTAATGCATTGGAAGGAATTACCACTCCTCAAACTCTCAAGATAGAAGGACATATCAAGAAGAAAAAGGTAATAGTGTTGATTGATTCAGGTAGTACCCATAATTTTATTCATTGTAAGGTAGCCAAGGAATTGAATTGTTTCCTATACCCAACACCAGAATGTCAAGTGATGGTTGCAAATGGAGGAACTATAAATTTCTCTCGAAAATGCCATAATATCAAGCTAACCATGGGGGAATATGTATTGAATAGTCCAATTCTTTCCATTCCTATGGGAGGTGTTGATGTTGTACTAGGAGTACAATGGTTACAATCTTTGAGGGTGGTAGCTTTTAATTTTCAAGAACTTTTCTTGAAATTTTTTTCAGAAGGAAAGGAAGTTGAATTATGGGGTATTGCAGGGAAGCCAGGAAAGATAATAAGCTCTAATGTCATGAAAAAGCTTCTAAATAAAGAACAACAAGGCGTAATTTCACAATTATTCTCACTAGAAGATCCAACATCAAAATAATCTATTTCTGTAGATCTCCAACAAGTCTTGGAAAATCATTCCAAGGTGTTTGAAACTCCTAAAGGACTCCCACCTATTCGTGATCATGATCATGCTATTCATTTGATTCCAGGAAGTGTTCCTCCAAACATCAGGCCTTATAGATATCCTTATGTCCAAAAGAGCTAAATTGAACATATGATTGCATACATGTTAGAGGTGGATATAATTCAACCTAGTCAAAGTTCTTTCTCTGCTCCTGTAGTATTGGTACACAAGAAGGATGGATCATGGCGAATGTGTCTGGATTATAGGGCGCTCAATAAGCTCACCATTTAAGATAAATTTCCCATTCCTGTGATTGATGAATTATTGGATGAATTACATGGAGCAATTTATTTTACCAAGTTGGATCTTCGTTCAGGATATCATCAAATTAGAATGAAGACTGAAGATATTCCAAAAACAACATTTCGAACTCATGAGGGTCAATATGAATATTTGGTCATGTCTTTTGGCCTTACCAATGCACCTTCTACATTTTAAGGGTTGATGAATTCCATTTTCAAACCCTTCCTTAGAAAATTTGTGCTAGTATTTTTTGATGATATACTAATCTATAGCAGGTCTTGGAAGGATCATGTTGAACATGTTGACAGGTGCTCAAACTATTGCAGGAGAAACAATTATATGCAAAAAAATCCAAATGTTTCTTTGGAGTACAAGAGGTGGAATATCTGGGTCATATTGTATCTCACGAGGGTGTTAAAGTAGACCTTAACAAAATTAAAGCCATTAAGGAATGGAAAGTTCCCACAACCATAAAGCAGTTGCGAGGATTTCTCGGGTTAACAGGGTATTATCGCAAGTTTGTTAAGAATTATGGGAGAATAGCAGCACCTCTAACAACATTATTTAAGAAAGATGCATTTTCATGGACTCCTGAAGCAACTAAGGCCTTTGAACATCTTAAAGAGGCAATGTGCCTAGCACCAGTCTTAGCTACGCCAGACTTCACAAAAACCTTTATTGTGGAATGTGATGCCTCGGAAAATGGAATTGGTGTTGTTTTAATGCAAGAAGGAAGACCGATTGCTTTTGAAAGTCATCCAATCAAAGGAAAGTATTTACAGAAACCTATTTATGAGAAGGAAATGTTGGCAATACTGCATGCACTAAAGAAATGGAGAACTTACCTAATGGGAAGACACTTCAAGGTAAAAACTAATCATGATAGTCTTAAACACTTTTTGGAACAAAGACTATCTTCAGAAGAGCAGCAAAAATGGGTCACAAAGATGTTGGGATATGACTTTGAAATAATCTACAAAAAAGGAAAGCTTAATGTTGTTGCAGATGCACTCTCAAGAAAGAATGAAGAGGTGGAAGCATTGCTTTGTGCCATTTCTATTATCCAACCAGATTGGATAACTGAAGTAAGAGATGAATGGAAGAAGGACAAAGATGTATGGACACTCATTCAAAAGTTGCAGCAAGATCCTAGTACATCTGATACATTTAGTTGGAAAATGATTCCTTATGGTACAAAGATCGCTTATATCTTTGTAAGAATTCCCAACTAAAACAAAAGATTCTTCTGGAATTGCACACTTCTCCTTTAGGAGGACACTCAGGATTTTTAAAAACTTACCACAGGGTGAAGAAAGAATTTTTTTGGGATGGCCTTAAGTCTGATATTCGAAAGTTTGTGGCGGAATGTTTGGTTTGCCAGCAGAATAAAGTGGAAACAATTAAGACCCCAGGACTTCTACAACCTTTATCCATTCCAAGTCAACGTTGTGAGGAGATTTCAATGGATTTTATCACAGGTTTACCTAAGTCCGAAGGAAAGAGTGTCATCATGGTGGTAGTTGATAGACTTACCAAGTATGCACACTTTTGTGCATTATCTCATCCATTTAAAGCAAGTACAGTTGCTACTACATTTATGGGCACAATTCAAAAGCTAGATGGAAACCCAAGGGTTATTGTGAGCGACAGAGATCCCATTTTTACTGGAAATTTTTGGACGGAGTTATTTTCTTGTTTGGGTACTCAATTAGCTCATCGCTCATCTTATCATCCTCAATCTGATGGTAAAACTGAGATAGTAAATAAATGTTTGGAAGGATATCTTCGTTGTTTTGTACTTGATAAACAAACACAATGGGTCAAGTGATTACCTCTCGTTGAATGGTGGTATAACACTTCCTTCCATACTGCAACAAAAATGACCCCATTTATGGCACTTTATGGATATCATCCACCATCCATCACATCATATTTAAGAGAAAATTAGAAGGTTCAAGCAGTGGAAGATCACATCGAGCATCAGCAAGAAGTTCTCCAACTCTTAAAGGATAACCTGAATTTGGCACAAAATCGAATGAAACAACAGGAAGATCAACATCGCAGCGAGAGAAGTTTTGATGTAGGAGATCGGGTATTTTTACGGCTACAACCATATAAACAAATGTCCCTCAAGCAAGCTAAGAAGGATAATAAATTATCGCCAAAGTACTATGGTCCTTACAAGGTGTTGCAAAAGATTGGTACTATGGCATACAAATTGGAGCTTCCTGCTTCTTCACGAGTGCATCCAGTTTTCCATGTTTCATGCTTAAAGAAGTTTATAGGTGAAAATATTCCAGTTCAAACAATATTTATAGAACTTGATGAGGAAGGAAAAATCATATTGGAACCTGAATCGGTCACGGAAACAAGAACTCGACAGCTACGAAATCGATCAATTTCAGAGTATCTCATCAAGTGGAAGAACTTACCCACTGAAGATTCTACATGGGAGGATGAGAATTTTATACAGAAGCACCCAGAGCTACTCAAGAGTTGAGGACAACACTTTTTTGAAGGAGAGGGGCATGTTAGGTCCCTATATTACTAGTATATTCCCTTATTGTTGTTAGTGTAACCCCCTTATTGTTATTATTGTACCCCTGTAACCCCCATATTGTTATTATTTTGCCCTTAAATTATTATTGTTAGGTTGGATAGGATTACATTATGGCCCCACTAATATTACACTATGGCCCCATGGACTCCTATATATAGAAAGGAGGTTTTATAATTTGTATCATCCAAGAATTGTTCATTAATTTAATGTATTGGAGGTTGCCCCCTCGAAGTGGCTTATTTCTAAGGTGTTGATATCTCTTTTCTTCTATTTTTGGAGTTGGTTTCACAACACTTGAAGCACTTCTGAAGTCTTTTTGCCTTGGAATTATTTGATGATATTCATTTCCTTTTGTATTCTTGACATCATTTGTAAATCTCCTTGGAGTAGGGTTTCTTCTAATGTCATCTTGACTCTTGCCTTTGTTGGAACTAGGAGCATCAACATTTCTTTCTAGGTTCCTCACATCTTTGTTGTTTGAAGCATTATCATTCTTGCTTGAGGATTCACATGCATAGCCAAGACCTAATTTATCAAGGGGAGACCTTTTTTGACTTAGGATGTCATCTAGTTTTTAAGAGATTTTTATGTTTTTATTCAGCAATTCAACTTCCTTTTCAAGAAAGATGATTTCTTCTTTCAACTTTTCACAATCTTCATCTTTCATAAGTAGTTGCTTCTTCATTTCTTCCATCATCCTTGTTGCTTCATGTGCTTTGATTTTAAGGGAGATGATATTTGATTTCTTTATGAAGAATTCTTCATTCTCCTTTGCTATAATACTCTCCAATTCTTCTTTTATTATTGTAGCTTCACATGTTTTGGCCTTGAGAAGATAGATGTCTGGTTTTAGTTTCAAAATTTCTTCATCCTTTTCGTCTAGTTGGCATATCGAGGTTTTTCTCTCCTTTTCTGCTTCATTAACTTGTCCTTCTATGAATGCCAAAGTTTCCATCACCTTCTCAAATCCTTGCTCTTGTTTCCTTGATTCTTCTAGTTGAGATCTAAGAGAGGAGACCTCTTCCTTGTATTGACCAATCTCTGCTTCAAGATTGTTCAAGCTCTTAATTCTTCGTTCAAGGTGGGTTGACAAGGTTTATTCCCTTTTATTTTCCTTATCCAATTGATTTGTTATAGATATGAATTCTTCATGATGTTTTCTTTTATTTTGATGAGATTCTTCTTTAAGTTTGGCGAGCTCCTCATCTCTTTCTTGTACTTGAAGCTTGACAAAGTCAACTTCCTTCCTTGTCTTGTCTTGGTTACCATCTTGCGCTTTCTTCTTAAGTTCCTCATTTTCATTTTTAAAACTATTAATCTCTTCCATGGAAGCCATAAGTTTATTCAAGAGATCTTCTCCAAAGTCTTCTTTGTTATCTTCATATTCTAGGTCTTATTTAGCCTTGTTGTCATCTCTCTTATCTTTAGCTTCCTTGATAGATTCTGGACTTCTTTCTTGTTTTCCATAATCTTATTGAATAGAGATCATTTTCAACGCTCCTTTTGAGTGAAGATCATGAAGTTTTTCCCATATGACTTTTGCTGACGAACATTTTTCAAAATTGGCCTTCACAGAATTTGGTAACCCATTCAAAATTTCCTTCATTTCTCTTGTATTGTACTCCTTAGATTCTTCGTTTATTGTGTCATTAGTAATGACTGATTTCCAAACTTCAATTCCTTGAGTCTTAAAGAAATTATTCATTCTTTCCACCCATATATCAAAATTTCCATTGAACAAAGAGGCCTTCACAAATTGATTTCAATTTCAATGGTTAAGGAAGACACATCTTTAGGAGGATTGGAGACTTTCTTTCTTGGCTTTTCCATTTGTGTTCTAATGATCAACCTTCAAGCTGTTAGGCTTTGAGTGAAGGTACTGGCTTTGATTCCAATTGTTGGAAATACTTAGAGGGGGGTGAATCAATATTTCTTTCCAATTGTTATTTTTACCAGTTAGATCACTTATATTTAGAACACAATATGAACAATAAGAATAAATGATTTTATTAATTTCTTCTTTACATTAAATCAAGTACAATATATGTAGGGCTCCAACCCTAGATGAATATACCAACCTTCAATTCCCCAGGCTCCAACCTGTATTTTCCAAGCATCGACATGGACTTACAAGGCTCCAACCTTGTCAATTCTGAGGCACCAACCTCAAGGACTCCAACCCTATATCTGGTATAGCCTCCAACCCGGTCTCTTGAGGACTCTTATCCTCTAGGGCTCCAACCCTATCTTTCAAGGCACTGACCTTGACTTTATGAGGCTCCAACCTCTTGGGCTCCAACCCACAACTTCACTTCATCAAAATATCTTTGGTTTTTCTTCACAACTCCCAAATTCTTCTTCAACAAGCCCTGTTAATCTTAGTCTCCATGTCACATCATCAATAAAAACCTTGTCCTCTTAGAAGGTGTCACCACTGCTCTTCATCATACCCAAACAATTTCTCCAAGTTACCTCATGATGGTTTCAATGCATCATGGTCTAAAATAATGTCTCCAAGATCAGCTAAGGCTTCTCAACAAGATATCTTCAAATGGCTCCAAGAAAAATGTACAAAGTCTTCTCCAATATGCTTTCACACTACTCTTACAGTGTTCTTCAACAGGTTATCAAAACTTGAAGTGTCCTTCAATTATGCTTCAATCAAGGGTTTCAAAAATGTCTTCAAGGCCAATGTCTTCAATGTATATTGTCAATCTTCTATATATTCTCATGTCCAAAAAAATCTTTACATATTATTCTAAAGACGCCTTAAGGTTTGGTCCAAAGTTTTCTTCAGAAAAGTGTCAAAAACTGCTCTAGAATTCTTCAGTGGATTCTTGAAAGCTTGCTTCAAAGTATCTATTCCTGAAGAATTCTCTAAACAAGTTCACTTCAAATTTTTCTCAAAACAATCCAAGGGTCTTCAACTCTCCAATGATATGTCTTCACATTGAATTCAAAAACCTCTTCAAGAGTAGCTCTAGACTTCCAATTTTCCCACTCTCCAAGAGTTCCAAAAATGTCTTCAAGGTACCTTTTAATATTTTCTTTAGAGATGACTGTTCCAATATGCTTCCAAGATACCCTTCAATAGTACTTCAATCTGCCTTCTAGGATTGACTCCAATAGTGTTTTTCAAGACCGCCCAACCACTTTTGCAAACACAAGCTTGTATACTGCCACCCTCAGGCAATTCTAACTTGATGGGAGGCTCCCAAGTATGATAAAAGTCTCCTATGCTTCAAATTTGGGACTTATATTAATTCAAGATCAACAACCATTTATAGAGATAACTTATAAGCCCAAAACGCAGTTCTAGAATGATCCATAGGTGCCATAGGTATCTTAAAACTTGAGGTGATCGAGCCTTCTATAAGGAATCTCGTCCGAGCTCTTATAAGATGTAGTTCAACCACAGTTCTGGTCTCCACCACAGGTCCACAAACTCGAGGTGACTGTCTGCTAGTAGCTTAAGGTGTTGTTTGTCCACTAATCTGAGGTCTGTGTAGATTCTTCCATGTTGTACTCTCTATCACAGAACCAAGCTTCTTTGACTTGTCCACAGGTACACTGCCTCTCCGCAGGACTGAAGTCTGAGCTACAGGCCTGAGATATTAGGTCCGAAGTCCGTGTTAGTAAAGGACTGTTCTCTTGTCATAGAAATGCTCAGGTCTGTGCCTGAGGCCTTCACTGCAAAATTTTAACGAGTCTCCAAAACTGATCACCAATCCAAGTTCACAAGTAAGGTTCTGAGGCTTTTACTTATGCAGGTACAATGTCTTCAAGATAACATAATCACATATTTAATCCAAACTATGTCTCTCAGACTCCTTAGTTCACGAGATGTGAACTGTTCTTACCTTTTTGTCTTGTATCTGTGTGATTTTACACGAACTAAAAATTGCACCAAGTTCATGATAAAAATGAAGTGTTTGAAGTGTTATTTATATAGGTTTTGACCTATGATGAATAGACACATCAGTTGGGTGAAAAAGTATGAGCATACACAACTCGGCTCAAGTCGGCTAGGAAAAAAAAAAAAAAATTCAACTTAAAAGTTCAATTTCTCACAAACTATTAGGAGTTTGAGGGCAAGTAAGGGCTCAGTATAAAGAGGAAAAATTCCTCTTTAAGATGGTTTAGGATTCATTTGGAAAGGATGCCTCCAAGATGTCCAAAATTATTTTTCTTTATGACTACTTTTGAAATCTTTAGTGCATAAGATGATTAGGACAATATGGCTTCTCCATTGTTTGGCTTCTCCATTATTTGGCTTCTTCATCATCATAGGAACATGTAGGAAATTCACATCATCATGGTAATTTCCAGCAATGAGTACATCACCCATGTCATCACATAATGGTGTAGTGATATATATTATAGTGCAACATTATTAGGAGAACTCCAAAATAGTCTTCTAACCATCAAATGATATCTTCCACGTTATCATCTAGTCTTTCAACCTTCTTATGACATTCTGGGGTATCTCAAGAATATTTTCCATCTTAGCGAATGCCATATTGAAATTAATGACAACCTTGATTAACACGGTTTTCTTTTACGGAAAATTCATGAACTTGTTGTTTGAACCATTCATCAATTTCCTTTCTCTGAGGCTTCCAGTATGGCCTTGGCATTACCCGATCCCTCTCTCAAAATGCTCCAGGTCTTTGAAATGGAACCATTTTTTGGCTCGAGGGGTCCTGACCCAAGTTCGGATGTTCAAGGTTTTCCAATAAACCCCTATACTACTAGCCCTTTCGGCAGTGACCTGGTTGCGCAGGCCAAAGTATCACCTGAAGTAGTATGGGTGGGTGTTGGAACCAGGTTTCTGCACCCTGGGAGAGGATAGGTAAGTCAAGCAGAGTTGTGTTCACCCTTATAGTGGCCAGATATTGTATCACGGAGCCTATATCTACAGATTCCCTTCGCATCCACATGTGCAACAACAATGATACTTCACAGAAATCAATAGATTATGAACTAATATAATGATAATGCAGTTATTCCAGATATTCTTAAATGAACTAAAACAGATCAACCCCCGATCACATCATAAATAAGTAACACAAGTGTGTTTGTAGCTTAAATCAATAACACAACAGCATATATTACGTAATCAAACATCATAGATTCATATCATAGTAATTCCAGTGGATTCAAATAGTCAATAATACTTCTGCATTCATTAATCTTTCAGATCTACTTACAATACCCCAAACCCAACCTATGCATACAGTAGGACAGAGGCCCTCCACACACACAGCAGCAGGGTCTGCACACAACAACCTTGACCATATCTATCGATTCACACTTAGAAGAAATCTCTTATCATTCTCAGCCTGTCTTAAAACTAAAAAAGGTTCAACTAATTATACTATTTTAGCCTACGCATCCAATGGTCCGAAAATCGTAGTTTGCAGACTCTTGGTCTACCCTTGACCCATTTACAATGCTTTAGGGGCTTTTACCCACCCCAAAACCCCTGCGTTAGACTAAATATAATCAAAAGTGTACAAAATGGACCTGTTTCGCAGCTTCTAGGGGACCCTGTTCCAACACTTTCAAAAGGATCTTAGGAAAATCCTTTTCTTCTTCTTCACTTCCAGATACAAGGGCTTTACCATTGTCTTCATTTTCATTGGTGTAATCAAATTTCTTCTTCTGTCTTCTCTTTAGATAACTCTTATCTATGTCAGTAAGAGGTCATTCTTCTTCATAAGACATATTGGCTTCTTAGAATGCACAGGATGTGCCAATATGATGCTCCGATACCACTATAATATTCCCAAATGGGGAATGCAACAATACAAGACAAATTTGGAGGAAAATAACGTAGTTCATCTAAAGAAAATCAAGAGGCCAATAAAAATACCTTTGAATAGTATTTACAGTAGCAAAATAGATGTATAATGAGGCCCATAAGATTCATCTTTGGAAATACAAGTCACCAATAGAAGAAAATCCCTCAAAATAGGTCCTACAACCATATACATAGACTGAAAAGAGCTTGACAACGTTATTTTATTAGGCTGCAACAATTTTTGATTACATGTAAGATCTAGAGCAATCAGTGCATGAAAAGTCAGATCTATAACAGATCCATACACTAGATAGGCTCCTCTTTCAGATCCCCTTTGGGTTTTTAGCATTACACCAAGTACAAGCAGTAGATCTAAGATCTAAGTCTGCAGATCTGCAGAAATATTCAGAAATTCTGAAGTATACAAAAGTATTCAGATCAGATCTGATATGACAATAAATAGATCTTCCTTCAATGGATATTCAAAGTGGAGGGCAGATCCCCAACACTTGAAAACTAGCTCTCCAACTAATGTGCCAAAACACCTTGCAAAAGCACCTATAGGAATAACGCAGTTCTGGAAGAAATACTGCATTGTAGGGTTTAAAATAAGTTTGGCCACATGCCAAGATTTGAAAATGATGCTCCAATGATCCAATACTATCTTGTAAATGGGATAGAAACCTTTCTCACTGAAAAGGAGCACTAGAATGGTCTAGATTTGAGTAGATCTAGCCTCAACTTGTTGATCCAATACTATCTTGCAAATGGGATAGAAACCTTCCCCACTGAAAAGGAGCACTAGAATGGTCTAGATATGAGTAGATCTAGCCTCAACTTGCTGCAGCTTTCAAATACAACCAAACCCTCAATAGGATCTGCGTTGTAGTTGGAAGAAGAAGCTTGGCCTCAAGCCAGATAGTGCATTATGCAATACAAGACTCTCCCAAGAGCTACTCAATGGGAAGAGGTGGGATTCTCGATCAGGAACACCCAATGCTAAACAACATTTGCAATCTAGGCTAAACAATGAAAGAAAGCTGTATGTCTAAACAGACAATACACCAAAATCAAATATCATTCAACAATCTCTTTTTGCTACCATCCTCTGCCTTTTATAACTGAGATCTTGTAAGCCCTAAACCACCTTCAATGAAATAAATCCTTTCACACAAGCCATCTCCATCTAAAACTGTGCTGTGCCTCATTGATGGCCACTCCTCCAAGACAATGTTGTAGATTTCGTCATGGTTGACCCAGTCAAAATATCCATTCCCTTTCACACCTAAGGGTGCTTGCTAACATAGCCAAGATTTAACATTTTTCACATTTGGCATTGATTTGTTCACTATTTAGGAGTATTATGGACCTCCTTTACATTTTTATTCTTGAAACAGAAAAATAAAACAAAAATGAATATTCCCATTAGCTTAGGACTAATTGGGAATATTACACCATGCACACAGCCAGTAGGAGCCTTTCTACCCAAACCCAGATTGAAACCTTTACAAAATTATCACATGCGCATAAAGCACTTAGATAAAAAAAATGAATTTCTTCTTACTTAGAATCAATATATCTATTTATATCCATCTTAGCACGCAGACATTATGGTATCAAACCATGGTTTGAGGGCCATAGTTTACCCTAAAAACCATTTTACATAAAATATGGACTTTGACCCGCCCCAAATCCCCTTGAATTATCCACGCAACGCGCATATGAAAAATTTATAAAAAAATATATCCAAAAATGTACCCCATGGGATCCCGCTCCAACAAGCCCCTAACACAAAAATGTGACTCATCCTGAGTCACTGTGGAGTCTCCTCCTTCATCTTGGCTTGGAGCGTATTGACATAAGATTTAAGGGGCAACACCATCTCCAGAATCTACACAACAACACCCTGCGCTTCCATGGAAAAATTCTCTATAGTGGGCTCTTCAGTGGCCAACTCGATACTGCTCTGTGTTTGTTGAACGACCTTCAATGTACTATATAAAGTCTACAATAGTTGTAGAGCCTCCTTATCCCATGGCTGCATTCGGTCCTCAAGCAACTGTTCTTTCCAGTGTAGGTCCTTAATTTCAGTATGAATTACCCAACCCTCATGTAGGCATGCGATGCACCACCATCCTAATGTCAGCGAACTATTGCTCCTTTATGCACAAATAATTGCACAACTACTGTACCATAGGATCATTTTGAAATAAATTCCAGACACCCATGGCCTCATCTAAAAGCTGATCGCACTACGTGAATATGTTATAAATGCTATCAGTGGCTTGTGTGACTTCGACAACCCACTTTTCTTGGACTTCTGGCAGCGTTTCTGGATGGAATTTCATCTGCAAGCCAACAATCTAATGCTTAAACTCGACCCGGACGGTCTGAACTTCTACGCGCAAGGCATTCAATGTAGCAGCTAGTCCTTCTAACTTTTTTTCTCGTGTAGTTGTGGCAAGGACTTCTGGTACTTCGCGACAGACTTGGTTGATATTTTCTTTGAGTGCAACGTGTTGAGCTTTAGTTGCACGACATGCTTCCTCCACTGTTTTTTGTTTCTGTTGTGCTTCTACGACCTGCTGCTTTGATTCTATGGCAGTGATGTGAGCATGGGCTTCATGGAACTGGATCTCATCTACAATCATAGAGTATATCATGTGTAATTTTCCTACAGGTGAAACATACAAATTTATGTTAATATCACCACAACCTCTGAACTGGGCACACTGGCTAGGGTCTGGATGGACGTCGTAGGGATTTGAACAAGATGAACATCCTTGATTGTTGGTAAGGCTATGTTAAGCAGTTGTGCTTTGGTTTCATGCATGCCCACCTACATCTGGCTCACTTGCACACCACTCACCTGAATCAGGATCGCTTGAAATTTTAATTCCTGGATGCCAACCTGCACCCCTTCAAGCGCAGTTATGTACTGCACTTCCATATTTGTCCATCTTTCCTCTATAGCAGACGTGACCATGTTTGTAGTTTCATTCAATTCATCTTCGGTCAGCGTCAGGACCTCCTCTCCAGTGTCTTTATACCCTTTTATTTTCGTCCTCGATCCTTCTACGACCTGAGAATTGTGTTTTATGCCTTTGGAAGTTTGGGCTTCCACATGCTCCTCTGTTTCGTTCAGCGTAGTATCGTTATTCTCAATTTTAGTGTCTTTCTCCAGATCAATCGTTTTGCTGGTTATAGTTAGCATGGCTTCTTTCTTTGTTGTCTTCTCAGATGTCTTCTCAGGCTAGGTACTAGTATATGACTTGGTAGACATTTTCAGAAAAGAAGTTGATGCACTAGGCACCAACCACACTAGCGACCACTCTACAGTGACACACAACAAATCATCCTCAGTGACTAGATAGGGCAATTCATACCACACCCCTTTGAATGTGCCCTTCACGCGGATATGAATATTGTGGAAAGTGGCCTTAAAATAGGATATCATCTTATATTCATCATACAGTGTTAGAAATAGCCTTGGCTTAGATTGTACCGCCTGATAGAGCGAAGCGTCGAATAATACCAGAATATATTATTCTCCATGATGCTTGTGGGTTTTGATGGATTCCATAGTGTGGCATACCACTCGGCCTCACACATTTGTGGCTCTATCTCAGGAAGCTATTTTTCCTCTAGGGTCTTCCAACCAATTAAAGTTATCAACAACAATAGGCAAGCATAATAAAAATTCTTGTCCTCTTCTTGTGATTCCTGCCATTCTCCAAAAAATCCTTGCATAATTAATGGGACCAATTGTAGATCATTCCTTTTTCGCACTGCCCTACAAGTGCAATGAATTGCGTAGGAACCTCTTCGGGCCTACACTTCTGCATCATCTTTCAAGCCAATATGACCGTCCAAAAATGAAAAAATAGATCATTAATCTCGCTTAATACGAATCCTCTTCTCTTGCAGAAGACTTGGTACTTTGATTTAATCTTTTTTGCCACCACTTTTTCTTGCGCCTTTCCTCCAAAGTTAGCCATTGGATCTGCGCCTTCATCAAGTAGGCCAGTGATCCGATGGATCACCGTAACATCAATGGGAATGCGCTCTCCCAACCGCAGTGCAGCATCATGCAAAATCACAAGAAATTGACAGACACATATATCATTTATCGGGTTGTACCCGAAGTGAGGGACCTGTAATAAGTTAAAAAGGCCTGCCTTGTGTAGAGACAACACCCATATTTTCGGCTCTAAGTGCATGAGCCCCCCCTTGCATGGTACATGATCTAAGTGGAGCTCCAGTCCAATTTTAGGAAACTTATCAATAACTGTGATGTCCCAATCCTCCAGAGTCAGCTGCGGCACTTTTGCAAACATGTCATCTTCAAACGAGACATTTTTGGGAATTAGTGGTGTGTTGATACTCAAGCGCACTTTTTCCAGATATTTCATCACTCTAGTTGATGCCTTGCGCAGTGCGACATAGGTCAGAAACCACGAGAATGGGGCCACTTCGACCACATCCTCCTCCATAATAATAATAATCTCATGAAGCTCTGTCATAGGTCACTTCTAGCGCTCAGCTATGGTAGAGCACGACTTTGGAGTCTTTTTTCCTGGTGGATTTACAAGTTCCCAATGTTTGACCCTTCTTCGACTTCACAGGTGTAGTTAGTTCAGCAAACGACGCAACAGGAACCTCTGGTGCAGCAGGATCCTCTTCAGGGTGCGTAGCTGTCATGCTGGGCAAAAAGACATAACCCAAACCCCTATGGCGCAACTCCTCCTCAAATCCTAGATAAAAACAATACATAGACAATGAATATTTTGCAAAAATCAAAGATCTCAGGGTAGACAATTCACACATAAGGAAAAGGGAACTATTGCGACCCCATAGGTAATATTTATAGTTTTTGCATGTCCTCAATGGTCCCTTATGCATTAATGTGCCTCCATAAATGACAAAATGGTTCTAAATATGGCAAAATCCTCTTATTAAATGCAACCTAGATGCTCCCATAAACGATACTAAAGTTGTGCTTTCCATATTTACTGTTCCATTGGCTAGATTTTGGCACCTCTGCGACCTAGTCAACCTCTTTGTGCAGCGACCACGCGTGCATCACACCTTCCTACGCATCTGCCATCTCGTCTGTGCAGATCAAATACTTTGACCATATAGTCATTCGGTGTGCACAGGGTCATCCCTGTATGACTTCGATCGACTTCCATTGACATACCTGGGAAGATATTCTCCGCTTAATGTGGCCAGGTGCACTGCACCTCTGTCAATGATCTCCTTAACAATATAGGGCCCTAGCCAATGCATCATCAACTTCCTTGGGTGGCACGTAAACTTGCTGTCATATAATAAGACCAAATCATATTCCTTTAACACCTTTTTTCATAATGTGCCTATCATGCCATGCCTTTTCACGTGCCTTTTGAACTTGCCGGTGATAATTGGAAATAAAGAAATCTTCTTTAAGTGCAACTAACTGTGAAAAATATTCCTCCATAGAATCTACTTCTACCATATTTGTAAATGATGCAATGCGAAAAATGGGAACAATGAAATCCTTTTGAAACACAACTTCTTGCCCATATACCATCCTGAATGGTGTTTTACTAGTCAAATTCTTACATATGGTTCGATATGCCCAGAGGACTGCAGGTACGCAATAATCCCAATCATTCTAGTTAGCATTGAACTCCTTGGTAAGCATAATCTCCAATATCCTGTTGAACGCTTATATCGCACCATTTTCCTGTGGGTGATATGGAGTTCTCTTCTGATGATGCATCCAAAATTCATCTGTCAATGCTTCAATGGTTTCATTCACAAAAATGCATACCCTAATCACTTATTAGAATCTTAGGACATCCAAAGAGAGTCACAATATTCTTGAAGATGAACTGCACAACTGTATCTGCAGTACAATCCTTCACAGGCTTATCTTCAGCCCATCTAGTTACATAGTCCATCGCAGTGATTATGTAACATGCACCACTCTTATTGCTTGGAGGATTGATAGGTCCAACAAAATCTATATCCCATTTATCAAATTCTTGCAGTTCCATGTGTGGATGCAAGGGCATCTTGTCTCTTCACGATGAATTTCTAGTCCTTTGGAATACATTGCATGCACGGAAATGTGCATAGGCATCATTTTACAATGTGGGCCACCTTAACCTAGCTCGCAAAATTTTCTGTGTGGCTGCCTTACTTGGATAGTGACCACCGACAACCTCTCCATGAGCTTCATCTAGTATTGCATTCCTTTTATACTCCAAAACATATCATCAAAAAACTTCATTTTCACCCATCTTGTACAATTAACCAAAAATAAAAGTGAAGTATGATGCATGCGCCATGAGCTATTTATTCTGTTGTATGGTATATTCTTCAGGCGTGCATCCAGTAGTTAGGAACTAAATAATATCAGGGAAATTCTCATCAAATACCTTTATCACAAATAACTATGCATCTGGTAATCCATCCTCGAAGTTCATAGGATCCTCACCAATCTCAATGCACGACATATGGTCTAGCACAACATTTAGTCTTCCTAGTTTCAAAATGATCTCAAAGTCATACTCCTGGAATAGCAACAACAACTTGCAGATCCCCCCCCAACAAAATCTTATTGAACAGGTACTTTAAAGCAGAATGATCAGTAAACATCTTGAAATGGCCTCCTAATAGGTAGTGGCAGAATTTCTACAGCATATACACCATCGATAATCCTTCCCTTTCTGTGGTTGAATAATTTTGTTCTGCGCTTGAGAGTTTTTGATTGGCATAGGAAATAGGGTGATCAATATCTCCAGCTCTTGGCTGCATTAAAATAGCTCCAAGCGTGATACAAGGGGAATAAAAATGCACATGGAACACCTTTGACCAATTTGGAAAGATGAGTATGGGCTCAGTGACCATATTTTCCTTCAACAATTCAAAAATCTTATGAAATTCCTCATCCTAGCAGAATTTCACATCCTTCTTGAGAAACTTCTCCATGGGCATAATTATCAGCGCATATCCCTGAATGAACTTCTGATAATATCTAGTGTGCCCCAATATTAAGCTCAATTGTTTGACATTCTCAGGTATCGCCAGATTAGCAATCACTGCGATCTTCACAGGGTCTACCATCAGCCCTTTATGGCAGACAATGTGTCCCAAAAATATCCCAAAGGGAACACAAAATATGCATTTCTTCAATTTTAGTGAAATCTGATACTTTCTGCAGGTATCCAACACTAAGTGCAGATTGGATACATGATTTTTCAACAGCTCAAACACAATCCAATGGTAAAAGTACACCTCCAAGAACTTATGGACAAACTCTTTGAAAGCAGCTACTACTACGTGCGAGAAGATGGCAGGCACATTCTTCAAGCTAAAGGGCATGACTGTATACTAGAAAGATCCTCATTCAGTTGCAAAGGTAGTCTTACTATGATCTTCTGGTGCAATCTTGATTTGATGATACCTTGAAAATGCATTTGTGAATGAATAAGTTTCTTGTCCTCCAACATTATCCAATATTTCATCAGAGAATGAAGTTGGGAATGGATCATGCACATAAGCATCATTCAATTTGCGCAGATCTACACAGATTTTGATTTCTCCTTTTGTATTCTTCTCTTGTACTACCATGGGACTTACCCAATTAGACTCTTCTACTGGCTCTATGATGCCTGCAACAACCATATTATCCAACTCTTCCTTCACCTTCTGCTTATACCTTGGATTTAGCTTGTACGGGCGTTGCTTCATCGGGCGCGCATAAGGTTTCAAAGTGATCTTCATAACTCCAAGTTCTCCAATTATTCCTTTTAATTCTGAGAAATTTGTAGGGAATAAGTCCTGATACTCTGTCAACAACTCATCAACCTTTCATACTGTGTCATCATCCCAATAGTCTCCAATCTTTTCCAACTTTGGTTTCTCTTTAGACCCAATATTCACCTATCAGACCTTTAGGGGTTTTGTTGCATCTAGTTAAGTGATCGAGGGCCCAGCCAATGTGTGTTGTCCCTCAGATTCTAGAATCATGATATTCCTTGGATCTTCTTCATCCTCTTCAACCTTCAAATTTATGCAATTCACAATATCCTTCATTTTCACATCCCATGTTGGTGGAGCACACTCGATCACTAGATTTATTGTACCAAAGATAACTTCTTGAATGTTATGAAATGCTTTACCAATATTATCAAATCCACTCTAAAATTTTAATGTTAGAATAAAAATCTCCTTCAGAGAATACCATTCACAAGTACCTCGGCGCAACTCTGTCTCCAAATACCAATCAGCAGGCACCTTCCCCGATGTGTGAATAAACATGTGGACCCATTCAAGTCTCAGTTCCACACCCCATACCTGATTCCATTTAGCCAAATGGTTGCATAGATCATCCTTCCTAGAGTAGACTTCTTCCATTCTGATAGTTGGACGTTCAAAGTGTAACCTCATCATGCGTGAGCATTCATCCTAATTGCCCATATTTTCTTTATGAGTTTCTCACCTATTAGGGTCCTATAAATTATAGGATCTCAAGGTGATTGAGTATTTTGTATCAGTAATCTTATATTGTAAATAATTTTCAATATGAAAATTATTTCCAAAAAAATATATATGAAAGAAATCAAAAGAGGGTATATCTAAAAAGATGAATAAAGAGAAAAAGAAATAAACATTGAAAATAATAAAAATCAAATCAGAACCCCACAAAAGATAAAATAGAGAAAATAATACTGAAAGTGCTACAAATTCAAATGCCACTACTGATAGGTAATTTTCCTTATGTCAAATGAAATAATATCGTGTGCAGTTTGTTTAAAATTCCACAATGACTAGCTATTTTTTTAAACCATACAACTTAATCATGGTTAAACAATTTTGAATTTTTGTAAATTAGGTTAGAGAAGAAAGATTTACCAAACAGTATAATCTTGGTAAATAAATAGTTAGGAAGAAAATGAAATTGATTCAAATGTTTAATCTGAATCAATAGGAGAAATAAGGGATAGGGATAGAATAGATTTTTCATAAAAAAAGGGACATGGGTTTTCTAATCTAAATGCACCCCTAGAAGGAATAAAAAATGTTAGTTTAGCAAAAAGAATGTGAAATTGAAAGGGTAGGTAGAAGTGTTTTGGCTTTCAAAAATATAAAAAATGCTATATACTAAGTTTAAATTTCATTATGCAGAAGGAACATAAAGGGGTATATGTCAAAAATTGCTTTATCCTAAGTTTTTTGAGGTTCATTATGTGTCAGGCACATAAAGCGATAGATTTGATCCATTCAGGTCTTATCCTAAATTTTGATCCAAAGCTAAAATACCCATAACCAGACAAATTGTCTTGTCATATCTAGTTAAACAATCCACAATTGTCCAGCATCACGATCTACTTGCTCCCCGATCAACGACCCTCGTTAGCTATCGGCCCCCCCTCTCCATCCTATCTTTACGGTTGCCGAGGGTGGGGGGTACGAAATAAGTTTTTTCTCTGCCCAGAACCACTACCACATGGCCTCCCTTCCACTCTTCGCCACCCCCCCCCCCACCCCCGACCTAAAACACTAACTGCCTACTACCCCCCACCCCGAAAACCACTTTCTCCTCGTTTTAAATACCACAGTTCCTACCCTTTACCACCACACCATGTCATTAATCCATTGCCAATAAAATCACTTCAAGTGGTGTTTTATCTGTTAAAAATTTAATTAAAACTAGATGACCGTTAATCCAACGGACCCATGCCATTTACAACAGAAAAAATCTTTTGCTATATAAAACCTACAAATTCATCCTTTTTAACCTTTATTGTTCTATTCTCTCTGCAAATTGAATTATTTACATTTTTTTATAGTGCTTCAGTCTTTATCAGCTGATCTGTCTACAACCAAGCGATAGTACATTGCTTTTCTCTTTCAACCAACCACATAGTTGCTCTACGATCCTGGTAACCTAGTTCATCCAAATTCTAGTCTAATTATTTAGAATTAATTAATTACTCCTCCTAAAAATAAAAACCAGGAGGATCCTTTCAATCTGTTAGTCATCAGTAATTTTTACCTCCATAGATGACTAAATGATTTCCCTAGATGTCTAGAAACAGAGTTCATGAACATTGTGAGTTCTAGAAATCTCACTGCCTTCATCATCCTTAAAGATAGTTTTTCACTATTTCATCTCTCCAATCATGTCTAGCATTTTTTACCAGTCCCAGAAAACCCATTAGTGGCTTATGCCACTCTTCCTATCTATATGCTTTTACCTTTGGCCCAAATCTTCTGTTTTGTTTTACCTAAAAAACCCCCTACTGCTACCTAATCCCACCAATCAAACAACTTTTTTGTGTCTCCCAAAATACTCTCAAGCACTGATGGTCTCAAACTATCTCTGTAGACTCTTTAGATAAATCAAGTTCATTGGATTTTGGATCTTCAATACACCAGTCTATCATAAACTCTATCTTACACTTGATAATCCCAAATTATAGGTCTCTGTCCAAAAACCAAGTCCAAGGAAGCCTCCACTAGGTCACCTAGGGTTTCACAAAGTCATAGGGTGGATTTGGTGCCATACAAACTCTGTTTTTCCTGTATGAAGAAGATGCATTCAAAGAAGAGAAGGACAGGTGATCTTGTCCAAACTGATCAAAAAGGTTATTCAAGGAAGGTTTTTGGCCTAAAAATCATGAATCTTGCAAAGGTACAACTGCCCTTTTATCACATTTATGCAAGAGGATCAAATAGACATAAGACTAGAAATAGATAAAGTAAAGAGAAAAATCATCATAGGAAGACCATTCATAGCAAGAAGAAAGCAGAAAGCATATGTTTGATGAAATTTAGGGTTTATGACTGTTTTGACCAAGCAGGAATCAGTACTAGGGTTACAAGGGAAAAGGTCACCTCAAATATTTCAAGTGCACATTGAAGGACTTTAGGAATAATTAATGAGTTTTGAGAAGTTTCATAGAACTTAGAAGACAACACTATATACCTTTTCCTAAGAAACCCTAAAACCTAACAGTTTGGGAAAGTTGACAAAACTAGTCAAAGGGTGATAACAGAACCACCTTCATAACAACAAAGGGTTTCAGAGGGTTTCAAGATGCCCTCTAAGATTTGGAAAAGAGTCATTGACTCCACATCATCAAAGGTTGAAAGGATAAAGAGTATTGGTACAAAAAGCAAAGGGTTTCAAGGGGTTTCAGACTAATCCTCTAAGGTTTGGCCAAGAGGCACTAAATCCACCTCATTAAAAGGTAAAATCAGAGAACTAAAAGGATCCAAGGAGGCAGACCTAAATACCAGTATCCCACTTCACCAAAGGGACAAAAGGAGACAGAAATATCAGTTCAAGTCTTGTCTTCTCAAAGAAAGGACAGAAACATTTTTAAAGAGTCAAGGAGACAAGCATGACGGAAGAAATTGCCAAAGGTAACTATGAAAAGCATAGGTCATTATTGATAAAATGAGCTGTCCAAAATCAAAAGAGATAATGATCAAAGGAAGAAATTGTGTAGGCACCTGCAAGAACAGAAGTGGCCAGCAAAAGCACAAAAATGGTTTAAAAATCTCACCTCCCTCACTGAACATACATCATTTGAAAACTAATCAAAGGAACAAATAGGACTATTACAAAGGTTACCTACAGAAAAGTTGGTGAGGATAAACAGACCAAGCGTTTTTCACAATGCTTTCCCACATAAATACTAAAGGGGCTACTGATTGTTGCTGTTAGGGTTTTTATGCTAAGATTTTTTTCACGGTTTTAGAAATGAAACCTAACAGAATGTCAGTCAAAGGAAATATGTCAAAAGATCATAAAAACCTGTTGTTTGCAAGTGATAAGCATCATAAAGAGGTACATTTTTCAAAGTGGTTTGAAGGCACATGTTTAAAATTGGTTGAAGGGTTTTGTGAGCACAAGGGAGACATCTAGAGGCTTCTAGCAAAGAAAAGAAACATTTTTTTTGTCAAACTGCCACTTATAGGATCAAAAGGCCAAAAAGACAGTGAGAAAAATAAAGAGGGAAATAAAACCTTATAAAGTGGGTTTTTTTGGCATCAAATCATCTTTCAAAAAGACTATAAAACCTCTTTGACCTCTTTCACATCTCATTGTCATTTCAAAAAGGAGAAGAAGCCATTGAAAGTGAGTTTGGAGGGTTTTTTGTGCAAGTTTGGAGAAAATTTCAGGTGCTGTGCATAGAGGCCGACGCTACACACCTAGCCATCAGCGCTGCACATAGAGGAGGCAGTGCCAGTGTTATTTAACACCGTGTTGCGCACTGGGAGGGTGGCGCTACGCACAAGCTCAGAAACCGCCTGAATGCACACACAGTTGACCCAGCGCTATGCTTTGGTAGGCCTGACAAGCCCTTCTCCAACCCAAGTTGACCTGGCGCTATGCATTGACAAGTCAGCCCGACCCGACCTGAACGTGCAGTCGGGTAGGCACTACACACAGACATATTTTTTTCCAAATTGCTCAAAAAGGGCCAAAAATTCGAGTTTTTATCTCCAACTCTCCTGCAATCAGTCAAATAAGGTTGGTGACTCTTTTTCCTCACTTTCCAAGTGTTATTTTCCTAATCTAGGAAGGAATTTTTGGCCTAACGTGATCAAACCCTAATATCTATAAATATCAAATTTTTACCTTTCCAAGGCAAAATTTATAAATTGTAGGTTATCCTTAGCCTAAAGATACTCAGTACAAACAAACCTCCTCCTAAACTCTCAATTTGTCCCACAAATACTTCATTTGGCCCTCATTTGCAAAATTTTCCCTCACATCACTCATTTTCCATCCTAAACCTAAAAACTCTCAAACAAGCTGAATCCTTCTGTGCTAAAACTAGTCACCATGTCAGAAGAAGAAATTCATACTAGCAGTGATGAAGGTTAGAGGCCTATCAAGCCAAAACACAAGGGAGGAAGGGTCAATAGGTTTGATCCCTTAAACACCATTCAAATCACTTCTTCTCCCATGATCCTTGAATGTTTTCAGGATGTTGAGTGTTATCATTTTTGTGAGAAGATTAAACAAGTCCAAAGCCACTCAGACTTGACTAGGTTGTTCATCCTCAATTTACAAAATCACCAAGTCAACCTTGCAGGAGTGAATTTTGAGCTCTCATCTGAATCCATTGCTAAAGCCATAGGAATTCCAGATATTGGTGAGATATGGTTTGAACAAAAGAAATTGGACTTGAGATATTATTAGCCCTACCTCAAACCTAGCTGTCAACAAGGTTGCAAGGCTATCTTCCCCTTTTCCCACCTACTAGAGAGGTATGCCCTGTTTATGAGGCAGATTATCAAGTACTTCACCTGTGAGTGGAGGTACTCTAGGGTTTACTCTTATCACATAAGGCTTTTGATGCACTTCACTAGGGTTAAATTACTAAACCTACCATACTACCTCTACTGGAGCATTGAAAAAATGGCTTCAGTGGTCAAGAAGAGGAGTTATGCCCACCAAATTCAGAGCCTTTTTCACCTCTCCTTGGTCAAGATGATCGTTTTACACCAGCTAGAGGAGAAAGGAATCCCTTGGGAATTTTTTTATCTCTCATGATGTATTTTCCAATCCCCAAGCCTTCATTCAACAAAATTTTCCTTCCACTTCACATCCACCTACCTCCACTCCTCCTTCATCTCCACATATGCCTTCTCCACAAAGGAATTCACCTCCTATCCCTTCCCCTAATGCATCAAGTGAAGGAGCTGACAGTAGCTCTAATGAAGAGCAAAGAGATGACGATGATGATGAAGAAGAGGACAGTGAGGTAGAAACAGAGGTAGATGAAGAAAACAATGAAGAGGACAACAGTGCTAAAGGGACAGATGATGACAAAAACAATAATGAGAAAGAAAATGATAAGGAAAGTGAAAGGGACAGTGGGGCAGAAAAAAATCCTAATAATGAAGAAGAGGATGATGATGACATAGAGGAAGAGGATGAACATGGTAGCCATGAAGAGAAAGACAGTGATAAAGAGGAGCAAAAAACTAATAGTGATGACACTCATAAAACAATCTCACATGTAGAAAGGAGTGTTGATGATGAGCAAGATGACAGCCAAGGGGATTATGAAAAGAATAATGAAGATGACAGTCAGCAGGAGAGTGCACAAGACAGCCAAGAGGAAGATGGTTTTGAGCATGACAGTGAGCCCAATGACAATGAAAAAGGTGTTGAAAACAATGAAGGAAATGAAAATAAAGAGATAGAGGGAGATGATGAAGAAATTGAAGGCCAAGAGAAGATAACTGATGAGGTTGAAACATAATTTGAAGATGAAAGCATTGACCAAGACAATGGTATAAATGAGACAGTCAGTGACAAGTAAGGAAATAGTCATGACAGTCATGACTGTCATGACACTAATTAGCCTATAAATGACCAAGAAATCCAAAGTGATAGTGCAGAAAGTGACAGAGAAGAAGACCTTAGTGAGGAACAGAGCCAAAATGAGGCAAGTAAGGAGGGTAGTGATCAGTTTGAGAGAAAAGATGACAGTGAAGAAAAAAGTGAGGAAAGCAAGGATGATGACGAGGTCAAAGGTCAAGAAATCAATGACCCAATGGAGCATGAGGTCACTCATGAAAGCCATGACAAAGATGAAAAGGCTTGTGACTTCATCAAGGATCAAGGCACCCTCATCACTCTCCTCACATGCACCTACCACAGAGGCAAAAGAGATGTGTTTGCTGCCTCAAAAAGGCAAAGGGTCATCTCTCCTCTAGCTATCAAGCACAAGGACAAAGGTAAGGAAAACATGGACAAATGTGAGAAATAGGTCAAGGTAAGGAGAAGCAAAAGGATCAAGAGGACTTCTCAAGGGCCTCAATTCATTGATTTAGACAGTGACAATGAGGACAAGGAGATGAACACAAGATTGCTTCTCTTGGAGAAATATGCACAGCTTCAGGGATGGGAAAGAGACTTTGAGATGGCACAACGTGTCATCCACTATTACAAAGAGGAGCATAAGCATTTCAAGGAGGGAAAGAGAGGCCTTGCCCTACAAAAGAAAATGATAAAGCATTACGTAAGGAAGAACATGCTTGCTTGTGCCAAACTGAGGAAGGCCCTCATGGAGCTTAAAGACCTAAAAAGAGCCAAAGTGTAGGAAAACCTTGGAATTTTGGTTGAGTCTTCTCAATATGTGTCTAATACCTCTTTAGGGACCTCTCCACAAATTTTGAGGAAAATTGGACAACTTTTTGTTTTTTCCAAATTTGACCCCTCTGTGCGTAGCACCCTAGGCACTACGCACAAAATTGGTGCATCCTCAGCTCTCAAAGTTTACATTTTTAGATTTCTCACATCACCAATAGTCTTCTCACCAATTTTCAGATCATTTGGAGAATTTTTACCCCCTCAAAAGGTAAAAAAACATCAAAACTTTGACCTTTCTGCCTCATTTTCAGACCAGGCGTTGCGCACAGAGTAGTGTTGGGAGATTTGATTTTTGAATAGGTAAATGGAATCCAATTAGCATAAATCAAGAATTTATAGAAATTAGACTCATCAGGATTTCCAACGAGCCATCACAGAGCCAAATCCGGTGTCAGGAAGGGGTCCGAAATTCAGATGCAAGAAACCTTATTTTCTACTGAAGTGGCGCTACGCACAAAGGCTGCCTAGTGTGTTTTGGACCAAAAGTCAACAAAAAACACTCATTTATTACAAATATATATTTTTGAGTTTTTTGAGGAAAATTAAGCTATAATTAGGTGCAAATAGTTATTTTAGCATTTATTTCTTGGGATATTATGTGCCTTGGGCCTTGCATGGTCTCTTGGCCATAAATGATATTTATGACTATATTTGGCATTTTCCTACCACATTTAGAGTTATAGTCCTCATTTTCTCCATAAATAGAGCATGAGACCCCTATGTATTTCGTTGGAATTTGATGAGCTTGAAGAGAAATATACATGGTTTCATGAGCTTGGAGAAGAAATTGGTTTTGTGAAGTGGATGAATGGCTTGTTTGGCTTGATGATGGAGAAGCTTGTTTGCATGATTCCATATCTTGGTGAATGGTGATGTCTTCCTAATTTGTCTATTGTTTCCTTTGTTATCATTATGTTTCATGTTTCTTGGCTACTATTAAACAGAAAAGTATAGGTTGAGACATGTTCTATGAGGTACCTCAGTCCTCTTGTTTGTTATAGCCTTTATGTTTTCTCTTTTGGCCATCTTAAGGAATTCTTGACTACTCCTTAGGTCCACCAATTTTTTTTTTTGTTTCATGTATGGTTAGTATGCTAGCTTACAAGTATGATTCATGGTATGACCTGCTTACTTAAATTTTTCAAAACCCCATCTTGAAGCCTTTCTGTGAAATATTGATTGTTAGGTTAAGTCAAAGAGGTCTCGTTCGATCTTTCCCTTTGTCCATGCTTACAAACTTGTGTCAGAGTTCCCAATAACTTGATATATGCTATTTATGAGTTCCCTCTCCATAAATTGAGTTATTTTTATTGTCTTATGTGTTTTCCCAAAATTTGAAGGTGATTTTCTAAAGTTAGAACCTCTTATGCTCTCTATGTATCACTAGAATGTTTCTCTTAGATGTTTATTAGTTTAGATTATGGTTTATTGAGCTTAATGGTTTTCCCTACCTCATGGATTGTAACTTTTGAACTATATATGTTTAATACCTCTTAGTCTTTCCCAAACTTAATGTTCACTACACATCATACATCACCTTAAGGATCCATTGACCTTGCTAAATCGACCTTGCAACACATTCTGATTCATCATTTAGAAACTATTGACTTTCACTTGACTCCATAGCCCAATGGCTTTGACATACTCTCACTCCACCTATTCCATTTGACCATATTTACCAACCAAAACAATCAACAAACCCTACACCTAATAACTAGCCTAAAATCAAAACCCTAGAGAAAAAAGAACACATCCTTTGCACCCAATAGAGAGATTCCTCTCTAAGTCTAGGAAGGCTAGGTCCTTGGACTCCAAAGCTTGGTTCCATGTTACCTTGTCATTTGGTCTGCCAATCTTCCAAATCAAAGGACACTAACACAATCCTTTGGTTCACCCTCCCATAGACTTAGATCACATTCCTTTAGCAGATAGGGATTATAAAATAAATGAAACACTGTGTGAAATTGAGTTATTTAAAATGTATTACTGGTTGGAAGAAAAATTCAATGATAAATCAGACGATATTGGACTCTGGGAGTCCAATATTCAACACTATATCTTCCCTCACACCATCCATGCCCCCGAATTCATCAGAAAGTGCTAAGCCTGTTACATTCCTAATTGAAGGGCCATCATTTCCCCTACTGGTGAAATATTAATCACCATCACTACCTAGTCAATTGACCAGATGATGTAATCTCCCTCTGTGGAAAATAACTTTCCTTTCTCCTTAGAAGCCCTCAATGAAATTTACCAAAAGATCAAATTTTCTAGAAGAGCCAAAATATTTGACATATTTCTACCTGAAAACACTCAGTTGTTAAAGAAAAACCCTCCATACCCTTCCTCCATCTTCCTTGATCAAGCTAAACAGATAATAACAGACATTTCATACCTCCTTGGCTATTATTCTAATCAGTGGGTAGATGAACCCATTTTAGGCTTCCTCTCTATTTTTTCCATAAACAACAAATCATTAATCATTTTCAATTTCAGCCAATTCCTGGCAAACAACATCCATGAGAAATTTCTCAAGTTTCAGACTGAAGAAGTGTTTAAATACTATTCTATTTTGGTATATATGTTTGTGTATTATTATGTAGATAAATTCAAATTTTCCATGCAAAAGATCGATGAATAAGGCAACCAACAATCAGTAATCTTCTAGACATCTTTGGTGATGAAAGAACAGAAGGAATTATCTTACAAACAGTTCATTGAATATTTTTCTCATCCAGTTATGAGTGTCCTAAGCAGTACAATAGAACCCGGGATAAGTGAAGAAATTAAGAGGATACTTCATTTGACATATCAGGCCAAGACATGAGACTGGTACTTGTACCATAATTACTCTAAGATTAGAGTCTATGGATGTGAGCTTGCACCCTATAAGCTCCCAAAATTCCTCCCAATGAGGATTTTTTCTCTCGAGTATATCAGTCAGATTCTGAATGCAGATGAGATTCACTTTGTATTAGCCAATAAGAAGTCCCAATTCAGTATCAAGACACAGATTGGATCCATTTTTTGCAATATCATGTCAGCAGGGGAGGAGGCAGATAAGATTTTGAAAGAGATGAATCTTAGTTTGAGTTTCACTTGGTCCTATGACCTGTTACATGTTATTTTGTCACCATGACATTTAACTATCAGTATGGGTCTATCAATATTCATATCATGTTCCCTTAGAGGTCAAAAACACTTATGTTCCTAAATAAAGTCTTGGAAATGGGAGAAAACATCTGTAAAACCTTTAAAACATTACTTATGCTATTTTATAGCCTTTTCCTGTGCATGTGCTGATGCTTCTTCCATTAGCCACGATTATCGCCGCTCTGTTCGCCACTAAAACCCGCACACCCCTGTGAAAATAACGTAAAAATAAAAAGTAACTTATAGAAGCCTAGTTGATTGAATATTCTCCCAACTAAAAGCCTCTAGAGTCGCACTAGTTAGAGCTTTATCCCTCTACTCATGGAGCTTATCCCTTGGTCCAAGGAACTCAAATCCCTTCATGGGAGGAACCCATCCCTCCCTTAATGTATTTGAAACTACCTCAATCTCTCTATAAATTGAGTTGAAGTTTCAGGTTAAAGGGTAGGTTCCAATGTGAATAAATACTGATTTGTATAAATTCTAAGCTGGAGAGAGTTCATAGAGTCCATAGTTTTTGTGCTAGTAAGTTATTGTTGACACATTGAATATTACACCTTTGTGCCCATGACTTCATATTGGTCATTCTAGAGAGGGAGTGTTGGGCTAGAGTTGTAATCTACGGATAAACTACGCTTCCCTAGACCGGTGTCTAGTCTAGAACAACAGGTAAAAGACCGCACTACCCTTTTTTCCTAACTCAAAACAGATACACAGAGAGGATTGGATGCTTACTTGTTTCAGTCACTTCCACTACATCTTCAAATTCAAGCGGTTTAAAATAGCTGAATGCTTCCTGCAAGAATGAACACTGAAATAGCAGAAGATGCAATAATATAGATATCTATTCAAGTTAATTATCCAAATCAGTCAAGCATAAACTACATTCATCAAATAAGATTTTACAACATGGAAAATAAAAGTAAACATGGATGCATGTAGGGAAAAACAAGAAGTACTCTTTATTGATGATAGAAGGAGAGGTTACAACCTAGCGACTTATTCATCGTGACCTTCCAGCAAAGTTCCCAAGTCTCATCACAACATAAGTCTCTCCAGTTGCAGCTCCACAAACCAAACTCTCCATTGAAAATTCTCTAGCATTTCCCTACTCAAATTCTTCCTCCCAAAAACTTATATTTGTGTTCAATTTATAGAGGAACTGTAGGCAGTTTTGTAATCAATAAAATTTCAAAAATAGGCAAGACATTTTTCCATTCATGTAGATGTCAAATTTTCACTTGGATCTGAAGCTTGACACATGTGAACCCTTCTAGAAGACACTGGCCAAGTGGAGATTCTGGAACAATGAGAATTTCGCTCCTAATCTGACCAATGCACCTTTGAATGTCAGGAAGTACTTTGTAGAGAAGCCTTGAATGGGGCTACCTGCATATACAACACACTTAGGCCCCTTAGAGCCTACGTTGGTGAGCTCCCACATGTTTAATAATAAGCTTCAAACCATGGAAAAGCCTTTATTTGATGAAAATATTTTGTTTGATTCATGTTGTTTCCTATCTTAGGGCATATGGAAACTTAGATGATAGGGAATGATAGACCCTTGATCATCGGTCCTGGAGATGATGCCCAATTAACCAGGTCATTGGGAATGGTGCCCAAATTGACCTATAACAATTGCCCCCTAAAGCATGAGATCCAAATAATAAGAACATTTGATTGAGATGCTTTACACTGTGATGAGCCTAAAAACAAAGCGGAATGGTCACCTGAATCAATATTACAATACATTACATCATGATAAATCCTCTATTGATCATAATTTCTGAGGGTAGGCATTCCCATAGTCAGCAAGTACATAATTTAGAAAGTCGTCTACATTGGAATGTTGCCCACATGCAGACAACGCCTACAGATATAGGCCCATGTTTGGATGACAATCTGTATGTAAGGTCATCGTACAGATGATGTGTACAACAATCCTGAAATCACATCCAGGATGGCTAAAACTAGATCCAGGGTCTTCTTATCTCATTCACTCGATCATTCAGGTACAAGTCTAGCCATGCGAATATATGATTTGTCGTCGAACATGGAAAGACATCGTTTGATTACCAGCCAATAATGAAATTTGTTAACAAACACGAGAGAACCACCATTAATGTCAATGGCCCTCAAGGTACTGTAGTACATTTCGTAAGGCATGAATAGATGATTTGATGTTGAACGCCAAACAAAATATTTCGGTCAAAATTCCGGAAGCGAGGATCTTGTCAATGCTGTAACAAGCCTCATGGTACTGGAATCTAATGTTTCTAAGTGAACTTCCTGGATATTTATTTTTAGTCGACAGGAAGTCACCTTATTGCAAAACTGGAGTTACTAATTTCAGAGACAAGGGTATGACTTGATATAGCAATTTTTAGGGATGATGGTCATGAAAATGAAGGTTTATGAGTATTTGCAGATGGATGAGTTCTTAATCACTGGATGAATTCTCTTGAACATATCGGCGACACTGTGATGAGTTGGCAACATTGACCCAAAAACAAAGTGAAGGTATGTTGAACCATAGGTGTGAATGAACCGACAATAAGATTAGCCAACCCAAATAGTCACGGACATGGAGTGAAAGAAGTGTCATGTTCAAGAGCAACTTGCTACCAAAAAGAAAATTTTCTTGCTTTTCCCAAATTTTCACCGGTCATTTGTTGACCAGTACCTCTTTATTTTTTAACAAGCTTGAGGAGGATAACATTTGTATGATCTATAATTCAACCCTTTAGGTGAATAAAGAATAAAGTATCTCTATTTAATAATTTAACGAGTCTAGCGATGAATGAAACTCAATTCTTGCCATGATTGACAAGCCTGTCACTATTTCATGTTTTAACGAGTTTAACGACAGTGACAGCCTGGTACTTTTTCATGTTTAGAGAGTCTGAAAAAGAGAACGAAAGAGGACTCCAAAAAGTAAATTTTTCATAAATTTGTCTCTCAGATCCAAAAAAGTGTAAAATGATATCTGAAAGAACCTCTCTGGTCATGTTTAACCAAGGTATTCCTTTTTCGTAAATAATCCATCTCAGTTCGGAAAAGGGTTAAACTAAAACTGAGTAGATATCAATTCATTTACTTTAACGAGCTTGAAATGACAAGTGCTCGGCAATCTTTTCACATTATCGAAGTCTGAAAAGAGATGAAAGAAGACTCCAGGGGTTCCTTTTTCGCTGTTATCGAAGCTTGAAAAAGAGATAAAAGTGCGCTTCAAATCCTTTTTCATTTTTAACAAAGCTCGAAAAATAAGGAGAAAAAGCATGCTTTGTGGTCAAGTCCTTCTTGAAATAAATCTACATGACTAACCTGTTCGTCAGTTGTATTTCCTGTTCATTCCTGTTCAGAACAACATCAAATGGATTAAAAATACCTGTTTCATGATAAAAACATAATAAAACTGTAGTCATAGAAATAAATTTAACTTGCAAGTAATTAAATGACTATATAAAGCAATTTCACTATTCATTTTACCATTCCATAGTTACCATTTGCATTTTGGAGCTCTGAACCTGATTTTTCCCTCGAACTTCAGTCGTTGATTGCAGTCATTTCAATGGATGGATTTCATCATCGTTTGATCTAGGTCAGTAGTAAAAACCTCCTCTTTCTTTCAGTATTCATTTCATTACCTTTATTTGCAAGTTTTTAGGGTTTTGAGGCCCCTAAGGTAAATTCTGCCAAAATTGAGGGCAACGCACCCTTGAATGTCAAAACCTGTGTTTCATAGCAGGTACAGTGAAGTGTAACTACATGTTCAATGCACTGTCTCAACCCAGGGAGTGTGTTGGGGATAGTTGAATTTTTTTGTTTTCATGTTGTGTCCAAAATTTGCCTAGTTTTTTGCAATGAATGGTATCCAATGGATCTTATGGTTGATTTACAGGTTTCCATTGGATTATAATGACAATTATATGGAGAGAAAGAGAACATGAAGAACAAGATATGATTGCCTTCAATGATCTGGGTACTGTAAGAGCTTTAAGAGATTGTGGTCTGCTTAAGTACTTTAAACTGTCGGGGATGAGGCAACAGATAGAACTCTTGGAGTTCCTTGTTCGAGCATGGGATCCAGCGATAGAGGCATTTCACATAAAAAATCAAATGTTTTCCATAACAGTTGAGGATGTGTATTTTCTCACAGGTTTTTTGAGGAGAGGTTTTCCCATTTCACTCACAGGATCTACTGTTGGAGGAGAAACAGTGAGGGATTATGTTATGCAGTATTGCTATCCGGGGTCGAAACCTAGAAAATATGGAAAAATAAACATCCGTGATGTCAAGGATTTTCCTTTGAGAACCATCCTATTCACGATCGCTAAGCTAGATGGCACCGTTACACTCCATGTAGTGAATAGATCGTATATGCAGTATGCACTGGAATGTTTAGAGCCAACAGTTTTCAACTGGTCTGAAGTTGCTCTGTCTCAGATAAAGTAACAACTGAATAAAGCAAAGGGAGGAAGGAAGAAAAATTTCAGTTATGGTTCCATCCTTATCTCTTTTTCTTTGGAACGGATTCCACTGATGTATTCATAACATGTAACATTGGATATATCTAGTCCTAGAGATCCTCGAATGCAGAGATGGGTAGAACTCATTGTTACACGATTTTTTGGTCATCTAACCCATTATCGTTAGATGAACCCAAGTACACCATGTAAGACCAATTTTACCCCAAGTGAAATTTCTTTCACCACATTTGTTTATGTTTCTTGGTCATATTTAACCCAAAACAAGGTAATCAATTAAATAAATCATTATTTATTTAATTATTTCCTAGGAATAAGTTATTTAAATCATTATTTAAATATTATTCCTAGTTAAATTTGACTAAATCATTTTTAAATAATTAAATAAACCATTATTTATTTAATTATATTCCCCTCATTTCCCTTAAATAATAAATAAATCATTTATTTATTTGTTATTTATAAATAAAGGAATTGACCCAAGTCAAAAACCCTTTTCCCTCCAATAAATATAGTAAAATATTCCTAAAGAGTGATTCTAGAATATGATTAATAATATTTTAATTCATGTACCGAGTTCTAGAACACCCCAATATTTTGTTATAAATAGAAGGGTTTTCCCCTTTCATTAGTCACCTCCATTGCATTAGATCACACTAGATCTACTCTTGGTCACCATTTTTCATTTGTTTGCATTTTGAACTCCCATTGAGTTCCATGTTTGTTAGGGTTTTCCACATTAACCAAAGAGAGGAATTTTAGATCTGAAACACTGAGGACTTCCAAGAACCCATCCCACTGAGGAGAACTGGAAAACACCTTTCTTGTTTTCCTCTCAGGTGCCCCATTATTTAATATAATATAAGATTCTTTTTTATACATTGTTCTTGTCTTGTCCATTGGATGCATGGAGCCATTTTATATTTCATCTGCTTAATGTCTTTTACGCTTAAATCTAATTTTATGCAGCAAACTTAAAGATATTTTGCAGCCATACTTGATGTTAGGGCTACTTGATATGCATAGCTAAAGTGATCTTTTATGACGAAATAATCATACTAACAATTGGTGACTCCACACGGGTTTTATTTTGCGACCACTGTCGTTTTCTATTTTCCTGCATATCCAGCTGTTTCAGACCCTAGGGTTTCTCTTCAATTTTCTGTTTTTCCTATTTTATGCTAGTTTTTACCTCTAAAAACCCTCAAACATTCAATTTTTTAACTTCTGTGTGTTTCTGGCCTTTTTGCGCAGGTGACCGACATCAGCTGCAGTTGAGACGACAAAATTTTCTGAAATCTGCCGCCGCCAGACCCAGATCTGCAGGTCAAACTTATTGGCCCAAAAAGTGCAACCTAGCCTTGAGGTCGCACTTTTCTGCCCCAAACCTGCGATTTGGCCTGAAAACAAGCCAAAACCTGTGACCTGCACTTTTCTCTGCAATTTTCCAGCACTTTTTCTGGGTTCGACTGAAGCTTCTGTCAGGGTTTTCCAGCCTCTATCTCCGCCCGTTCAGACCTGTTGCTGATCTGTTTCACTCACCTAAGTGGGACTCTTGCCCCTTAGGGCTTCAGTTCCCTCCACTTTTCGTGGGAGAGTTTTTGTTGTTTCAGACGTCTGAATTTCCAGAGTTTCAACCTTATTTATTTCAGATCTGATACCTCCTGTTCAGATCCCATAGGTCAGATTTTCTTCCCTCCTTTTTTCTTTGTTTGGGGTCATCTCTAGGATCACCTCTTTGACCCCCCTATTTTTAGCTGATCTCCTCTTTTCTAGCAGCAACCTTGCCCCTACCTCTTTGCTGATTTCTGCACCACTTTTCAGCAGATATACCCTTTAGATCCCAGTCCCTCTGGACATTAGATCTATTGGTATCTTTTCAAGCGTGCTCTACCTAGCTTTCTCCCTCTTATCGACTAGTTTTGAGATGACCCGCCTTCTTGGGTTCGATTACTGCTTTTTAGTTGCTAATTTTCTGTTCTTTCAGTCTTATTTACAACAGATTTCTTTTCCATTACATAGCACACTTTTTCTTTTACTCTCAAAACATCTGGGTTTAATCAATTAAAATTAACGCACGCCACACACTGACCCTAAGTGAAGAAGAGCCTGGTTAACACCGCCTGAAAAAAACTCTAAAATTAATTGACACTTCACCTCTGTGCCCTTGTCACGTCTTGCTCTTGCACCTTGCTGCCCTTGTTGGTTTTTCTTCTTCCCGTCATCATTGCGCCTCCAAGGCGCTTATCTTGGAGACTTAGTGGCCTTCACCCTTAGTTTCCGGTTGATCGACTTCCTCCTTCCCGTCATCATCGAGTAAGTCTTACCCCGAGTCCACACTCCGACTCTTCCTCTGATTGTTTGGGTTCTCCCCCCATGTCTGGTTCTCCCCCTTTTACATTTACCATGTCTAGTTCAGGACCTAGCCCTAACCCCAGTTCTACTGCTGGGTCTGTTTCCAGTGGAACCACTACGGGACCTACCTCGACTGCCCCATTACTCCCTTACATGGCTGGCCTCAGTCTCCCCGACTTCAATTAGATTATCAATGATCCTATCCGCCACGATGTCAGTTGGCCTGCTATGCCAACCAAGCTCCCCTCCGACATCCCTAAGTTCGAAGGCCTTGCTAGTGAAGATCCCTCCAATCATATTTGATCTTTCCACATGTGGTGTTCTTCCAATTCCATCACCAACGACTCCATTCATCTTTGTTTGTTTCAACGCACCCTTACCGACGACGCTTCCAAATGGTATGTTGATCAAGCCACGTCTTCCCATACCACCTTTATGACCATTGCCCAAGCCTTCCTATCTTATTTCCAGCTCCCTCTCCGATACGACACTGGTACTGAACTCTTAACTTCTTTTTCTCAATCCTCTTCGACTCGTCCTTCCGCTCATGTTCAGGAGTGGCGGCGCAGACGAAGCTTATGTCGTGCTCCCCCCTTTGAAGATCGAGTTTACATGGATTGGTTCCTTCGCTCTCTCTTACCCCCCATTGGCAAAGATGTCGCATCCCATTTCCCCCAAACCGAAGAAGCCGCCCTTCAAATCACTTTAAAATATGACCTTATCTATGCCCAATCTGGTTACGTTTATACTGTCCTTCCTGACCTCCCCAAGCCCAGGGGCACTAGCGCCTCAGGGGCCTCTCACTCTGCCGACGGTATCATTGGAGCCATGTCTCATACCTCTTCTCAACCTCTTATTCCCTATGGTTTTCCTCCCGGAGGGGCCAGCACCTCCAGCACCTTTTCCCCTCCCGATAACATGTATCCAGGATTTGGCATGCCTCCTCCCTTTGCCCACTCTCCTGATTACCTCAATGTTGCCGATTTCCACCCTTATCCTTATCCGCAGCCTGGTGTCCCAGCCCCTCCAGCATTTGGACCTCCCACTCCCTTGCCTCCTCCACCCCCACAGCCACACTTACTACCCCCTCCCGGGCACGTATTTGCGCAACACAGTGCGACTACTCCTCCTCCTTCTCAACGGCGGAGGAGAGGTAATCCATCCGCCTCTGGTAATAGTGGACCCAATCCTTCCAGTATTGACCCTAACACCGCTACCCAGCCACAAGGCTCCCAATCCAAGCAAGACAGGCCGCTTCGCACCAATAAGCCCTATTCATGTTGTGGTGTTTTTGGTCATTACACTCACGATTGTCCCCTATTACCGCAGATGCAATAGATGTGAGAGTCTCAGGCCACCATTCGGGGACAACACTCCTCCCCTCCTGTTCCCCCCAATACCTCTACCTCTTAGCCTGCTGTGTTTACCGATCCTTTCCCTCAACAAGGATTTGTGGCTACTCAATCCCCTCATGCCCCGGTAACCCCTCAAACTTCTCCTTCTGGTTCCTCCGATTACCAGATTCTTATGATGTCCTCTGACCAACCTCTCACTACTGACCTTACCCTTCAAACTCGGTCTCGTCAATACTCCCCACCTCTCGTTCCGTCTGTCTCTGAGTCCCCATCATCAAGTTCTACAGAGCCTCTATCGACACCCAATGGTCCCTTACAAATCCCTCCACCCAAAGTTGAGGTTCACACAAAAATTCCTAAGGGTCCATTACGACGAAATGCTACCTCTGGTCGGGCTGCCCATTCCTACAGCATATTAGATGATCTCGCAGCTGCCATTTCAACACTGGAACTCCTCCAGTCATTTCCTTATCAAAAGAAGGCTCTACTATTTGCCATGGGTGCTGTAGATCTTGCTGATGACCTATTAATTTTTTTCGACGCCCGTCAGTCAGACCATCCCCCCCTTCCTCCTTCGGTTGCTTTCCAAATCCCAGTCAAAATCCGAAATGCCAATGTCGCTCGATGTATTATTGATGAGGGGGCATCTACCTGTGTAATGTCCGCTTCGTTTTGGAAACAACTCGGATCCCCTGAGCTGGCCCCTTCCACAATCACCCTCCGTGCGTGGGATGGCCATGCCTCCCAACCCATTGGTCTTTTTTGTAACTGTCCTATCACCCTTGCCGGTAAGACCGTTTGTGTCAACGTTGAAGTTATCGATGCCCCTCTTGACTACAACATTCTTTTGGGGCGTAGTTACACCTATGCCATGTTTGTCATCCCATCTGTAGTCCACCGCAAGATGTTTTTCCCTCATAATGGTAAGATAGTCACCATTGACCAGTTGTCGTATCATAAACCTAAATCTCAGACCTCACGTGAGTCCACCATCTCTACTGTCACCAATAAGCAAACTATTGATTCTTTGACCAGTTTTTCCCCTAGCGTCTACAAAGACTCCTCTTTGCTTGGCACCTTCCCCGGTCCCCCCTCTCCTCCTATCTCTGATCCTAGCTCGGCAAATGTTTGCATGATGAAATCGTCTCAGGTTGCCCCCCCGCAACCTGCTCCGGCTAGTCAGCAACCTCCACCTCATTTGACTCACCCTGCTCCTAGCCCTTCGCCTCAGCTGCTTCAAACTCTCCCACTGGGTCCTTCCCCTCCCCCTCATGCTCTGGAACCTCCTTATCCTCCCGCATCGGTTCCCTCAGGCCTCCACCATTTAGGAGCAATCCCTCCTGGCCATTACTCCGCCGATCAAATCCCTTTCCTTGGCCCTCCCCATGGAGTCTATTCGGTTCCTGTCATGGCCACCCTTTACCTTCCTAATTTAACTTTGGGAATACCGGTATGGTATCTTACTCCTCCAACCAAAACCCCTCTCGGCCACCCTAAACCATACATTGCTATAACACCAGTTCAACCGATTCCCGTTGTCCCTCCCACCCCTACAGTACCTCTAGCCCCGTCGCACGACCCTCCTCATGCTGAGACTGCTACGGGAAAGAAAAGAAAAACTCGCAGGGGGTCATCCAAAGATAAGGCCACCACTCCCGATCCTACTCCCCCTCCACCCACGAAGCCTTGTGCCTTATGTTATGCTGTCGGTCATTCCACCCATACTTGTCCCAAGTTTCCCCGTATCCGACCCATGGTCAAAGTTGCGTTCCCTAAATCGACAGCCCCGGAACCCTCTGTTTCCTCCTCACCCATGCCCAAGAACCCAAAGGCCCTTCGCACCAACAAACCCTGCGCTTTATGTGGTGTCCATGGCCATTATTCTCACCATTGTCCTCACCTCACGCATTACCGTGCCTCTTTAGAGGTCATTCGTGAGTATGAAGTTGAACAGAATCAATCCGCCTCACCCATCCTTGCTCAATATGCGTCAAGTTTACTCGAGAATCCTCCACCCACCATTGACATCCCTCCCCCTGATGTTAAGATGTTCGATTTTGCTGCTCCTCTCTTGTACCTATCATCATCTGCCCAACCCTCGGAGTACATCCCCTCCATATCCACTCCGTCTGTTTCACCTGACCCCCTTTCAACACCTTTCTTGGGCTCTTCATGTTTCTACCATCTTTTTATTTTCTCTTTTGTCATCTCCCCTGATGACCCTCATGTGCGCCTTTCCTCCATGACTGATGATCTAGGTAGCTTTTCCGCCTCTTTTGGTTTCCATCACCTTTCCCTCTCTTCACCTAACCTCGCTACTCCCATCCGTATCTATGATGTACGTCGCCACATCAGTCCTCGATCCTCCTCACTTTTCCTATCTTGTGATGCTATTCCAACGACCCTCTCATCCACTCATTACATTGGTTATGCCGATGGCACAATTCGGTATTCCCAAAACCTCGCCTCAGCCGCCTGGGCCATCTTTACCCCTGTGCATACCCTTGTTCTTGCAAATGGGGTCTGCATTGGTACCGCCACCAATAACCAGGCCGAATATGATGCAGTTCATGGTCTCTTAGCTGACGCTCTCTCCCATCACATCTTTCATCTACACGTTTATTTAGATTCCCTGCTTATTGTCTTACAACTTAATGACGTCTACCGTGTGCATAATCCTATCCTATTTAGACAATATTTACGGGTGAGACTTTTGATACATGAATTTAGATTTATTTCATTCAACCACATCCCTAGAAGTCACAATCACTACGTAGATCAGATCGCAAATCATGTTCTAGATTGGCATTTATCACATATAAGACAATAACATTTCACACCATCCACAAAATGTACATAAAATTCATATATATATTATATAACATGTGTTTTTAAAGTCCACATACTTTGACACATATGACATGCCCGTCGCATGTTACCAAACCATAACTACAAAAATGGGGGGCACCACTTGCCCCTACACCACCACTGGGGGGCACCACCTGCCCTACATCTAATCACTCTCGATCAGGCACCATAGTGACACAAATTTCCTTGTACATATAGTTAAAAACTATACAACAAGCAACACGTAGCTCTCGTAGCTCGCAGATCACACACAGTCTGACCGGCCATCGCCATGCGTCGCATGATACCTCGCCATTCTGACGGCAGCCCAATACATAACTCTATGTATCGGTCATCTAAATCCTACCAACCCCGCTTTGACACACCGGTCAGCAACCCCTCACATCTGCGACGGATGTCCTCCACCAGTGCTACCATCTCCTCATTCTGCCCTGTCCCCAATCCACTTGCGCCCGTAGCTCCTGCTGCTGCAGGCCGTCCCATATATCCAGACGGTTTTACCGGAGCTATATCTGCATCCCAAAAAATATAAGGATCAGCACCATGAATACTAGTCGCAAACCATACAAAGGAACATAACAGATTATTTTCTTGTCACTTACCATCAGGTCCCATACTCGACCAGCTGGCAGCGACAAGTCTGGATCTCCCCAGTAACTTATCCCACTATAGGGATAGTCGTCTATGTATAACAACATCTGATCCCAATGGGAAAAGAACTCTGGTCGAAACACCCTTTCGACCGCCCCTCCTCCTCCTCTACTCAGTAGTCATCCCCACCGACGCATCCGGGGCTCTCTCGGTCCCCCATCATGAAACTGTATACGAGGTCGTAAGGTCGGGATCTTCTCAAAGAAGAAAGAGCACAATAATGTCCCATACGCACAATCATGATTTACTTGCCACTTACATAGTGATAGCTGTCGTTTGAATGACACCAAAATCATCTGGGCCCACACATAGTAGGTCCCGCCCAACACACTCTCTACAATCATCATCTGCCCTCCAGTGATGTGATGGAATGCCTGGCTGCCCAAAACCCACAAAACTGCTACTGCCACTGCCGGGGTCTCCAACCTCTCCAGATCCCCAATCGTTATTCGAGTCCCCTTGACTCGGACGCCTGGTCGACAATGCCGCTCAACAAACTCCATAATGTTACGCCCCCGTGGTAACACAGGCTACGTATTCCCCACCATCACCAATGGTGGGAGCCCAGTTAAGAAATAAATATCTTGGACCGTCAACTCGATCCTGTGCCCCTGCACTATAAATGCCTCATGATCCGGATCCCAATAGCTGATAATCCAGGCCAACAAGGGCTCCCCAGCTCTCATCAACAGGTTCTCCAAAAATTTCAGAACCCCAAATCTAACTAGTGCACGACGGACACCCTGATTCGCTTGGATTTCTGTCCGCAATGTACCTAAATCTCTTTCCCTCCATTTGATCAGTATAATGGCCATATATGCACAAAAACATCATTTTGTCAGTCTACAGATCAACAAAACTGCATTATCTTACACCAAAACAGAATTTCAGCCCATAACAGCACTGAAACCTCCCACACCTAGCAGATCGCACTTTTTGGGCAAAACCTGGGCCAAGTCGCACTTTTCAGGCCAAAAATTGCGTCCCAAGTCGCATCTTTTGCCCCAAAAAGTGCGACCCGACCTCAATGAGGAAGTAGGGGAAGTTTCTAGAATTTAACACCCTAATCTGCAATTTCAATCCATCAAAATTAAAGCTTAGGATTAGGCCTCTTACCTGCCACTAACGAATCCCGATTCCAACGGTCGGTTTGTCCGCTACGATTGCCGTAAGATTTAGGGCCTTCTCTCCTCTCCACATTCACCACAGCTACACAAGCAAATGACTGATTTTGGAGGGAAAAAGCCTTATTAGAAGAGAAACCCCTATTTTTTCTTTCGTCAGCCGCGACCAAACTGTAGCCCCGTTTGACAAACCATCTGCGTCGTTGGAAAGCTCTCACCGAGCACTCAAATGGGTGTTTGTTAGTTTTTCATGTTTTGATACTTCACCAGGACACATTTTGTCCATGAAGGACCTTTTCATCTCTCCTCGCAATCAAATTTCTTCACTTACAACACTTGTACCTGGGTCACCACTTTGCCTTCTTACTTGTCTTTGTTCATGTTGAGTTTCGTCATGAGATACTCTATTGTACTCATGTTTTTATGGTTCCCCATTGGACCTTTACTGTGTGGCAGCACCATCGAGTCACCCTTATTTAAAGCATTCGAGTTGAGTCGTCATCAGTCATGGAGTCTATCTCGCATCCCTTTGTATCCCGCTATCGTCCTCCATCCTTCATTGCTTGGCCCCTCTATCGTGTTTCACATTATGGCCTTCAGTGCCATTGTCCCCTATCTCTCATGATATTGTGTCAGTTGCTGCCAAGCCATTCATGCCCTTTATGCTCTAACAAGGGAAGTCGTCCATCCGCTACTCGGTATCCCTCATTTCATCATCATCATTAGTGTCTGTCTGTTCGTCGCTCCACTATTTTCCCTCTCACCTTAGTTGAGGTTCCCTTATTTCCACACCTATGGCAGACCTACTTCTGTCGAAATCAGCTCATTTACTCCAGAAGTCAGGTCTAGGGTGTAGTGTACCTTGGTTCCAGCTCTTTTCAGCATGATCATGATCTATACACTGGATGGTTTAGTGATGCAGCAACAGCTATTGGTGATACCTGGGTGTGTGTGAGATGTCTCAAACCTCATGAGGGGGTGGCCTTGCAGGTAGCCCCCCACATACCCGGATGACTTCTTCCTTCTAGCCCTTGATGCAGCTCCTCTCATTTGATGATATCGGCCTCAGTTGCTTGCAGCACCTCTTCGATTTGCACGTGTCAGTCCGATTTCACGAGCCCTTCCCCGCGTGTAGGGGGCATTTTGGTGTATTAGTATCTCATGTACTACCATATTATTGTATAAGTCTTGACGCTTATTCCAGGCATCACATGTATGTGGGGTTCATCATTTTTGTTTTCTGGCTCATGTTTAGGCCAACACTGGTTTTACTATTGTGTTCCGTGGTTTTCCGGGCGCCTTATTCTTTGTACTATTGTCTCGGCAGGCATAGGTATGCCTCCCCCGCCACCTTTCACATTGGTACCACATCATACACTTGAGACTTGTTGCACCTGTAAGTCTCGTCTCCTCAGGGTCTAGTCCTCCACCACTTTAGATTACCTTACATTCCTCTCTTTCATTTCTATCTTACTGTTTCGTGATTCAGTTCTTACAACGTACTTCGGTCATACGATTTTCTCCTAACACTCGTACATTGGGGGGCAATCTGTTACACCATTTTTTGGTCATCTAACCCATTATCGTTAGATGAACCCAAGTACACCATGTAAGACCAATTTTACCCCAAGTAAAATTGCTTTCACCACATTTGTTTACATTTCTTGGTCATATTTAACCCACAACAAGGTAATCAATTAAATAAATCATTATTTATTTAATTATTTCCTAAGAATAAGTTATTTAAATCACTATTTAAATACTATTCCTAGTTAAATTTGACTAAATAATTTTTAAATAATTAAATAAACCATTATTTATTTAATTATATTCCCCTCATCTCCCTTAAATAATAAATAAATCATTTATTTATTTGTTATTTATAAATAAAGGAATTGACCCAAGTCAAAAACCCTTTTCCCTCCAAAAAATATAATAAAATATTCCTAAAGGGTGATTCTAGAATATGATTAATAATATTTTATTCATGCACCGAGTTCTAGAACACCCCAATATTTTGTTATAAATAGGAAGGTTTTCCTCATTCATTAGTCACCTCCATTGCATTAGATCACACTAGATCTACTCTTGGTCACCATTTTCATTTGTTTGCATTTTGAACTCCCATTGAGTTCCATGTTTGTTAGGGTTTTCCACATTAACCAAAGAGAGGAATTTTAGATCTGAAACACTGAGGACTTCCAAGAACCCATCCCACTGAGGAGAACTGGAAAACACCTTTCTTGTTTTCCTCTCAGTTGCCCCATTCTTTAATATAATATATGATTCTTTTTTATACATTGTTCTTGTCTTGTCCATTAGATGCATGGAGCCATTTTATATTTCATTTGCTTAATGTCTTTTACGCTTAGATCTAATTTTATGCAGCAAAATTAAAGATATTTTGCAGCCATACTTGATGTTAGGGCTACTTGATATGCATAGCTAAAGTGATCTTTTACGACGAAAGAATCATACTAACACTCATGGGTCAGCATTCAGGCCAATCGACCATTGTGTTCTCGACTGCATTCTTCGCCTGGTTCAAGTGAAAGATTGTCTCCATCGATGAGTATGCATATGCAGGCATCGACTTCCGAGGAGATCCAGATCTAGTTTTACCAGAAGGCGCTCAGTGGGGTGCAATAGGTAAGATTGATTTGACCATGTTTTTTTATTTTTATAAGGTTTATACAAATTTTTTTGTGTTTTGATTTCTTTCCAAGACTAAAATAAATGTTTTAATGTAATGCAGATATTGGTTACGTTCAACATGTAGAGGAACCAGAGCGCGAAGCAGATGCGCCAGCAGAGAGGGCTGCTGGGAGAGCAGTCCTTCAGGACCTTGATATGGCTGAGACTCTTGCTGAGCTCCAGAAACACATAGAGGGGTTGACCTTCGGGATTCCGGATTGCCGGATCGAAGAGCTTCCCATGTGACTGCATCGACACACAATTGGGGTTCCTAACCGTTGGATGTGGTTGCTCCGTAGGATTGCTAGATCTATAGCGTGCTATCATGAGAACCACTAGTTTACTTGTGAATTTTTGCATACATTTTGAGATCAGATGACCAACGTTTCTTGGGAAATTTTTTTGTAAAAAAACTATAAATATCTATCTATATGTTTTCACAATTTTTCCTATGTATAATGCACAATCCTATTCAATGATATGAATGTTTTCTTTACCTATGTTGCAAATTTCTGTCTAAAACTTGATCAGCTAATGAATTAGTTAAAGTGTTTAGATTTCTGTAAATGTGTTGATATTGAATGAAATCAAAATGTCTCTCCAAAAGTCGAACTCTAAGGAACAATCTAAGCAGTGTTGGATTTCTAACAGTATAAATACTAGTAAGTTGTAGTACCACAAGTTGGGAGTATAACCTGATGATTATGCATTTAATACCAAATGAAATGGCATTAGAGAGAAGTTCAATCAACGCGCTATAATCAGCGATATTATTCGTCGATCTATCGATACAAATCCCTTGAAAACTCACTAACTTGCCGTTCGGAGCGAAAATGGCCCACGCTGCAAAGGATAGATTCTGCGTACTACGACTAGCACCATCAGCATATCCAATAAATGATTTCGAAGATTTAGAAATCTGCGATGAAATGTAAAGCAGATTACTAATGTCAAGAAAACTCTAAAAGACAAATTAAGAGAGTGAATGAAAATCAACAACATATAAACAATATAATATAAAAAATTACCATGCTCATGATTAAGCATAGTAACATTTAAGATGCAACCCATTTCTAGGTTGTGCCAATGGAATTCCATCGTAATCAACTAACTCATAGGTACCCTTAGCAAGAACTTTTTTGACAATATAGGGGCCATGCCATAATGGCTCAAATTTCCCTGTACCTATTTTATCAGCTTCCTGGTCGTAAATAAAGACCAAGTCACCCTTTGAGTAGTTGCGAGGCTGGACATTTTTGTCGTATTGTGCCTTTATACGTCTCTTATGCGCTTCGTTGGCCAATTGGGCTTCACGCCGCAATTCATATAGATGTATGAGGTTAAGGAGACATGCTTCTTCTTCTGAGGTGTTAGGTAACAAGTCTATCGTGAGTTTTAATAATGATATTTCGCATTGGATTGGAAAGATAGCTTCCAGACCATACACCAATTGAAAAGGAGTAAATCCGGTTACGTTTCTCACAGAGGTTTGATATTCCCACAAGGCAGAGTACAGGATCAAGTGCCAGTTCCTTTTACGGACTCCTATCATTTGTTGAAGCATTCGTTTAAGAATTTTGTTAGTAGCCTCAACTTGTCCATTTGATTGTGGATAATAAGGAGTAGAATTATCATGCGACAATCCTAACTTGGTTGACAATTCAGACATGATATGGTTGCAAAAATTCTTCCCATGATCCGTAACTATAGTCTGTGGGAACCCAAATCATGCAATGACATGATTGAAGAAAAACAATGCAGTTGTTTGTCCTGTGTTGTTGAATGTAGGCATCCCTTCGGCCCATTTGGTAAAATAGTCGACTGCGACAATAATATAACTGTGCCCCCCAGACGAAGGAGGGTCACAGGTCATGAAATCGATACCCCATTTCGTAAATGGTCCAGCAAAGACAACAGGATGCATTGGTGCTGGCGGCTTGCAGATTTTACGGTCATAAATCTGGCATGCATGACAACTTTTGACTGCAAGGATACAATCTCGAAAAATAGTAGGCCAAAAGAAACCGGCGCAGAGTATCTTCTGTGTGGTAGCATAACCATATAAATTTCCACCACAAGCCCCAGCATGGCAATCACTTAATACTTTTTCATCCTCCTCATGAGTGAGGCACCTCCTTCAAATGGTATCGACACCACGACGATAAAGTATATCGCCTATGATCAGATAATCTTTGGCTTGGTATCGAATACGTCGCTGATCAGAGTGAGAGGTATTAGGTCGAAAGTTTTGGGTTTGGAGATAAATGATGAAATCTCCATACCAGGGATCAGATGATCCGATAAAAAAAAGAGACTCGTCTGGAATATATGGTTCCGACGTAGTTGCAGTACTATCACAAGGTCACAAAGAAGCTCAAGCAAAACTAAAGACTTCTTTGATTTGGATTTGATGAATTCCAAATCAAATTCCTACAAAATGACAATCCATTTTGAATATTTTCCCCCCAGAAATTAACGTGATAAGATGTAAGTCATGGGGCTGCAATCCAAAACTATTGTTGTTTTTTGGAGCAGGATATAATGGTGAAATCTTTGGACAGCTTGAACGGCTGCCAAGGCAAGCTTTTCTATGTACGAGTACTTAACTTCCGTATCACTGAGATTACAACTCAAATAATAGATCGGATGTTCAATTCCTTCTTCTAGTTGGACCAAAACCATAACGATGGTCGTTTCAGCCGTGACAATATATAGGAAATAATCATTTGAATAATTTGGAGGATACAGTAATGATGCTTGGACAAGATGGTCCTTGAAAACATCAAAAGAAGCTTGCGCAACTTGGTCCCAATGGAAGGGAACCCCCTTTTTCAATAATCGAGTAAATCCTTTACCTATTTTGGCATAGTTTGGAATGAACCTTCTCAGGAATTTAGCCTTTCCTTGAAGTTTCTGTATTTGAAGTAAGTTTGGTGGTGCAGGAAAATCAAGAATGGCCTATACCTTTAGTTGGTTTATTCGAATTTCTTCTTTTGAGAGTACGAATTCAAGAAATTGACCAGAACCAACACAAAACACACATTTGTGTGGATTGAGGTGTATCTTGTAGTGTCGGCATCGTAAGAAAATGGCTCTCAAATGCATCGGGTGATCATTCCATTTTCGTGAATGCGCTGGTAAATAATCTAGATATTGTTGAACAATGTGCTTGATGTCGTTGAAAGCATAATCTATTGCTCTTTGAAAAGTTTCCCTTGCGTTCTTTAAACCAAACGGGACTTTCCGATATGCGAATGTGCCCTAGGGACATATGAATGTTGTCTTATGTTGGTCATCTGGGTGGATATTGATTTGATTGTAGCCAGAAAGTCCATCCATGAAAGAAAATATTTCACATCTAGCACAATCGTCAATAATCTGGTCGATAAAGGGTGTAGGATAGTTGTCTTTTGGACAAGCCTGATTAACATCCCGATAATTGACACACACTCTAATGGTTCTATTGTACCTTAAGAAACAATTCCTTGGCTGTGAAAAGGAATCCGTGCTTAAGACATTCATATAATTATGTCACAGAAATATTGATCCATGTTTAATCACCTCCAGATTTTAATCATTAAACCTTCAAAATAAAATGCTATAAATGTCCCACAATGCTATTATCTGCTGATATAGAATGAAATGATCAGAAGAAGAATGAAAGGAAAAATCCCAAAATGATATGCTGTTGTACAGAATCTATCATCTCAAACTTTAGAAGAATTATAAGAAAGGAACAGATATAATGAAGGAGCACCTATTAAGGGTTTTAACTCTTATTTACACACATAAAAAGAGACATGCTGCTTCAATAATTCATTTTATTCAAAGACAGGAAATACATTATATAAACTAGAAGACACATCAATATCAACGAATGCTAGAAGCTTGCTTTTCATTCATTAATCACTTGAAATCTCAATACAAAGATCACTCTCTAGAGGTCCAAAAACCGACCCCTATGATGAGATTTCTTCCCCTCCTTTATTCTCCCTTCTCAACCTAAATAATTAACTGTTCAAACAAAATCAGTTAAATAAATGAGTTTTGTAATATTCTAACAGTTATAAAATTATTCCTCTATTCAAAATAAATTAGATTTTGTGCACCCAAACCCCTTACAAATATGATTAAACTTAATCATGAGTTCTTTTCTAAACAAAAAATCTTAGAAGTTTTATGTTTTTCATATAGCACTAACGCTGAGATGGATAATGTATATATTTGGGTCCCGTACGTTGTATTCCATTTATGATATAAACTAGTGGTTTCACAAAACCCGAATCCACCTACGGGACCACCTCTAGTGGTTTATGAAAATGATATGGGTGGTGCCGCAATCAATATCAACCGTTGATTTTCGATGAGTGGTTTAGGAAAAACTTTTTTGCGGGGCCACTCATTGTCACAAAATTTCTTCCTTTCATGCTTCCGCAAATAATTCCTTCAACGATTTCCCATCCTGGTAACTTCTCCTGGAACTCCATACAACTTATTATCTGGCAAGCGTATATCACTTTTGTTACATAAGTCAAAACAGAAAATCCTGTACTAGGAATAACGTTTAGTCTCCCAGCTATTCTTGATATTTTTGTTGTCCGTGGAGGGCGATCACCACCTGGGAAAACAAATGAGGGAAAATTCCTTTGCTTAATATGAGAAACATTAATGTTCATGTCCAATTTTCGCAGTTCGTACATTTTAACAGAATGTCTGAAGTCATCCACATTTACCCTTATGTAAAACTACTATCCTTGAAAAATTACTTCACCAACTAATAATATGCGATGAAACTTAGAATAATGCTTGATCCTTCTGTCCATGTCAGGAATTTACAACTTGCAAGACGTTTTTAATAAAATTGGCATTTAAGGAACTGGTGAAATCTCTAAAATCACTTTGAATGTTTGGATGATTTTCGCACTAATTCAATTGGGGTCATTCTGCAAAAAACCCATGTCGCGGATTTTTGAAATTTTCCTCTGTTTGCCCGCAATTTGAAAACAAAAATCATGACCTGGGAGGGTTTGTGTTTTTGTGTAAGCTTCAAAGAATGGATGCGGCTCAAAGAGAATATTCCATTGAACTTAAATTTCATGACTGGGACATGTGCATCTGGTATAGGATGTAGCTCTTTTACTTCTACCATTTTCTGGAGTTACATGCCGAGTCCCAACACAAAGTGTATCAATGTTCGCACCAGGTCCATGAACGCCAAGTCGGTAAAACCCAAACGTAAAAAATCTTAGCATTAACTTCCTGGGCAACTTGCTCATTGAAGCCCCTACTTCTAATATTCTAAGATTTTTATAAGAAATCTTAAAACTTAGATTATTTGGTAGCGATTGCTTTAATATCTAGTTCATTAATCCAAAATAATTATTTGGGTTTCACAAAGTGCCAACACCTGATTCAAATCAGGAATGACTGCTCCAAATATGCACCGAATAAATTCCAAAACAACCTACTCAGCTCTCCAATAACTGAGGATTAAATGAACATCAACACTTTCATAAGCTTTCACAATGCAAGAATTAGTCTTACCCCTGCAATGTAATTAAATCACCCAATAACAGATTTCTTAGGCACATTGTTTCAAATGCCTTTAAAATATTTTGTTTATCTTCCTGAACATGTTCCACTTCTTAATTTTCTAATAATTGTTCCTTAGCAACCTTAAATTGCCAAGAACCTCTCCCGACTTTTTGCTGAGTGAAATTATGCTACAACATCTGGCTCCAATTAGGGACAGTACTTTGGTAGCAAAGTGCTGAGAAATTGTAGATCAGTAGCCTTTATTGGGCATGGAGTCAAGTCAAACTGAATTTTCTCTCAATCCAAAATCTCTGAAAATTTCAAAACTTCTCTGAAACCTCTTTCTTCTAGGATCTTTATTTTTAAACTGAAAATTCTAAACTAGAAATACTGCAACTGGGAATGCTCAAATCCTGAGCTTATTTATATACAACTCCTATATATATAAGCATGGTTGAACTTAATCAAGTGAAGTCAACCTTCCAATGGAACCAATCCAACATCTACTTGTTAGATTTAATACCTTCGTACTGCTGAAATTTAAAAATCAAAACAGGAATGTACCATGAAATTTTTTCATATACAAAACTTTGTACATACCCTTGCATAAAAGCTTGTTGCTGACCAAAGAAATTTGTCATATATTCAGCAACAAATCATAGAAATCACGAGACAAAACTTTGGCTATCTTCTTTTCTTGAACACTTTGCTGATGTAGACTTCTTTGAATATGGCAGCTTCTTTCATTGTTTTACTTTTCAATTAGAAATTGTGTGTGAGGAACTTGATTGCCATTTTCTGTAGGCAGGCATTTAGGCTGAAAATAAAAATCCAAGGTTTTCTCTCCATAATGTTGATGTTCTTCGTATAACATTAATTCTTGACGAAAATTTTCCTCCTCTTGCAAACATGTTTGAGAAACTGCATTATTTTCCTCGCTATTCACAAAATTATTGCAATGATCTTCCATGCTTTCATAGTGTTGTTCAGTTGTTGCAACGAAGTTTTGACTAGAATCTTCAGAATGATTAGATTCTTGTCTTTCAACAATACAGGAACCTTTTGACACTTTTTGGAAATCTTTATTCACCTCTGAATTTACATTCTCTTGTAAAGAAATTCCAATGTTTTCTTCACAGGCCCTCTTGTCTTCGACAAAACTTGTTCTTTCTACATCACAGGAAAAATTTCTACAAGCCCACACATTATCTTCAATTTCTTGTGCATAAATAAACATCAACGTCAGAGTGCGAGGCTTTCTCTCCTTGAGATAAAAATCCAAGACAATAGAAAGAACCTTCAAATAGTAAACCATAGCTGCTGCTTCTGGAGGTCGAATTTCTTTTGGCATGCTGAAATAAATTTTTTGAAACCTCTTGTTAAACTCAGAAATTGATTCATTGCTTTGCCTCCAGATAGAATATAATTCCAAGAGGTGCTTTTCATATGACTTATTCTCGCCCCAATATGTAAGAAATATATCTTGAAGATCTTGCCAGGAATTAATTGAACTTGCTTCCAAACACTGGAACCATTGCTGAGCATCCTGCTTTAAACAATGACAAAACATCCTTAAAGCTACGTCTTCATAAATAATTTGAAATTTGTCCAGAAAGTACTCAAATTCCAAGATATGTAGTTTAGCTGAAATGTCCTTCTCCTTCCCGGAGAAACTTGGCAAGGACTTGAATCCTTTTGAAGGATACTGATGGAGAATGGCGGGCAACTTCAGGGGTTTAAAGATTTCTTTGTTTTTGAACTGAAAAACAGTCAATTTCTTGTGAGGTGAAATATTATCATCCAAAGATGATGAATCATCACCTTTATGCCCAGACTGTGACTGATTATCTTTCGGGATTGTAATACACCAATCATCCCTCCTTTCATATTTAGGAGATACACTTGTGTCAAGATCTATAATACAAGCAGAAGAAAAATCATCTTTTTCCAATAATGAATTTACATTTTGGGCCTTATAATCTTCTGAGAAAATAAAGCAGGAAACAATCCTTTTAGTATAAAAGGGAAAATAGACCACTAAACTGACAGTAAAAAATAGAACCTCCTTTAAAAAATGGAAATTCTGATACATGTTTTTTCCATGATACTTTCTCATCTTCTTGCTAGAAAAATTCTTCATCTAATGAAACCTTCATCAGTGGAGTCACAAGGTGAATAATAAACAACCAAACTTCAAATCTGAATCTTGTTCACCAAAGGGATTATGAAACCTTCTGCTGCAAGGTATTTGACCTCGTGTTTGGCTTTTTGAAAATGAGAATTCTGTAAAAAGTAAACACAGCCGAGTACTTCCTCCTCTCTGAACAACCAGAGGAAATAGAAAGAAAACCCAGGGAAATGAACTCCACTTCTTCGATCCCCGGTAATGGCGCCAATTAATGTTGTACCTTAAGAAACAATTCCTTGGCTGTGAAAAGGAATCCGTGCTTAAGACATTCATATAATTATGTCACAGAAATATTGATCCATGTTTAATCACCTCCAGATTTTAATCATTAAACCTTCAAAATCAAATGCTATAAATGTCCCATAATGCTATTATCTGTTGATATAGAATGAAATGATCAAAATAAGAATGAAAGTAAAAAGCCCAAAATGATATGTTGTTGTACAAAATCTATCATCTCAAACTTTAGAAGAATTATAAGAAAGGAACAGTTAAAATGAAGGAGCACCTATTAAGGGTTTTAACTCTTATTTACACACGTAAAAAGAGATCTGCTACTTCAATACTTCATTTTATTCAAAGACAGGAAATACATTATGTAAACTAGAAGACACATCAATATCAACGAATGCTATAAGCTTGCTTTTCATTCATTAATCATTTGAAATATCAATACAAATATCACTCTCTGGAGGTCCAAAAACTGACCCCTATGATGAGATTGCTTCCCCTCCTTTATTCTCCCTTCTCAACCTAACTAATTAACTGTTCAAACAAAATCAGTTAAATAACTGAGTTTTGTAATATTCTAACAGTTATAAAATTATTCCTCTATTCAAAATAAATTAGATTTTGTGCACCCAAACCCCTTACAAATATGATTAAACTTAATCATGAGTTCTTTTATAAACAAAAAATCTTAGAAGTTTTATGTTTTTCATATAGCACTAACGCTGAGATGGATAATGTATATATTTGGGTCCCGTACGTTGTATTCCATTTATGATATAAACTAGTGGTTTCACAATACACGAATCCACCTACGGGACCACCTCTAGTGGTTTATGAAAATGATATGGGTGGTGCCGAAATCAATATCAACCGTTGATTTTCGATGAGTGGTTTAGGAAAAACTATTTTCGGGGCCACTCGTTGTCAAAAAATTTCTTCCTTTCATGCTTCCGCAAATAATTCCTTCAACGATTTCCCATCCTGGTAACTTCTCCTGGAACTCCATCCAACTTATTATTTGGCAAGCCTATATCACTTTTGTTACATAAGTCAAAACAGAAACTCCTGTACTAGGAATAACGTTTAGTCTCCCAGCTGTTCCTGATATTTTTGTTGTCCGTGGAGGGCGATCACCACCTGGGAAAACAAATGAGGGAAAATTCCTTTGCTTAATATGAGAAACATTAATGTTCATGTCCAATTTTCGCAGTGCGTACATTCTAACAGAATGCCTGAAGTCATCCACAGTTACCCTTATGTAAAACTGCTATCCTTGAAAAATTACTTCACCAACTAATAATATGCGATGAAACTTAGAATAATGCTTGATCCTTCTATCCATGTCAGGAATTTACAACTTGCAGGACGTTTTTAATAAAACTGGCATTTAAGGAACTGGCGAAATCTCTAAAATCACTTTGAATTTTTGGACGATTTTCGAGATTAAGTCAATTGGGGTCATTCTGCAAAAAACCCATGTCGCGGATTTTTGAAATTTTCCGCCGTTTGCCCGCAATTTGAAAACGAAAATCTTGACCTGGGAGGGTCTGCGTTTTTGTGTAAGCTTCAAAGAACGAATGCGGCTCAAAGAGAATATTCCATTGAACTTAAATTTCATGACTGGGACATGTGCATCTGGTATAGGATGTAGCTCTGTTACTTCTGCCATTTTATGGAGTTACATGCTGAGGCCCAACACAAAGTGTATCAATGTTCACACCAGGTCCATGAACGCTAAGTCGGCAAAACCCAAACGTAAAAAATCTTAGCATTAGCTTCCTGGGCAACTTGCTCATTGAAGCCCCTACTTCTACTATTCTAAGATTTTTATAAGAAATCTTAAAACTTAGATTATTTGGCAACGATTGCTTTAATATGTAGTTCATTAATCCAAAATAACTATTTGGGTTTCACAAAGTGCCAACACCTGATTCAAATCAGGAATGACTACTCCAAATATGCATCGAATAAATTCCAAAACAACCTGCTCAGCTCTCCAATAACTGAGGATTAAATGAACATAAACACTTTCATAAGCTTTCACAATGCAAGAATTAGTCTTACCCCTGCAATGTAATTAAATCACCCAATAACAGATTTCTTAGGCACAGTGTTTCAAATGCCTTTAAAAGATTTTGTTTATCTTCTTGAACATGTTCCACTTCTTCTTAATTTTCTAATAATTGTTCCTCAACAACCTTAAATTGCCAAGAACCTCTCTTGACTTTTTGCTGAGTGAAATTGTGTTACAACAGGTTCCTTGTTTTTTCATAACAAGAACGATATTGGAAACCCACTCAGTTAATGGAACAGGGTAAATGAAACCAGCACGCAAAAGCTTTTCAACTTCTGCTTTGATGGTAGCGGCTTTCTTTGGATGAACAGGATGAAGCCATTGACGCATCGGTTTGACATCAGGATACATATTAATAGTGTGTTCAACTATAGTAGTATCTATGCCTGGCATTTCCTCGTAAGACCAAGCAAATACGTCACGAAATTCACGAAAAAGAGAGCGATATGAATCAAGTTCTGATGGAGAACAAGATACACCGATATGAATATTTTCTGCAACGCCAGGTTTAGTCAAAATATCGATAGAGATTGTTTCTTCAATATTTGATAAATTTCGCTCAGATTCAATTGCATTAATTGGAAAATAATTCGAAAATAAATTTTGAATCGATGGGTGATATAGTTCACTAAGATTATTTTCTTCATAATTAGGAAGATGGGAACGATGATGATAATCTTCCCATGGTTATCTTTCTGCCATCATAGCTTCCAAAATATTTTCATCTGTCAAATTTTTTGAGTAAAATGGATTAGATGGAGTACCAAAATCTAATGAACGATCAACCCAAACACTTGGCGACACTGATTTTGGATTTTCCGCCTAAGCCAAAGAGATTGATTGCTATTGTAGCTCAATAGGGTTGAGTGGTAAAACATCATCCAACATAGAAATATTAGAATCACACTTACTCTTCCTTAAGCCAGATAGAGTGGAAGAGATCATGTAGCAGGTCTCTATACTTGCAATTTCTATCGATGTCGTGGGCGGAGGTAATGCAAAGGTTCCCATAAGAGTGGAATCCTTTAAGAGTCCTACACCAATGTTCTGGATTTCTAGTTGGGGAAAGTGAATATACGGAACGCTTCCAGTTACCTTCGAAGCAGAGGCAAAAAAGGATAATTGATTAATGACTATAATAGTACCTTTATGAGGAAAGGCAACCATTCTAAAATATGTAGAAACAATTGCAGTCATCGCATATACCCATGGTCTCCCAATTAAAATATTATAGTCAAGGGGTCCTTCAACAACCTCAACATCAATACTTATTGTTTTGCCTCCTAATTCAACTTGCAAGTTATTGATAATACCACAATGTTTATATGTTCTTCCATCAAAAGCCTTCAACGTCGTTGATGATTGTGATAATCGCGGCAAGCCAAGTGACTTCCAACAGTTTAGAGACATAATGCATGTAGATGCTCCCTCATCAATAATAGTGCATTGAACAAGGTGATTGAGAACATTTACTTGGATGAAGAATGCCAATTCTGCTAATAGCTGCGGCACATAGCCCGTATGATTAAAGACGACAAGATTAGAATCAGTCGGATCAATTCCACTAATGGCCGACAATAAAGCCTGCTTATGGGAGGGGCACTTTTGTAATACCTCAAGAGAAGACATAGCTAAAGGGGATTGAGCCAAATCTTCAACTATATTATAATTTTGTGCAGCTCTTGCTCGAGGATTATATGTCGAATTATGAATTACTCCCTTTGGTGGTTTAATTGTCAATTCAGGAATAACAGGAGGTGGTACTAATTTAGTAGATGGATTCATTGTCAAGGTAGTAGGTTGACCAGTAGCCAGACTAACATAGTCTTTATTCCACATCGACACCAAAATATCCTGTGAAGGTTTTGTACTGGATAAGATTAACACTTGGGAACTAGGAGCTGGATCCATAACAACCAAATTTGTGTCTGGATTTGGAAATGGGCCTGTCAACACAGCTATTTCATTAGAAGTCTTGATGATTTTTGAGACTTCCACATGGTGAGGACAATCCCTAACAAAGTCTTCCTCATTACAGATTATGCATGGATAACGAGGTTTCTGTGGTCCTGATGGTTGATCAGATGACCGTTCTTGCGGGTTAGAAGTTTTCTTTTTCTTTGATTTCCCCTTTTTATTACTTCCTGGTTGCTTATCACTTTTGCCTTTGTCAAATGAGATGGCATTGATTTCAAAAGTAGGAGTAGGATCAATTGTATTAGTGTTGTGTGTATTTACAGTGCCTATCAAGCCATCTCCGGCATGAGAGTCCTTTATTTGAGGAGGAACATTAAAATTATATTGCGGCGCATTTGGTATTTTCTCATAGAGCATGCCAGACTGAGTGTAAATCAAGTCTAAATACTGGGCACGAGTGATAACTTGCTCTTCTGTGATGACACCACCTTTAGCTACATCCTCTATTATAGATGGTAACAAGGATTTGATGAAACATTCAGCAAGGAGCTGATCGGGAACAAATTTCTTAACCATTCATCGACGGCGATGCCACTCATGAATATGATCTGAAATGTGAGTAGCATTACTCTGTTTGAATTTGTTCAAGAGTTCCATTCCAGTTTCATATCTAATTGGTAACTGGAAATGGGTCAAAAAGAAAGTAGCTAAGGCAATGAAATTGTCGAATGAAGCTCTAGGTAATTCAATGTACCATTTAGCTGCCGAACCTGTGAGCGTTCTCTAGAAAAAACGTAATCGAACAGAATCATCATTTAGGGAATTTGATGAATACCATAAATGATAAGTCCTAACATGAGTTGATGGGTCTTCTCTAGGGTTTCCATTGAATTTAGGAATGTCAGAGGGTAATTTATGTGGTATCACCAGCCACCAAGGAGAATAATTGATAGGATCATTAGTTAATCGGTGTAAATCTGGTAATTCCAAGGTTGCAACAAAAGGCAACTATCTATTAAGGTCAGGTTGAGCATAGCTAGGATAAGATGGAATTGCTTGGAAAATAGGTCTTTGAGCACTAGCATATGGGATTTGTTGCTGGTAACCCAGATAGGGATTGTTTTGCATGGAAAACGCTTGAGAGTTCTGTTGACCAAAACCTGGATATGGTACTTGTTGATATGAAGTTTGAGGAATTTGCACCTGTGGCTACCAAGGGGTCTTTCCACCAAGGTTATAACCCAAATTAGAATAAGTTGGATTCGGTTGATATGTATAACTAGATTGTTTCTGTGACATCCCATAAAATGGTGGACTAGATTGTGAATAAATGATCCCTGATACAGGTTGTTGTAAATTAACCAAAGGATTTTGAGTCTATGGACCCAACATTTGATGATATTGAGTTAAAGGACTCACCTGATAAGGTTTATGTACAATATTTTGATGCTTTAACAGGGGTATAGATGTATTAACAAGTGGTATTGAAGTGGGTGTAACAGGTTGAATTGGTTGATACGATCGGACAAGAATTTGTGGTTGGATAGGTAGAGTGGGCTGCCATTGAAAAACATGCATGTCAACATTAGTTTGACCAAGATGTGACTGAGCACTGTCATATTGGGTGACCATAGGTTTCCCCCCAGCATAAGGAGAATAATAAGATGGAAAATATTGTTCACCGAATGCTGGGAGTCCAGTTGATATGGTATTTAAAGGAATTGACCCATAATGACCGGCTTGATATTGCCCTAATGATGGATTTAATGAATCAAGTCGTTCAATACTAATGATAGGACTACCAGTTAAAACACTAGATGATGACATTGGCAAAGACCATGAACGTGAAGGTGCACTAGAGAAAGTGCCAGATAGTGATTTGTAACCTGTTGGGACTGAAGGGCCACCATGAAAATATGACTCTGGTGATGTTGTGAACATCGACGGAGTAGAAAGGGTAGGAGATGATGTAATTGGAACAACAGACCCAACCGAAGATGTTGGTTCAGACATGGTTGTTTGACCAAATGTATACTCTCCAAAATCGACGTGAGATTGAATGACAATGGGATCAACAAAAGCAGATGGAAATGATTGAGGAAATGACTGGTACAGGTAAAGGTCTCCCCCAAAGTGGGTTTGACTTAAAGGTGTATCAGGTTGAGGGATTTCTTCAATCGCAATTAAACGAGGAGGAAGAACTTCACCGTCAAGCCCAAAATATATTTCAGATGGTTGACTGTGTGAAATAGGAGTTTCAGTGGCTACAGATATTTGTGGAATGACCAATGTAGGAACAAATTCTGGCTCTTCAGATTCAAGATTTAGAGATTCTGGCAAAGAAGAGACAGGATCTGGATCAATGTGAGATTGAAAAACTTCGGGTCTAGGAGGTATGGTCTCAGCGATTGAATGGATCGTGACCACGGGTAGCTGTGAAGACTTTGTTTTGACAACAGTAGACGAACCGGGATGTGTGGAAACAATTTTAGCTAGCTCTGGTTTAAATGATGATGTTTTGCTAGAGGTACGAATTATACTTGATTCGTCAGATCGTGATCGCCTTCGCCTACCAAAAATAACTTCCGGCAGTAAAGGTGGTTTCAAAGCTAATCTACACGAACGATGGGGGGTAGGATTGTGTTCTTCCATGATTACTGATTTGTTTTATCCAAAAAAAAATAAACAAAAAGAGGGTAATGCTAGGCAAAAGGGTTTACCAAGAAATTGTGAACTGCAGAATACCTCTTGGCGAACCAAGAAGTACGGGTAGGTAATCTCCCAAAATGCTATGTTCGGTGTATCACAATTTCAAGGTGGCCGACTCGGTTCACTATGGATGGATAGCACCTAAAGTTGTCCTCCCAAATATACCCGAAGGTACGTGGAGGCCTAAGTCCGTATTAGCGCTATCTGATGCGAAACCGCATAATGAGAGCACCCCTTTATACTTATCGTACTATAACACCGCCCGATATACCCGAAAGTACATGGATGAGCTACGATATAATTACGTACGTGGAGAAGGTATCACACTCAGAATGTATCGCAGACAAGTTAAAGACAACTGCTATGTTTTACGACGCCGAAACACGTCTCTAGCCTAGACCTCTAAATGTTATTGTTAATGTTCCAAAGTGTTGTTAAGTAAATTAAGATTTATTTTATGTTGATCTTTCTTAACAGTTTGCCTTTCAGGTTCACCACGATGATGTATATGAAATTCCTAAAATGCAAGCTAAAAATGATAAACAAACTTTCACTTTTAGCTTTTTCAATGAAAGACCTAGCTACTAAGGGAAGAGAGCAAATAATTTGAGAGCAAAAAAATCAATGAACAAAACAAATCAATGAATCTCAAACTAAATGTAGATTTCCTAATGTTCCTTTTGCAAAAAACACACAATCCTACATGCAAATGCAAGTTTTTATTTTCAGTTTCCTTAATGTAATGAATGCAGAAAAGAAACTAGGTGCACTAGATCAATAATTGAAATGCTTTTTACTTTCGAGAAACGAAGAATACAAACAACAATTTATCTTTTGAAGGAAAAACAAAGATTTTAACAACAATTTCTCCTATCAAGGAAATTAAGATTTAATGACAATTTCCTATTTCGAAAGCAAACAATTCTTAATGAGACCATAGAAAGTACTTTGAAATCAATTTGTCAATGATAATGAATTTTTTTTTTAAAACAACATTGAACAAATTTTCAGTCAAAGGAGAAGAAATATATAGAGTTACTGGTCAATAGAGCATTAAAATTTTTAGAACAAATCAGCAAACAATACTGAAGCAAAGTACAAACTCATATTCAAGGGGATTTGTTCCTTTCAGGAGCCAATGCAGTCTCCAAAGGGAGACAATGCTCTGCAATGCAGGCTGACAAGGGAGACAGTGCTCTGCAAAGCACTGTGCCCTGACCAAGGGTGTGTTGAGCGCAGTAAAAAAATAAAAAGCTACTGTTTGGCTCACTAACTTTTCAAATTAATGTCTGAAAAAAGTATCATCTTTATGTGAAATAGCTACTGGGTGGATTTAGAAAGCAGATCAGAGACTAAAACACCATGAAACAAGAGAAGTTCTCCCCAGTGGAGTCGCCAGTTTGTTGGGCCAGAATTGTAACCTACGAATAAACTACGCTTCCCTAGACTGGTGTCTAGTCTAGAACAACAGGTGAAATACTGCACTACCCTTTTTTCCTAACTCAGATCAGATACACAGAGAGGATTGGATGCTTACTTGTTTTAGTCGCTTCCAAATGGCTCCTTTCTGTCGCTTCCACTACAACTTCAAATTCAAGCGGTTTCAAATAGTTGAATGCTTCCTGCAAGAAAGAACACTGAAACGAAAAAATATGCAATAATATAGATATCTATTCAAGTTAATTAGCCAAATCAGTTAAGCATAAACTACATTCATCAACCAAGATTTTACAACATGGAAAATCAAAGTAAACATGGATGCATGTAGGGAAAAACAAGAAGTACTCTTTATTGATGATAGAAGGAGAGGTTACAACCTAGTGACTAATTCAACGTGACCTTCCAGGAAAGTTCCCCAGTTTCATCACAGCATAAGTCTCTCCAGAAGCATCTCCACAAACCAAACTCTCTATTGAAAATTCTCCAGCATTTCCCTACTCAAATTCTTCCTCCCAAACACTTAGATTTGTGTTCAATTTATAGAGGAACTATAGGCAATTTTGTAATCAATAACATTCCAAAAATAGGCAAGACATGTTTCCATTCATGTAGATGTCAAATGGACACTTGGATCTGAAGCTTGACACATGTGAACCCTTCTAGAAGACACTGGCCAAGTGGAGATTTCGAAACAATGAGAATTTCGCTCCCAATCTGACCAACACACCTTTGAATGTCGGGAAGTTCTTTGCAGAGCAGCCTTGAATGGGGCTACCTGCATATGCAATGTACTTAGGACCCTTAGAGCCTACGTTGGTGAGCTCCCACATGTTTAATAATAAGCTTCAAACCATGGAAAAGCCTTGCTTTGATGAAAATATTTTGTTTGATTCATGTTGTTTCCTGTCTTAGGGCATATAGCAACTAAGATGATAGGGAATGATAGACCCTTGATCATCGGTCCTGGAGATGATGCCCAGTTAACCAGGTCATTGGGAATGGTGCCCAAATTGACCTATAACAAGGAGTCTTATCAGACTGAAGGAAAAAGATTGCTCAAACACATGGGAGAAATTTGTACAAAAGCAAGGCATCTTTTTGTAAGATTTCTCTTTCTAATTTGTGATAATACAAATGGATCTCTTTTTCTCATTTTCATGTTTATGAATGCATGGAAATGATGTGAATACTTAGATTCCTTGATCACTAAGTTGAATTAGTATTTATGGTTATTATATATTGCAGGTGATTTGATCTTTTATGTTGTTTGTGATTGCAGGTTCTTCTCAGCATTGAGGAACTACCATGGAGCGAAAGGCAAAAGGCTACATTGAATGTCTCGATTGAAAGGTAGGATCATGTCTTCTTTATTTCATGATTGTAATAATCTAGAGAAAGAAATATTAAATGGATATTTGTTTCTATTTACTCGTTGGAGTACTAGGGAGATCACTCTTGCCCGCAAGAGGGATTAATCCTAGTAACAAATTGGCAACCGTACTGGGAAAGACAAGTTTATTTTTCTTTGGTTATGTTCAATTTGACATTATAGCTTTCTTATTTTGAATTCTTTGTGGGTGGTTGGGTACATGAAATTTTATAATCTCTGAGAAATAAAACCTAAAAATTATTTTTTCCAAATTTTTCTCTGCCTGTGCAGTTTTTTTGTGGAAAACAGAGTGGCAACTTGTGCAACTTGTCAGTGTAGTTCAGTGCGCATTTGCACTGGTGTTAACTGAGAATATGTGCACCCCCCTAGGAAATTTTGAGTAAATTGAAATTCCATCTTTCATAGCCAGATAAAAAAATTATTGAGGTTTAACCTGATTTACTCCAATTATTAGAACCTGCGTGTGAACTGCTCTTTAACATATTAGAGTCTTGTTTGATTAATCATCCTTTTTGCATTATATAGTTAGGGTTTTCCATAGTTTAAAATTTCTCCTTTTGGAAGATACATTCATTTTACTCAAATCACTGGTTTTATGTTTTTGTCTCCTTGAGCCATCAAGAGTAATTCCAACCTTAGTATTTTTGAATTTTTGTTTCATATTTGATTGAAAAATGGAAAAGCTTCTAGATCACTGAAGCCCAATTTATCACAAGCTTGTCTTTCATGATTTCATTTATGTTGGGATAAGTGGAAACATTCTTAGTCCAATTACAACTAATGGAAATCATTTATAAAAACATTCATAGTTATCCCAGTTAGGATTGATAATTATAAATTTGATTTGATTTGAATTTTTTATACTTTTTAGGGTTTTTTAGAAATTGCCTTCTTTTGAGATTTGTTTGTTTATAAAAATTGTAGTTTCTGACTTTGTTATCAATGAAATTTTATTCGCAAAAGAGAAATTGATCATGTTTCGAAATTATGTTCTTAATGAAATGGTTTTCTCTTTGAAAAGGAATTTTATTTGAGGAAGCTTGTGCTTTTGAGTCCAAAACATTTTTTCAAATTTCTCCTAAATAGTATTCATCGAAACAAAAGAGTTTCATTTTTCATATCGATGCATTTAAAGTATTTTGAGTTAGGTCACAATATCATCAAGTTTCATCTTCATACCCATTTGCATTAAATAACAACCAAATCAAGACAACGCTTAATGAAATCAATCTAGACATTTTTACAAATTCTAGGGCTCGTTCCACCAATTTAGCTTAGGCTAGTGTTTTGGAATAGGTTCTGATAAAAATTCCAAAGAAGTTAAAACAAAAAAGTAGCATCTTGCAGTAGGGAAATCTAATTGTTGCATTTGTATGATGGGAAGCTCTTCTTAAAAGATTCAAGCATGAGTTCATGTCAGACCTAGTGAGGTAATTGTACCTACTTCATCGGTGAAGATAGAAGATGTGCACTTAATAAAAATGATAAACCTCAGATTAACCATTGTCGAGGAGCCTCAGGTCACTTGTTAGCGAACCTCAGATTTACCATGTCAAGGAGATTTCAAGGGGATTGAGCTTGATACTTTTCCCTTGCGTGTATATCTGATCATAGACTATTACCCCAGGTGCAATTGTCTCAGTTGGTGACCTTAGTAGCAATCATATCTTTAGGATTTTTCCCAAAGTGATGGTGGAGGGAAGGTCCCACTATACCTAGAACAGATGTTGTCTAGACTCACTTGGACTCTCTGGAGGGTACTCTTCACTTCAAGATGGCATAATGGAGGTACTAGTAGTTGTCAGGGTAACTGTTACAACTGCCAGTTTTCCACATTAATTTCCGCAATGTTGGATTTCATCACTAATTAGTGATTTTATTTGGAAACATACTGTTTGTGTGTGGTTTGTCTCTTAGATTTTGTAGGTGTGTGTTCATTTTCTTGATTTTTATTAGTGACCTCAGGTGTATTATTTGTGAATTTTTTGATTTTGTGTGTTAAAAAGTTTAATCATGGCTGAATTACCAAGAAATTCAATTAGAATGCAAGGGAAACCCCCTGAATATACACCCAGTTAATTGGAAAAAAATAAATCTAAAATATTTCAACAATCAGGAATTGGGTCTACTGAAAAAGGAGAAACATCCATTGTAATACATCTCGATTTCAAATTTAATCAACCTCTGGTAATTGAAAAATATGAAGAACAACCATAAATTTCTAAAGTAATTACAGTTGAATCTATTATTAGTGAATTGTCAGATACTTAATTCACTGAGCCTAAAATATATGAACCTGAATCTGAATCCACTTCATCTGAGTCGCCTTCGGATTTCATAACCCAGACTCCTGGTCATCCTCGTTCACCTCGAGTGAAACTTCTTATTACTAAGAGTATTTCTCCTGGCCTAATTAGTATTGAAGATATTTTTAACATGAAAGAAGAGATCACAATTCCTCTGCGTCAAGAATCTTTAGATCTAAGGTTTAGTGAACAGATTTACCCTTACGTTCCTTTTAGATCAGATCCTTGGTATCATCAAATTACTGACTTTGTGCATAAATCTGGTTACAATTATTCACCATGCTGCATCCCTTTTTACTCTATACCCAGAGGTAGTTACATGGATTCATCAAGCATCTCTACTGAGTCATCTATGTTTTCTTCATCACCAGAAACATTTTTGTATGGTAGTCCATCGGTTCCTACTAGGTACCAATCACTCTCTAGCACTTTCTCAGGAGCATCTCCATCTTCCGAAACTTTTACAAAATCAACTAGTCTCTATGAATCTACCACTAAATCTTGAAAACATAACATATCTATATGTTTTCCATAAATATTCCTCAAGCTAGCTCTCAAGGTGGTTATATAGCGCCTAGGGAACAACAACCTTCTCAAGGGCAGCAATTTATCCAAGGGAAAAAACCTCTTCAAGGGTAGTAGCCTCTTCAAGGGCAGCATCCTCTCTAAGGGCAGCAACCTCTTCAAGGGAAGCTACCTCTTCAAGGGCAACAGTTTTATCAAGAGAACCTATCCTTTCAAGGAGGACAACCTTTTACTTGAATTTATCCTTCGGTTGTAGGATCAAACTTTCTGGGTAATTATCAAACTTATGTTACAATTCCTTAAAATGGTTATGGTAAACCTTATGCATCACAACCTTTGATGGGAGCCCCTTACCCAGGCATTAATATTATGTGGAATCCGTTGTTGAATCAACAATCTTTGCAACCTACTTTACAAGTACCTTATAATAAACCGGCTCAACTAGCTAGAAAATTTGGTTTTACCCAAGTCCAATAGCCTATTCAGAGTGCAATTTAAGTTACCCCTCAGGTATTTGTACCTAGTAGTTAGCAAGCTGGTCCAAGTACTCCAAGTACTCCAAGTACTCCTATCCAATCTACTATGCAAATTTCTGTTCAACAACCAAGTACACCTATCCCTGGAGTTTGTAAAACACTTGTTGTTACCACCCTTCAAACGTCAAAACCAACTGCTACACAGGGAATCCCTTAGATTACTTCTCATCAAACTGTACCGACAATTTAGTCTACCCCGCAAACTTCTGTAGGACAATCTGGTGAAAATATAGTTCAAATAAGTCTTCCTTTACGGGTCAAACCTTTCAAGGAGAATTTTTTTAGAGTCAACCATCCCAAGGGAAACTTCAATATGAAAAAATGGGAGAAAATCTAGTTTAACAGAGTCAACCATACCCTGGTTATACATATCGAATACCAACTCAACCTCAGTTTGGTATGGCTAACCCTGGATACCCTGGGGGTATTCCAATCCCATCTGCTTAGGCTATCCCAAGTTATCCTAGATATCCTCCTCCAGGTACTGGTATTGTTCCTCAAGGTTATCAATTTTCACACCAAGACCCTAACCATTCGCGACCATTCATTGCAAATTTAGAGTTACCAGACTTGTCTCAGCTAACAAATGATCCAATTTATTATCTTTCATTTTGGTCGGCAATGCCAACTAAGTTGCCCAATGATATTCCAAGATTGAAGGAAAATCAGGAGAAGACCCCTCAAATCATGTTGTTACACCAATTTTTAGTCATCTAACCATATATGATTAGATGGATCGAAATACACCATGTAAGACCAATTTTACCACAGTAAAATTGCTTTCACTGAGAAATAATTTATTAAGCCATAGTTTATTAAGTTATTTTTGGTCCAAATAGAAAACCCCATGAGAAATAATTAAATAAATCCTTATTTATTTAATTTTCCTTTAGGAATAATTAATGAAACCTATGTTTAATAATATTCCTGGCCATATTTAACCCAATTAATGAGAAATAATTAGATAAATAATTATTTATCTTATTATTCTCTAGGAATAATTAATTAAATCATTATTTAATTAATATTCCTTGTTAAATTTGACTAAATGATTTAGGAATAATAAAATAAATCATTATTTGTTTAATTATTCCTTGATCCCATCCTTGAAATAATAAATAAATGTTTTATTTGTTTATTGTTTCTAAATAAATGGATTTAACCAATTTAAATTACTTTTCCCTCCAACGAAATATAATAAAATATTCCAAGCAGTTAGATCTAGATCTTGGTTAATAATATTTTATTATGCACCATTATCAAGGATAACTCAATATTTTGTTATAAGTAGGAGGGGTTTCCATTCACTTCTTACTTTGATCCTTTTTATCATGGTCAGACTTTGATCCTGTTATCATTGTCTATCTTTGATTATTTTTATTTACTTTTTTCTTATTGAGCTCCCTTTGAGCTATACACATCTTGGGTAATCTACACCATTGAGAGAGAAACTCTGAAGCTGGAGCATTTGAGGATAACCAAGAACCTATCCCATTGAGGGGGACTATAGTAGTTCTCTTCCCAGGTGTTACATAATACAAAAAATTCTTTATAATTCTTGTCTTGTCTATTGGATATTTTGGATAAACTCTTATTTCATTTTGATGTTTAGTTGGTTTATTTTTATACATTTGGGTTTATTTTGCATTTTTTTCGACCGTTAATTGCACATCTAAGAATTTTGACAACCATATTTGTTTTTAGGGTTATTTTTCATGTGCAGCTAAAGTGATCTCATTTCGTACACTTGCGTTAATATTTCATACTAACAATTGGCGCCTGCACTGGGTTTTATTCAGATTTCCTGCGTGCCCATCTGCTTCAGTGCCTAGGGTTTTTATTCAACTATTTTTTAGCCTCTTAATGTTGTTGTTTACCCTTTATGCCCTAAAATAGTAAAAAATCAAACTTACACATGTTTCTGGGTTTTTTCAGCAGGTAACAGGTATCAGCCACGACATAGACGAAAAATGTTTTCTGCAACCTACCACTGAGACTTCTGAAAGTGAAACTTAGAATTTTCAGCCCCAAACCCGTGAGTTCATGTCTCAGATAGTAGAAGTTGGGCCAAAAACTATGAGTTCACCAATCAGCAAGTCATTACCTGTGAGCTGTAGTTTTTTGCTGGGTTTTTTTTTCCTGAAATTTTCATGTTTTGCTGGAAGTACTGTTCAGGGTTGATTGACCTCTTTCTCCACCCGTATTAGGCCTGGATATGATCAATTATTATTTTTGATGTGTGAACAGGCCTCTTAGTGCTTCGGTACACTTCCATGTTTTTAGGAAGGTTTTAGCTGAGTAGGTAGTATGAGATTTTGCAACACTTTCAGCCATTTTTCAGGGTCTGATCCCTCCTTCTTTTAGATCTTTTAAAATCGGTTATTATCTCATCCAAAACTCCCTTTTGAGTCTTTTTTGACCTCTCCCTTAGGGTCCCTCTTGTTTCCCTTAGGGTTTTAACCTGTCGCCTCCCATTTTGCAGCAATTTTCCCTCTGGTTTCATGTTGTTTTCTGCACCTCTTTTCAGCAGATCTGAGTCATTATATCCTTGTCCCTTAGACCTTAGATCTTTTGGCCACCTTGTGTATATTTAGTCAATTTTTCCGACCTCTTAGAAAAATAGATTGGGAACCCTTCTTTTTGGGTTTAATTTATGCATCTTTAGTTTTTTATTTTACTGTCGTTTCAGTTTTATTTACAGGTATACAACATTTTTTCTTTTTTCTTTATACAAAACTCTCTAGGCTTAATTAAAATTAACACATCAATCACACACACACACACACACACCTAAAGTGAAGAGCACTTGGTTTAAACTGCCAAGACAAGACATAAACGTTATAATTAATTTATCTGCCCCTCTGCACCTTTGTTTATTTCTCTTCCATATTATTTGGGTATTTGTGTCTTGTGATCATTGTGCCTCCAAGGCATTTATCCTAGAGACTCCTAGGCCTTCATCCTTAGTTTCTGTTAGGAATAATTACTCCACCTCGTCACTGCCGAGTCAGTCCTCCACCGAGTCCCTATACCGACTCTAATTCTGGTCCATCGAGCCCACATTCTGATTTCAAACTTGGTTCCCCTCTTCCTCATTATCCCACCATGTCAAGTGGAAATGCAGGTACTGCTCCTAATTCTCTTGGTAGCCTCAGACCTAACTCTGGAGTTGATAGTAGTGGAACCAATATTAAAACCATCCTGGCTACTCCCTTGCTACCTTTTATGGCAGGTTTGAGCCTTCCTAATTTTATCCAGTTAATCAATGACCCTATACACCATGATCCAGGTTGGCCTATTATGCCAACTAAGCTTCCTTATGAAATCCATAAGTTTGAAGGAAACGCTGGAGAGGACCCTACTAATCACGTCCGCTCCTTCCACATGTGGTGTTCATCCAATTCCATCACTAATGACTCTATCCATCTTCGGTTATTTGAGTGCACACTCACTGGAGACGCTGCAAAGTGGTATGTTGACTAGGCCTCTACCTCTCATTCCACTTTTGCGACTCTTGCTAAAGCATTTCTATCCTACTTCTAGTTACCTCTCTGATATGATATCGCCCGTGCAGCACCCACGATCATGCAACATCGCCCGTGCAGCACCCACGATCGTTCTGTTCTTCCGCTCAGCCACCCCGTTCTGCTGTGGGTTATGGGGTGCGATGAGCTCTCTCCGAATCCCTTCTGCGCTGCAGAACTCCTTGAATTCAGTCGAGATGAATTCACCACCATTATCACTCCTTAGAGCAATCACCTTCTTCCCCGACTCCTTCTCGACCAGTGCTTTAAACTCACAGAACTTCGCGAATGTATCGCTCTTCTTCTGCATGAAGAAGATCCAGCACTTTCGAGAGAAATCATCAACAAAGATCACATAATACTTGTGCTTTGCTGTCAAAGCAACTGAGAAAGGACCACACACGTCCGTGTGAACTCTCTCAAGGATCGTCGTGGCGCGACTATCCTTCTCGTGAAAGGTGGCTTTCACATACTTCCCTAAAGTACACCCCTTGCACTGATCTGACTGCGCAAGGGTGCCCTTAGGAAGTCCAGTAGAAATCTGCTGCAGAATCTTCAAGGCTCCATGGTGAAGATGGCCCAATCTCCTGTGCCATAGTTCGCCCTCATCATCCCGCCTCACCACATCTCCAGCCTTGCATGCCATAGCTGCGCAGTCATCTACCTGCAACTGATAAAGGTTCTGAGTTCGAACCCCTATCTTCCGGGTCTCCCCAGTAGTCTTACTGCGTAGGAAAGCTTTTCCTTCGCTGAAGACCACATCATACCCCTTATCCTCCAACATCGCTACCGAAATCAGGTTCTTCTTCAATCCAGGTACATGCATGACATCCTTTAAGACAAAGGGTTTACCAGACTCCCTCTGAAAGGATACGGTACCGATACCAGTCGCACCGTATCTACCGTCATCGCCCATCTCGATGTGCATACCCAAATCCTTGTCCTCCAGATCTGAGAACAACTCCCGATCTCCCGTCATATGAAATGACGCACCGCTGTCCAAGAACCACACCGATCCCATCACACTTGAAACCAAGCATGCAATCAGTGAAACTTTGACAGCCACCCCCACACTTCCCAGCTCATCTCTGCACTGAGTGAACTTCGTGAGGTATTTGGCGATGCTGTCGCCCTTCTCCATCTTGATGTTCCTGAGCTTATCTTTGATCGCCAGCTTCCTTTGGTCACTCTTACTCTGGAATAGATCCGTCAAAGCTTTCCACATTAAATATGGAGTAGCCTTACCATGAAGGCTGGATACAATATGATCCTTGACGCCCTCCAACAAGATCCTTCGACATTTCGCGATCTTCTTTTGCCATGCATCGACCAAAGCTGCATCAGTGGGCTTTGGGACATCCGCATCCACGAACTCCTTCAGACCATTATCTTCTAACACTGCTTCCATGCGATCCTTCCATGCAACATAATTCGAACTGCCTTCAAGAGCATATTCGAGTCTCAAACCATTGAAAGAAGACATCTTTCAACACCGGCACCAAGAAGAACAACCTTCTGCAAAATTCGAATTCCAAACTCCAAGCTCTATCGCTTCCGATCTATACTTGAAAACAAATTATTTCCAAATCAGAGATTGACTGCAAAGGGCATTCACCAGATCTTTCACCTTACAAAGAAGGATGAATATTCGGGAGGCTACCTGGCCCGCATGCAGACTCTGTCCGAGGAAATAAGTTTGCAATCACCGTAATAGACTTCGACAATTAATCTCGCTCTGATACCATGTAGAAATTAGCTGAATAAATCATTTATTCACTGAAGATTAACCTGGTCATATATCAATTTCGAATTGCATACATAACACATAACCTTCTTCTACAATTAATTGTCACATGCGGAAATAACAGAAGCAATCTCACATCAATTCAATCACACATTAACTCAGTATGTATGGGGAAAGCCTATAGCCGAAAACCCCGCAGCTATTGTGTATATTATAATGGAGAAATCATGTAACAATCATAGTACAAAAACTCTTCACAAGCTCTCATGCACTACCTCCCATGCTACACACTATCAAGCCAGATCTAGCAAATCACTTGCTCCAATCCTTAGCCACTTGATAGCCAACCTTGATTGCGTATTTCAAAGCTATGGGATGGCCTCTTTATATAGATAAACCACCAGCCTAAAATTTGCAATACTCATAGCTTACTCCACCTATCTATGTGTTGCAAATAGCAACAGTATAGTTACAACTGATAGCTAACTCTACCCTTTCATCTATCTCTTTCACTGGTCTTCACCGAACTGATCATGCACTGTAGTGAACTGAAGTGTTCTTGAGTTGACTAATGAGTTAATATTTAGTAAATTAAATATTATTTAATTTACTCCACTCATATCTAATCGATTAGCTAGTTAACTAATCTCAACTAGTTCAACTAAAACAAACAGAACATAACTCCACTAGCTGTCTCATTAACTCCACCAAACTTTTGCCACCGAAGTCCTAACTGAAGTCAACCATGCATGTGCTCACCAAACCCTTGGGAATAGCATAATTCCTTTGTCAGATGCATGAGCCACTTCCAAGGCTCGAACTGAAGTGCTCCAAGAGAGTAAACTGAAGTTTATAGTCCAAATATTATTAAGGGTAAATAATATTTGACTTCCATATTTTTAGGAGATCAGTCTAAAAATAGCCCGGGTCCTAAAAATAAGGGTCTCATATATTTTTACCGACATGTCGCATACTTTAAGAATCTCCAAGTAGAATTCCCAAATTATGCTCCGTATGTCTAAAAATAGACATAGTCTAAAAATAGACTTTGCGCCAGAATTTGCCTGCGGGCCCACTTAGTGAAGGCGACTTCATTTCACTAAGCTCCATCATCTTGCCGCATTCTCAACACTCCCTCTCAGCAAGATATGGATTATCTGCAATCCCTATCCTGCCTCTGTGGAATTCGAACTTGCTCCTGGTGAGCGCCTTCGTCAGGATGTCGGCATCCCGATCCTCCGTGGGAACATATGAAAGCATCATGATCCTCCGCTGAACACAATCTCTGATGTGATGGTACCTGATGTCGATATGTTTGGACCTATCATGAAATACCGGATTAGCCGAGAGCTTGATGCAGCTCTGGTTATCACAGTAGATCACTGTAGGCTCCAAATGCAACCTGAACAATCCTGCGAGGATATTCCTCATCCAAATAGCCTCGCATGCAGCCAAGCTAGCTGCCATGTACTTACCGCTGAACCGAGTGCCACTTGACCGTCTCGCCGTACTGTGAAACCGCTCGTCGACCCACGTCGAAAACCTCCGGTGGCGTTCTTCCGTCCGTTGCCCTCGTCTTAACTGCATCAAAGGAAACCAAACAAAGCTTCACTCCATCCTCCTGTCTGTACCATAGACCATATCCCGATGTGCCTCTGATATAGCGCAATACATGCTTGCCCGCCTTCCAAAAGAGCTTGGTAGGCTTCCTCCCATGCTACACACTATCAAGCTAGATCTAGCAAATCACTTGCTCCAATCCTTAGCCACTTGATAGCCAACCTTGATTGCGTATTTCAAAGCTATGGGATGGCCTCTTTATATAGATAACCCACCAGCCTAAACTTTGCAATACTCATAGCTTACTCCACCTATCTATGTGTTGCAAATAGCAACAAGATAGTCAATAACCGATAAATAACTCACCTTTCATCTATCTTCTTTTCACTCTACTCACCAACTGATCATGCACCTAGGTGAATCAAGTGTTCTGAGTTTACCAATGAGTTAATAATTAATGAATTAAATAATATTTAATTCAATCCACTCATATCTAAATTTTTGATTAGCTAGTTAACTAATCCCAACTAGTTCAACTAAAATAAATAACACAAATCCACTATTTGTCCCAACTCAAAACTCTCCAAAACTTCACACCTAAGTCTAATCAAGTAAACCATGCAAGATGCCATCAAACCCTAGGAACCACGTGATTCCTTGTGTCAGTTGCATGAGCCACCTCCATGACTCAAACTGAAGTGCGCGAAGAGAGTAAACTGCTGTTTATAGTCAAAATATTATTAAGGGTAAATAATATTTGACTTCCATATTTTTAGGAGATCAGTCTAAAAATAGCCCGGGTCCTAAAAATTAGGGTCTCATCTATTTTTACCAACATGTCGCATACTTCAAGAATCTCCAAGTAGAATTCCCAAATTATGCTCCGTATGTCTAAAAATAGACATAGTCTAAAAATAGACTTTGCGCCAGAATTTGCCTGCGGGCCCACTTAGTGAAGGCGACTTCATTCCACTAAGCTCCATCATCTTGCTGCATTCTCAACATTTTTTACTAGACCAACAACTGTCATACACCAAGTCTAACATCACAAGTTGACAAGACCTATTGTCTCAAGTACCTCTAGTTCTGAATTACCAACTAAGGAAAAATGCACTACAAAACATTACAATGCTTTCCATACAAAAGTACAGTTATCCCATCAAACAGTCACCCACTGATTTTGCATTGGGGCAATAGTACCCATTACTGAGTAACACCTGGACAAGGACTGGGTAACACCTGCACAAAAATAGGTGAAATGTGTGTCAGCCATATGTACATGTCTGTTTAACCATTCAGCCTATTGAAGACATTAAATGACACCATTCAATTCAAGAAATAGTTCACCCAAACCTTTCATTTCAAGAATTAAACACAACAACCCTTTCAATTCAGGAATTAAATTCATGAAAGCATTTCAATTCAGGAATTAAATTCAGGAAAGCCAGGAAAGCACAAGGATCAACCATGAAAGCTTATCAACCATTGGATCATGTACAAATCAATCCACACCATAGAATTAAATTTGGGAGATGGCAATCCATGCCAATCTTCCCTACAAATTAAATTCTAGATCATAAAACTATAAAACATCAACTCTTACTGCATCTGAAGCATTCACTATAATCTTAAGCTACTGCTGAGATAAATTCAAATTTTTCAGACAGTGTTCCATTCATTTAGTAGACATAAAATCGTTTTCAGAAAGTGAGTTTTCAGACCGTGAGTTTCCATTTTGCAGACATACAATTGTTTTCAGATAGTGTTCCAGACATACATACAGAGTGTGCTTAGTGTTATATTTCAGACAAAGTGTGTGCAAAGTGTTACATTCATTCACTTCATCCAGATAGAGTGTGCTCAGTGTTACATTCTAGACTGAGTGTGTGCACATTGTTACATTCATTCTCTTCATCAGTTTCTGGAGCGTTGCTGGAGACATACAGGTATTTCATTGTTCTATAGTTGAGAAACTATGTTAAGTTTATAAGAAAATCACGTAGAGTTATGTTTATGAGTAAAATATTTCAAGAAATTGTTCCTAACACACAGTCCCCTAAGAACAGTGCCCTTTAAATTTATAAGAAGGGCAACCTACTAAATACATAGGAAAAGTGCTCATGTGCCATTGAACCCACCGTATAAGTCGTCATTGTTTTAACAAAAAATGGGAAGCAAATTGGGCATAGGGTTTTCCTAAGAAAAATAAAGGATTCTGAGTTGGGCGTTGAAAGCTAAGGCAGATTGGCACAGTACATCAATTTGTGTGGAGCAAATGTAGTTGTCAGCGTTCAGGCTTTAGAGGCATAGGAGGCAATAGAATACGGTATCAATTTTTAAGCTTAAAATCTAGTTGCCTACAGTATAAATGTAGTTGCCTCGTTCAGGCTTGGAGGCATATGAGGCAATAGAAAACAGTATCAATTTTTAAGCTTAAAATATAGTTTCCTACAATATAAATGTAGTTGCCTCCTCCTTTTGTTGTGCTTATTAACTAAATTGGATATTGACTTTATATTCAATAAAATCTTCAATAAATAGTTCCAACACACAATCCATTTCCAAAGATAAGTCCATGTTAAAACATGCACTTACTGATTTTAGACAAGTCCATGTAGCTAACAGCCATAAATAGCTCCAAAACACAATCCATGTCCAAAGATAAGTCCATGTTAAAATAGGCACTTACTGATTTTAGACAAGTCCATGTAGCTAACATCCATGTAGGTATCACATATCTTTCTCATGCTAATATTACAAGCAATACATAGTTGAAATACAATATAATGAAAAATTAATTCACAATAACAATGTAATTCAAATTCAACTGTTCAAGTAAACCAGGTCTGTTCCACTTCAATGTCAATTAATTCACAACAAAGCCCTGAATATTTCATGTTGTTAGCTCAGTAATATTTGAATTCATACATAATTATAGTTTACTCTATACAGTTGTGATGTAATACTTAAAAAATTTCTTAACGATGTTGGAAATTGCAAGTTGTTGTAGCCATGCCAAGAGTTTCTATTGTAGATCGGATAAGGAACAGGAGGCGAGGGAGAAGGGGGGCCAAACTGCAGATAAGTTCATCAGATGAGGATGTCAATGCTCCCAATGCTCCCAAAAATGTAGTTGAAAAGGACCCTGTGGTAGCAAATCATACCAGCCCACCATCAGCCACAGAGCCACCTTCAACCATAGTACAAGGCGCAAGTTCAACAAATAAAATCAGTGCCATCAGAGGCTGGACAAAGCAATACTTGCTCGATGCAATTGATGACATTGAGTTGAAGGGATATTCAATCCGTGCTGCTGCAAAAAAACATGGTATTGTTGCCTCTACCATACATTATTGGATAAATGGGTTGACTAATACAAAGCATAGAGGGCCTATTACAGTTATGACTGAAGAGGAGGAGGATGAGGTGGTCGAGTGGTGTAAGGAGATGGCCCAATTGGGACATGGGTTAGAGCTTATGCAACTTAAATCCACTGTAGCTCAAATCTGTCAAGGGAGGCCAAACCCCTTTAAAGATGGTTTTCTTGGTAAGTCATGGTGGAGTGGGTTTAAGAAGAGGCATCCAGGCCTTGTGTTACGTACAACGGAGGCCTTGACAGAGACTGGGCTTTAAATATACGCCCTGCAATTGTTTACAAATTCTATAACACTCTTTTTGCTGCATATGACCAACACTCATATGCCCCAGACCATATATGGAACTGTGATGAAACAGGCTTACAGGCAGGAAGAAATTGTGGTATGCGAGTAATTGCCTAGAGAGGGAGTAGAAATGTCCCTAAGATATTGCCTAAGAGCAGAGAGTGGATCGCAATTCTTGCCTGTGTCAATGCAATTGGTTCATCAATACCAGGATTTTATCTATTTAAAGGTAAAACTCAACTAAAAAATTATATACAAAATTATGAACCAGGGGCATGCATGGCTGCACATCCACATGCATGGATGACAAAGGAACTGTTCCTGAATTGGCTTTGCCACTTTGCTGCTTCTGTACCCGGTGGTGTCTCGCCTAAAAGTAGGCACTTACTGATTTTAGATGGCCATGGAAGCCACGTGGCTGTGCAGACAATTGAGGAGGCCAATAAGTTGGGCATTGACCTATTAACATTGCCAGCTCATACCACTCATAGATTGCAGCCCCTTGATGTGAGCGTGTTTGGGCCTTTCAAGAACTATTTCAGGGTCGAGCGAGCTTCATGGATGACAAAGAATCCAAGGGTGGAAGTAAATAGGTTTTAGCTAGCTGAGCTTGCAAGTAAAGCATTTAAAAGGGCTCTCATACCTTCTAATATCAAGGCTGGATTTAGGAGGACTGGTATATGGCCACTCAATTTTGATGCTCTTATGCATGATACCAATTGTAGCCAAGCATTTGAAGTGGAAGAGCATGTTGGTGCCCAAGAAGATGTAGCTGCTGCTGAAGGTATAATGTCCCTTTCTGAAGGGTTGTTTTGTGGTGTCGATGATGTTGAGAATGTCAGTGAGACACAGTTTAGTCATGAACCAACTAACAATATCAATGAGGCTACGACACCCACTGATGCAGCTGACCATGAGCAATTGACCATGCCAACCCAAGTAAGTGCACCATCATGGCTGGCAGAGGTCGTGATGAATATCACTGGAAATAATGTATCTACCACCAATGAGGATGAAAGCATGGACATGCCTTCACAACCATCAGGGTTGAACACCGAACTTGTTCATTATTTTGTGGACAATGGATCACTGGAAGAGGAGCCTATTCAGCATGAAGTACCTGAAGAAGACAACAACGGGGACCAACCAGTGGTCCCAGAAGATGAAATCCAAGTGCCAGGTCCGGAGGAGCATGGGGCAACAGAAAAGCAGAGATTACTTGGTGCATTCCTAAAGCTACCAGTAGAGAGAGTGAAGGCCTCATCAAGGAACTCAACATCAGATTATCTTTGTTTAGGGAGGATTTCACAATTGCTCACATCTGAAGATTATATGAATTTAATGTTCGAGTCTGAATGTAAGAAGAATGAAATTCAGGAAGCTAAAAAGAGAAAGAAGGAGTTAACCACTGAAAAGAGGGTTGCAAGGATTGCAACAACAGAAGCTCGAGCAAAGGAAAGGTTGGAAAGAAAAAAAGCAAGGGAAGATAAGGAACATCAAAAGAAATTCGCAAGGCAAGAGAGAGAGGCAAGAAAGGTTTAGAAAGAGTTGGAAAAAGGAGGAGGGGTGACAAGCAGAGAAGACAATGGTTCAAGCCAGTTTGAGGCAAATAGGTTGATGTCTAACACGCTAGACCACATTGCAAATTAGAAACCATCATTCAAAGACTTGATTAACATCCAAGTCCCCAGCTATCAGGCAGGGGTTAGGCCCACCTCTTATACCCCTACTAGTGCAGGTTTGAATCCTAACTGTGTCTATATGACACCTGCAGTCAGTGCTGGGGTTAGTAACACAAGTGGAAATTTGGGCTACTCAGTCCCACCATGGCTATATGGAGCAAATTGGAGTCAACCATATGCCAACATTCAGGCACATCCTAATCATCGAATGTTGGGCAGTCCACCAGAATTGGGTAAGGAAGTCAACTCAACAATTTTTGGCAATGCAGGAAATGGAAGCCATCAAGCATAGGGGTGCCATGACTTAATTTTTGTAACCACAAGACACTATGATTTTGGTAAGGATCAAATAGGTTTGCTAATGATAGCATCCATGGATGTTTGGGAAGCTACAAAAAATTTCAAATTAGTATGTATAAAACAATGTCAAGCTACAAACAGTTTCAAATTAGTATGTATAAAACAATGTCTGAATCCTACAAGTTTGTTAATATGTTGAAGTTATAGCCTTAGCCTATATCAAATTTTTTATGAAGTTATATATCAAACATTTTATAATTCCTACATATCAAACAGTTTCTAAATCCTACAATTTTTTTAATCTGTTGAAGTTATAGCCTTAGCCTATATCAGATTTTTTATGAAGTTATATATCAAACAGTTTCTAATTCCTATATATCAAACAGTTTCTAATTCCTACAAGTTTGTTAATATGTTGGAGTTATAGCCTTAGCCTCAGTGTCTAACTTGCTCACTTGCAAAGGCATAATACCAATCATCAATCACACGCTTGCCCATATGGTTGAAAAGTGTCGTACATGTTTTCGATCGGTCCTATGTGGCATGGGGGCCAGTCATTGCTGAGGTGTCCAATGACTGACCCCTCTCCCCTAAAAGTTTCAAATTATCACCCCGTTCTCATTCTCCATGCCATGTGGGGGCTTCAATGCAGGAGGTGAAAATTACTTGATAACTTCATCAATAAAAATCACAGAATAAAGGAGGATACTCTGAACAAAGAAACTGAATTCATAAGCAAAAAAGGTCTATGACACCAAATTCCAACTTGGATTTTGGCCCATTGCCCCACTCTGAAAATGTGTCTTGCAATTAGAACAACCCTGATTGAATGATCCTACCTAAACCTCAATACATTTCTCTTAGACTAAGCATAGGTAGATGCAGTCATTTTAGATGTAGCGATAATATATGGAATATTTGTTGCTGCAATAATGGATGCATTAATAACAGGTGGAGCACTGGGTTGAAAAACCTGCTTTGAGGCAATTATTGACGTTAGGGAGGATGTAGTTGCAAAAATAATTGATGCAGCTACCATAATGACATGCGACGGTCATGAGAGCATGGCACTACTAAACCGCATGTAGCCCTTCATCAATCCCACAATTCCTTTGTTGACACAGTCACCATCGATGTATTGCAATCCTATTTTTGAGAAAGTAGATGAATATCAATACATTTCTCTTAGACTGTACATAGGTAAGCTTTAGGTGATAAACAATGATATGTACCCTATCACAATCTTCTAAGTATTTGAAGACCTGTCCAACTGTTCCTGATCATATCCAAAATGGGTTTTGATAGTATAAGAATATATGTTGAAACTGTATGATACATGTGCAAAATGATTAATGGGTCCTTCCCAACCAACTCTGAGTCTTGGTATGCATCTCTAATAAAGACAGAATCTATGTCTCATTCAAAGCAACATATATATATCTCTCGATGCCTGATAAGAATTGCCCTTATCCTCTTAGAAATTTTTTATTTCTTTTCTATTGCTAGGCTCAAAAGTTCATAAACAACAGCATATGAATGCTGCTCTGCCTCCATATAAGGTAGATTCAAGTCCTTGGAATCAAAATAGAAGGAAATAAATGGCATTTCCTTGAAGGTTTGTAGCCTTACCCAGAATGTTTTGGCAAGCATACCCTCTTGAACTTTAGAGACCTGTCAATTATCCAATTTTATTTTCTGTATTTTTTTTCGCAAGCTTCTTCCTCAGTTCACTCAACATGATTACGTGAATATAATGATCAATATTGTTACCAGAGAATTTGTAGAAAACTTTTGGGGGAAATTCTTACACTAAACAATAAAGCTTTCTTCCTCATCTCACTCAATATGATTAAGTGAATACAATAAGAAATATTATTACCATATAATTTGTAGAAAACGTTTGGGGGATATTCTTACACTAAACAATAAAGCCTTCTTCCTTAGCTCACTCAAAAATATTAAGTGAATACAATGATCAATATTATTACCAGAGAATTTTTATAAAACGTTTGGGGGACATTCTGACACTAAACAATAATCACACCTCAGTTAACAATATAATTTCATAGATTGAATGATTTATATATTTGTAAGTGGGTAAAGTTTTGTTTCAATTTATAATTTCATATAGAAGTTGTTTTCTTCCTCTTGCAAGCGGGTTTGGAATGAAGAAATAGATAAATCTCGGCATAATGACCACCTCCGTTGTTACTGTCCCCCAGGGTAGTTATTCTACCACTGCTAAGGTGGAGTAGGTATCTAGGTGCAAAGTTTTAGGTTGTGAAAATTACTTGCTAACTTCATCAATAAAAATCACTGAATAAAGGAGGATACTCTCAACAAAGAAACTGAATTCATAAGCAAAAAAGGTCCATGACACCAAATTCCAACTTGGATTTTGGCCCATTGCCCCACTCTAAAAATGTGTCTTGCAATGAGAACAACCCTGATTGAATGATCCTACCTCTTAATTTATTAAAAATAAGTGGATTATAAAAATCATAACTGCAAACCAATGATACCCTGAACAATCAACAGAGGGTGTGAACAAAGAAATTGAATTCAACATTATTAACAACACAATATGAGAATTTAGACAACATTATTAACAACACGGTATGAGAAAATGTCATGAAATTAATTGAAAACATGTACAGAATATAAAACATTATTAACATACTTGGCTCTATGGTCGTTATACCTCGGCTCTGTGGTGGTTATACCAATATTTAAACATCAAAATATCAATTCACAGAAAACCATAAACCCTAAACCCTATATCTCAATTTACACAAATTGATTTTAATTAACACAAAAACCCTACCCTAAACCTCAATATTACTAACAAAGTATGAGAAAATGACATAAACCCTAAACCCTATATCTCAATTTATGACAGTATGAGAAAATGCCACCATTATTAATAATACAGTATGAGAATTTAGACAACATTATTAACAACACAGTATGAGAAAATGTCATGAAATTAATTGAAAACATGTACAGAATATAAAACATTATTAACATACTCGGCTCTGTGGTGGTTATACCTCAGCTCTGTGGTGCTTACACCAATATTTAAACATCAAAATATCAATTTAAAGAACACCATAAACCCTAAACCCTATATCTCAATTTACAAATATTTCTTTTAATTAACACAAAAACCCTACCCTAAACCTCAACATTACTAACACAGTATGAGAAAATGACAAAAACCCTAAACTCTGTATCTCAATTTACAGATATTCCTTCTAATTAAGACAAAAAAACCCTTCCCTAAACCTCAACATTACTAACACAATATGAGAAAATGACATAAACCCTAAACCCTGTATCTCAATTTACAGAGATTCCTTCTAATTAACACAGAAACCCTACCCTAAACCTCAACATTACTAACACAGTATGAGAAAACATGTACATAATATAAAACAGTTATACCTCGACTCTCAGCTCTGTGGTGGATAAAAATATTTAAACATTTACAGAAAAACCAGAAAATTTACTTTAAATATTTACAGAAAACCATAAACCCTATACCTGGAACCTCAATTTACAAAGATAATTTTAATTAACACCAAAAAACAGACAATTTACTTTAAACATTTACAGAAAACCATAAACCCTAAACCCAGAATCTCAATTTACACATTCTTTTAATTAACACAAAAAATCAGACAATTTACTTTAAACATTTACAGAAAACCATAAACCCTAAACCCAAAATCTCAATTGACACAAATTCTTTTAATTAACACATAAAATCACAAAATTACCAATTTACTTTAAACATTTACAGAAAACGATAAACCCTAAACCGAGAATCTCAATTTACACAAATTATTTTAATTAACACAAACAATAAGAAAATTACCAATTTACTTTAAACATTTACAGAAAACCATAAACCCAAAACCCTGTATCTCAATTTATTCAGATTATTTTAATTAACACAAAAAACCAGACAGACAATTTACAGAAAATCCAAGTGTTTAAAAACATAGTAAAATACAGTAAAGAAGCTGAACAAATAACATATCCTTCAGGTTAAATGTGTTTACAAACACATACATATGACTGGTAGGATAGAGTACTACCTTAAGACTGCTCTCCTCGAATTCCTCTCCCTCCTGGCCTTCCTCCTTGCTAAATGCATTGTCCTCCTTGCCTTGCCAACCAACTGCATTGTCCTTGGCCTCTGCATTGACCTGCAAACAATGAAAAAACCCAATCATTCACAGAGCACAAATGTTAAACAACATGCAAAAACACTAAAAAAAAACTAAAACCAATAGGGAAACGCATCTGAAAGCACAATTCACAACATCCAGAGCTGAAAAATGCACCTGAAAACACAATTCGGAGTATACAGATCTGTAACCCACGCAACACCGAACGCAAGTAAAACCACCACAGAGTCAAGGTAAAAACACCACAGAGCCGAGGTATGACCACCACAAAGCCGAGGTATGACCACCACCACCACAAAGCCGAGGTATGCCCACTAGAGAGCCGAGTAAAACCACCACAGAGCCGAGTTAAAACCACCACAGGGCTGAGCCGAGTAAAACCACCACAGAGCCGAATAAAACCACCATAGAGCCGAGGTATGACCACCACAGAGTCGAGGTATGGCCACGACAGAGCCGAAGTATGACCACCACAGAGCCGAGCATAACCGCCACAGAGCCGATTCAAACCAGCACAGTGCCGAGGTATGACCATCACAGAGCCGAGGTATGACCACCACAGAGCTGAGTATAACCACCACAGAGACGTTTAAAACCACCACAGAGCCGAGTATAACAACGACAGAGCCGAGGTATAACAACGACATAGCCGAGAGTAAGTAACACAAAGCCGAGCATATCCACTAAAGAGCCGAGGTATAACAACATAGAGCCAAGGTATATCCACCACAGTGCCAAGGTTAAACCACCACAGAGTCGAGGGTTAACGAACACAGAACTGAGACATAACAACCATAGAGCCGAGGGAATGGCAGTTATGTATGCCACCGCAGTCGAACCAGGACCAGGAGAGCTCGAGCCAGGAGGGCACATGAGCCATAAGGAGGGATGAAGCGCACGAAGGGTGGTGGTGGAGGCGTTAACCATGGATGCTATATTGTGCAAAAGTCGGAGCCAAAAACGGATAGCAAGCAGACCCGAAGCAAAAAACCATTCTTCCTCGAGAAGCCTTCGTTTAATGGTGGGAGATGACTGGTTCAATAGGTTTGTGACCGGTTTTACCGGTGGACAGTACCCGACACACGATGCTCCACATGGCTGACGCTTGTCATACATGCTTGGGATTGGTCCTACGTGGTAGGGGGCCAGTCATTGCTGAGGTGTCCAATGACTGACCCCTCTCCCCTAGTTATTATATATCAAGTCGAAAGGAATGCAATTAATTACTGAAAAGTCATTGTTGCATGTAGGTAGATATTGCAATAACTATTGTATTTTCCTAATTTCAAATGAAAATACCTGCATGTACGTATGGAGGTGTGTTTACTAATAAAAAGGTTATGCATTAATCCTCTAGCTAAGCACCCATTAATTTGTAATTACACTTAATTGATGTCACGAGATGATAGCCATATTTAAATGATTATGCATGAGGGAGTTGTGATGAGAAGGAGCTATGGCTGTCATTTGAACGAACAAATTTAGTGTTAAAACATTTTGAGATTGAGTGTAAGTTGTCAAATGTTGACGTTGCAGAATAAGGTGTTGACACATTAATGTCTATATGGTAACACATGGCAGTATCTAATAGGGCCATGTGGCCATGTGGGGGGATGGAAATTCATGTGGAATCACTAGCCACATCACCGTCGGGGAATTCCCTTGCTCGAAGTTATGTTTGACCATTAAAAATGGTTGGGGTCTGCAAACTAATCGATGTTAAGAGACAAAAAAAAATATTCAATGGAATTTGATGAAATTTTTTATGTCCTTTCATGCGACTACGTGGAATACTTCTAGTACCTGAAAGGGTGAGGTGTGATTGACGTAAAAATAAAACGAGAAATTATATTGTCCTATGATGGAAATTTTATATCACGTCGTGAAGTTTTATAAATTGTGTTTGTTAAGTGCATACCATGAGCATGAGACAATGAAATTTTCAACTATTTAAGCAACCCTTCAAAACTTATCCATTTTATTTTTTTCATTGTTTTACAAAAGGGTTTGTGCATGAACTATGTACAAGATGGAAAGAAAATAAATTTTTTGAAGGAAGAAAAAGATGTAAAAGGAAGGAAAATGTATGAAATACCAAATAAAAGGGTACCCATTTTATTATGGATTAAATACAAAATGGGGTTGTTTTACCACAACTTGGCATTGGGAAGTAAGTTGATCAAGTGGAGTAAAGAGATATTTACTTATGAATATCCCATATAGGTGTATAGGCTAATTGTATATGGAGTTAAGTAATTTCAGAGTAAAGATAATTAAAATATATTGTTAAAATATTTATACATAAGAAGTCAATATAAAAATTAGAATATGAGGTGGAATGTGCAAAGGATGATTGTTCAATAGATGATTCATAATCAAAATAATTAAATATAATATACAACTTATCGATTATAATTATAAAAGGAATTTTATTGGTTAATGTATGATGAAATTAGTTCTAATATTTTCATACCTTGCCCCCATTTTTTTTGTAACACTTATTTGCTCATGGCATATTCTGCCACGTATGAAACATTTACTTGTTTTGTTTGGTTTGGTCTATTTCTTAAATGAAACTTTTTTACGAAAGGAATACCAAGGCTTGGAGTTGAACTTATTTTTATTTCATTTTCCTAAAGAGAATGAAAATGACTAGGACAATATAAATGCTTTGGCTTTGGCTTAAAATGACCATAATTTTCTAGTAATTAGTTGTAGCGAGGTTGGTTGATGAATTTTGAATGGTTGTTGAGTTGTTTAGAAACCTTGCACTTTATGCATGTCTACAACAATTTTTTTCTCTCTCTCTCTTGATGTAGACTCACAAGAGAGTAATCTTCAAAATTTTCCATTCTTATTCAAATATTTTCCTCACAAGTTCAGGAACGATCCTTGGCCATGATGCAACACACTATATTTCAAATATAGGATAATATAGGATTTTCTCCATCTCCATATCTTTATAACAATTCTGGCATGATGCATTTGTATTCATGCCTTAAGTAAAGATCACATACTCTTTCATAAATAAATATATTAGCATATTAGCTTTTATCTAGTTCGATGTCACCATAGAATCTTGTACTAACAACCTTGACTAGGTTTCTTAGTGGCAATGGGTCTCCTAGTACTACACCTTCCCTGAGGATATTTTCTCAATGTTCCTGGGGTATCTATGTCCACCAATGGGTCGAGTGACCTGTGAATCCCCAAGTTAGCCATGTAGTTGACTCACTGAAGGATAATTTATTATTAAATAGGCCTCTCTAGGCTCTTGTCCATGCTTCCCATGCATGTAGTGCTTTCATGATTTCTATAGGGTATTTACAATTGAATTCAAAGATAGGTCGTAAGTCACTAAGATTTGAAATGGTGGGATTTTTTTTAGTATCAACAAGCTCTGGAGGAGGCATTCATATTTTATTAGAGGATGATGGGGTGAGCATATCAATGAGCTAGTATCGCATATATTAATTTGTATGGTCATTGACCATGATATCCGAGATTGTTTCTTTAATTTCCATCCACTTATGTTGTAATGAAGATACAATTCTTTATGCTTTGGCCACTTGGGATTGTTTGTTTATGAATTATAAGTATTCCATTTCACTATCCATATCTTCTTCAATATTTACAACTTTAAGGACTAGGTTAGGAGATATTTATTTGTTTGCCCAAAATTTTTGAGGCCCATGCTCATCATCTCTGTACATGAAGGGAAGAGGTGAAGGAGGTATCACATCGTATTTTATCTCTTCAATAACTTCTAGCTTAAGAGTGCGAGAAAAACAAGTTGCGACTGTGGTATCTTTACTAGATGATCATGATTTACCTTTATGCATCCCTTCATGAATTGTATAGATATGTTATTTCATCGTTAATATATCTCTAGCTAAATCAACAACATTTTGATGTGGAAAAGATAATTGGTAATTGCAATAATTCAATTGATTTTTCTCCATGGAGATATCCTCCTCTTGTTTCTTTTTATAAGAAAGGAATTTATTCTCAATTTGCATGTTCTGGTCAGACATAGTGAGTTGACTATTATTAGGAGGTAATCCTCTTTCAGAAAGCTTCCTAGGATCGATACTAGACCCTTTTCTCTTAGGAGAAATCATTAAATCATTTTGATTATTGGGTTAGTAGAATCTATATAATATTTACACTCTGAAAGGGATGTGCTAGTTGATTCAAAGCTAGTAATTTTACCTTTCTCATTGTGGAATAAACTTGGTGGTATCTTTATTCATCCCTTCTTATGTGAAGGATATGTTTTCTACAGTTTTGTAGGTTATTTCACTTCCTTGATGATCACACAATTCTGCAAAAAAAAAAGTATTTGTCTAGAGGAGGATGAAATAGTTATAGAGATAGATCAAGATAATATTATAACTTCCTGACCAAAGTTAGATGTTCCAATATTTATTCTCTTAGGTTCTTCAAGAGTGTTACTAATTTTCGAGCTTCTCTATTCTTGATTCCATTTAGGTGGTAGTGTGATTGGTGTAAATGCATGCATTATGGGATGCACATTGCCTTATCCTACCACCATGGTTTCATTTGTGAATTGGAAAACATACCTAATCAAATGAGGCAGTGTAGTGGTGACAGAATTAAGGCAGATAGATGTATGGAGTTGGGAGACATGGCATTGACTAGCCATGTTGAAACTATTTAATTGGATATATGTGTGTATGCAAGATTTAATATGTGGGTCGGTCAATTTGAGGAAAAATTTGGGAAACATTGTTGTCCATACTGGACCATTATGTAGAGGGGCCTCAAATCTTGCTATAATGAGTGCATATTTAAAGCTCAAATGACTTGAATAAATAATACAACGAAGACTAGAAATATTTGGGTCTAATAAGAGGGTTGATTGCAAATTAACACCTTTAGAAACACTTCCATACATACCAAAATATTTTCAAGCCAATTTTATATACAAATTTCCCCACATTTATTGATGCATTTTTAAATGTACAATGACATCAATGCTAGTACTCTTGGGCACCACAAGTGCACAATTGAAGCTAAATGATAAATATTACTCCCCCACTTTGTCAATGTAGGATATAAACCTAGAAATAATCATTGGGGGTGCATTGATGTATTATAAGATCATTGATTCATGTATTTTTAAATTTACAAATTTCCTGCTTTTGTTAATCCTCTTATGGATTTAAGGAAGTACCCTTATCAGTGCTCTCTAATATCATTAGTACACAATATTTGTATGTATGAAATAAATGTTTTCCATCTTGTTGGTTCATTTTGTAATGTATATACATGATATTTACAGTGCATCATAACTTACAAGTCATACCCTAGTGGTGTCAATGATCATATGCAACTAGAACAATGCTTGATAATAAAAATAATACAATTTTTATCCACATTCCATTGTGATAAGTTTTAATACAGAGAGTTAGTTACAATGGGTTTATTATTACTCTGCATTGTTGATAGTGCACTAATTATTACTCCACACCACTTATGACATATCTAATATTCAAGGGCACTAGTGTGTTTTACACATTGTTTTTGGTAAAAAAATCTAAACATTGTTTTTGGTAAAAAAATCCAATTTCAAATTTTAATAATATTAAAGTGGAAATTTATTATATATTATACGTGCACACACACAAGTGTGTGTGTGTGTTTTCCATATATAATTTTTATGTGAATAAAAAATATTAAAGATGAAGACATCTACATCATTAGGTTGGCTCATACACCTTCGTAAATGAGTAGGAGGACCAAGAGAGGGAGAGGGATATTTATCATCACCCTAACACAACATAGAATTGTGTCGTTTTGAGAAGGGTAGTCCTCCTTCAGCTTTATTAATAGGTTACATATATTAATGGGAACAAATGCTTATGGATGTAGCTGATCCATTGATAGAATCATGCTATGTAGGTAATTAGGGTTGACCTTGATTTATGGTACAAATCCATAAATGAGGACATTTTTTTCATTATTATATTGTCTATGAGAGGGGGGTATTTTCCCTAGTTCTTCAATCTCTTTCCTAAAATTGCAAGAGAGAGTCAGTGGGCATTCGAATAGATACATTATTGCATACATCAATAACTCTAGTGACTTCTAGGTTGATAATAGCCATTTGTGTTTCCATGCATTTAATGCAAAGGAGGTTATATGTCATTTTCTTATGGTCATAAAATTATCACACTAAACCTATTACAAGTAATGAATTAGTCACCTATAATATAGTATGTAGATAATTTAGTTTAGAGACCCAAACTAATTAGGTAATTTACCATTTTTTGAAATATTTTTTTTGTTTTAGATTATTGTCATGTGTCATGGGAGGATTGTCTTCTCTTTTGCTTAAAAATTATTTAATTTAGCTTTTTAGAGGTTTTTAGTTACTTGACCGATAGCCAACCGCCTCCCTCCTAGGATCATGACTTTTGTGCATGTGTACATGTTGGGGCACATATTTCCCAAGAGGGGTTAATCATAGTGGTTATGTAATTCAATTAGTTCACATGTATTAGAGTTGTTATCTTTTGATGATGAAATTTTATCTTGTGTAATACCTATATGTTGGATGGGCCAATGAGAATGTTTAGATATCATGTTTAGTCGAGTGAAAGCACTAGGTTCAAGAGGTAATTTTATTGTTGTTTTTTGTCTTATTTATTGCTTGTTATTATAACAATTTGTTTAATTATTTAATTATTGTTGTCTACTATTTTGTATATGTCGGCAAGTATGTTGGGAAGGTGCCTCTCCAAAAGATGAGGAGATGGTTGAGGTTTATGGGCCACCTCGAATGTGGAAACATTGCATGTCACATAGGCTAAATTGTAGATCCGATTTGTAGATGAAAAATCAAATATTTTCATTGGCGACTCACCATAGTGTGTTTCTTGTATGATCTAGGGAGATCACGCGGGGCCTTGAGATTTAATTATATGCTTGAGCCTTCCCTACAATAATATAATTCACATATATTAGGCATTGTACTATCATGTTGATATTGATGTTGTTTTATTTATAAAATATATTCTATGTATGCTAATGATTTATATTATCAATGACTTCTCTATGTAAAAATCAAATTTGAGATGCATCACTCATTTAAATATGAGATGGAATATTTAAAATATTTGACATGAAAATAAGTATAAATCACTAATCTATTCAATTTCTATATATTTAATGGTGAAAAGGTCATCGGTTCGAAACTCCGTGGGAAAAAATATAGCCATGCTAAAGCCTGGTGTGGCCCAGGTAAGGTGCAATTCACATGTGATTTTGATGGCTTAGATGCCCTTGCATCATGAATACTCAAGCCACAAGTTAGGAATGTGTAACAACCCCCTTCCACATTTACCAAAATTCACCAGCCTTTTAGGGTAAACATGAGATGAAGAGTTACTATGACATGGCCTAATGTCCATGCTCCAATTATGGATGTGGGGTTGACAAACTGGCAACTCCCAACATCCATCAGTGCTATAGTAACACTCAAGGGCCAAAGGACCACCCAAGGTGACCATAACCTGATTTGGGTTTGTTTTCACTACCCTAAGCCCACAACTGCATGCATCACAAGGCTTGGGTGTGGTTATATGCATCCAAACACATGCACCACACTACCTCCATGCAGTTATGACCCAGTTCATAGGGTGCAGTCCCAAAATTTGAGCCACTTTTTCAGGCCAACCTCCAGATCGTTTCCCAAAACTACCTTTAACTTCTCAGAATTGTAAATAACTTAATGAAAAGGATTTACATACAAAACTTGAACAAGAACTGACCTAAGGCATGCCTAATACATAACATACATTTCATCAAACACATGGAAAACATGTAAGCTATAGGTCATGAATGCATATCTAATCATATAAGAATGAGATTCATCTGAGAATCACCAAGAAGACTCTATGCCCTCTCCACATATTTGCAATTAAACTTGTTAGTCCATGCATTCATCATTCATTCAATAGATTATCAAAACATGTAAAGAGATATAGATATAATACATCATATAACCAACATATAACTAGCTTATAACAAAATAGAAACCATGGAAAGGAATTCATAAGATAACCATAATAATCAACACATATGATCATAGATCACAATAGGAAAATGTGTCATATTAACATGTGAACATACCAACCAAGTTAGGGAATTCCATGTACCACCTAGTCATAGATAGGGTTGAACTAAATCTATCTTTCAGCCAATCAGCCTTGTGCTATATTCCAAGCATGAATGTAGGATCTCACAGAATAAACCAATAAAAACCAAACCAGGGCTTCCAGAGGCCATACCACCTCAACCCTCAGCCACATTAATTCCACCTCTACGTTCGGACATCACTAACACCAAAAATATTGGTCTCTACCAAAGTTTTCGAGGGCTCCAGGAAATAGATAATTCAACCCACAACCTTCTAGGGCTCCAAAAAATTTGTCCAACACAACTCTAGGGAATAATATCTCAACCCACCAAGAGCTCCAGAGAATTTGTCCCAACCTAGGGTCCAGGAGTAGTAACTCAACCAAAGTTTTTCTAGGGCTTCCAGAGAGTTTGTTCCAACCCACAACCATAAGGAACATGAGCACCAATCAGAAGAAAAACAAGTGGAGAAATACACAACACCATGGTTATCCAGGAAATGGAAAGGCAAGGCTAAAAGCAATGTCAATCCAGGAAATAATCCATGCCAATGACAACACACTAGCATATAATCACATGCATATGCCATGCATCTAGAAATCAACAAGGAAATCACACATGTGACTTGTTACCTGCAAACAAATCTACTTGTAGTTGTTGATCCAACCGTTCGCTTGCACTTCCCTTCTTTCATTTTCCTTCCTTCTCCTAATCAAATGTATTCCAAAGTGCTCCAAAAATGCTCTAAGAATTCCCCAAGAATGCGTCAATATTTCTGTAAGTGTATAAGAGTGTGAGAGAATGAGATAATAGAAGAGAGCCCCAAAACTGAACAAACAAAAGATGGGAATTGATCCTTAGAAGCCTTTTTATCATTGAGGCCTCTATTCTCTTCACTTTCCTTCATTATTCCTTTAATTTCCCTCTCATGCAAATTTGTGACACTTCACCTTCATTTTCTCCTATTTTCATTTATTTCTTAAATAAAATTTCAATTATTTCCACTTTTCCTTTGCCAATTTCCATCACCATTAATTAATCACCTGTGATACCCATCACTATTTTTTTCCCAACATTCAACTCTGAATACATGTCCCGTGACCTTGGTATTATTTTATTTACATGGAAAATCGAACATGGGTTGTTACAAAACCCTCCCTCTTAGTAGAACACTATCCTCAGTGTTATGACACCTATGACCAATAAATCTTTGAAAAAAACACATACTTCCCATGAGGATTTATAACATAGCTCAATGAATTATTTAAAAAGAATAACTACTAAAACCCATGACCAACATGAAAAACATGACAATAATACCGCTTAGTGGATCTTTATAACACAACTCATTCCAGTATCTACCACATCATCCATACATGCATATACATATACCAAAAATTCATTTTCTTGAACCAGAAAATAATGAAGGATATAATGCCTACATTTGATTAGTCATCTCCCATGTAGCTTCATCGGGCCCAAAGTTCTTCCACTACACTTTAAATTGCTCGGTTGCTTGATTTCAAAACATGAGCATCTTTCACAACAAAATGCACTAAGGTTTTGGCTGGAATTATCCCTTTGGTTCCAATTGCAATACAGATCAGTCAATCACTGTGATCAACATCCTTTACTTAATTCTTAATAAATGAAATATATAATACATCATGGAATTTCATTGTGAGAGGCGGTGCAAGTTAGTAGGCCACTTGTCCAATCCTCAAGGAGCTCCTCTTGGGCTTGATGCATAAGTACACATGCTCCCCAACCTAAAACTCCTTAAATAACCTGTGTTGATATGTATAACTCTTCTTATTGTTATATGTTTCTTTCAAAATCATTTTAATAACCTGCATTTCATCTTCCATATTTTCCAACATATCCGGTCCAATCAATACCCTATTCACTGGATCAATCCAACTAATAGGAGTATTAAAATTTCCTCAAATGGAATCATCCTAAAGGATTCCTGATACCCATTTTTATAAGAAAATTATACTAGTCGAAGATACTATTACCACTTCTATTGTTGATGCATGACATACATATTTATCATTTCCTCAAGAATCATGTTGACCCTCTATGTTTGTCCATCTGTCTATGGATGATAAGTTGTACTGAAGGAAAAATATTTCCCCAAACCTGTAAACAATTCCTTCCAAAACTTGGAAGTGAACTTGGCATTTCTATTGGGAAAAATATTCTTATGAGCACCATGTAATATCACTATCTCCTAAATGAAAATATGAGCTACCTCACTAGCTGAATTTGTAGACTTAACTGCAATGAAGTGAGATACCTTACTTAACCTGTCAACCAAAACCATGATAGAATCATGTGGCCTCGATGTAATTAGATAAATTGTAATGAATTCCATGGAAATGACCTCCCATTTCCACTCTGGAATAAAAATCGGCTGCAATAAACCACCTAGATTCTTACACTCTGCTTTTACCTGTTGACAATCCAAACATCTCGCAACAAAATCAACCACCTCTTTCTTCAAGTTCATTCAATCATAGAAATTCTTAATTATTGTAAATGTCTTATGATATCCCAAGTAAATTTAATAAAATTTAACACCAAACTCCCTCAAGACAAGCTTCTTGAGCTCATTGTCATCTAGTACATAAATTTTGTTCCTGAATTTGGCCAAGCCATCTTCTGTGAGATGATACTCCTCATCATGTTCACCTGTACCCTACTATTGTAACATGTTATTAAGTTGTCGGTACCTATCATTTTACTACCTTGCATATAATATTCGCTCCTATAAAATATTCCCATATGAATGCATAGCTTAAATGTGATTCACTTGTACTCTTCTACTAAGAGTATATGTAACCCTGTTCTCCTTTCCCTTGATGTACCTGATCTCGAAGTCAAAATCACTGAGAGTATCCAACCATATACATTACCTGGCATTCATATTGGGTTGGTCAAATAAGTACCTCATCCCATTGTGATCACTCATCAAAATGAACCTCATGCCAAGAAGATAGTGTCTCCACTTTTTCAATGCATGAATCATAAATTCCAACTCAAGATCAAGAGTCACATAGTTATGCTTGTGCTCATTCAACTTCCTTGACTCATAACATACTACCCATCCTTCCTGCATCAAGACTCCACCAAATACTCTCTTGCAAGAATCTATACATACCACGAACTCTTTGTTAGGATCTACAATCTTCAAAACTAGAGCATTTGTAAGAAATTTCTTTAACTGCTCAAATCTGGTTGCACACTCCTCAGTCCATTCAAACATCTTCCATTTTCTCTCTAAATATGTAATAAGACAAGTAATCTATGAGAAGATCCCGATGAAACTCATATAATAATTTTTTAGTGCCATGAATGGTATTACCTCATCCACATTCCTATGAGTTTCCCATTCCATGATAGCTCTTATCTTTTCTAGGTCCACTGTTGTACCTCACTTGGAAACACCATTCCCCAAGTGATGAACTTATGTCTGAAATAAACTACACTTAATAATATTGTCACACAACTGATGCTCTCTCAAAAATATTAACATTGTTGTTAGGTGCTATGTTTTGCTCATCCTCATGCTTGTAATATATCAATATCGCATCAATAAAAACTATCACGAACTTGTCTAGATAAAGATGAAACACATTATTCATCAAACACATGAAAGTAGTTGGAGAATTAGTCAAACCAAAAGGAACCACAACAAAATCATAATTTCCATACATGTTCTGTAAAGTAGTCTTGTATATGTCCTCTTCTTTGATGTGTACCTGATGATATCCTAATCTCAAGTCAATCTTCGAAAACACTATTTCTCCCTTCAACTAATCAAACAAGTCATCAATCCTTTCCAAAGGATACATGTTATTTATTGTCACCTTGTTCCATTGCCTATAATCAATGGACAACCTAAGAGTACCATCCTTCTTCTTCACAAACAACATTGGTGCACCCCAATGTGACACACGTGTCCTAATGTATCCCTTGTCAATCATTTCATTAAGTTGTAACTTCAATTCCACCAACTCTAAAGTGTTCATCCGGTACAGTGCCTTAGATACTGGTGTTGCTCCCAACAGCAACTCAATAGAAAATTCCACTTCCCTATGAGGTAGTAAATTTGAAATATCTGTTGGGAATCCATCCTAAAACTATTGCAAAACTAGATACCTCTTCAATAATTCAACATCCTCAACATTTTCCCCTTTGTCACTCGAAATATGAACTGCAAAAAAGACACGTCCTTTCCTACTACTATATTTTTCCTTTTTAGTTGTAACCATTCTCACTGATGTAGGATTCTTCTTACGCTGCAATATTTTCCTCTCTACCTCATCATCCAAACACTCAATAGCCTTATCATACCAATACACTTTAGTCTTGTTAATTTATAACCAATCCATACCCAAAATCATTTTGTATGATCCCACCTGAAGCACATTTAGACACACTGATGTAGACATACTATTTAGCTCAAATGAACAATATCTTACCCAATGATAAACTCTTTTCTTGGTACCTAGAGCCAAGTACACCAACCAGGACTCAACATGCACTTATTTATTCAAGCAACACTTATCCACCAGGTAAGGATTGATATAACTATAGTTAGATCTAGGGTTAATAAAAATAGAAGCAACTTGATCACAAATCTTACCTTCCATCTCAATAATAGATGCATACTGATCAATATGCCTAGTATCCAATGTTGCATAAATCTAAGGAATTCTTTGTCCAACATCCCCAATTTTTTGTTCCTCTTGAACACTGTAAATCTAAGGTCTTCCACCCTGATGTTCTGGACACTCTCTCCTGTGATGATCCTTGCCAAAATTGCAAAAGATTCCTGCCATCACCCTCTTTCTTCTCCTTAGACTAAAATCCCTATCATCTATCAACTACACTTAATTTCTTGTATGACGTTGCATTCTCCTTGTTACTTGCATCCTCAGGTTTTCCTCACTTCTTATACCACTTTCCTTTAGTATTGTCATTACCTTTCCAACCTTTCTTAGGTTATGACTTATGCTTAGACTGTTCATAACAATGCTTCAACTTCCAAATGAATTCCTCCAATGTATCAGGCTCGTCATACTGAATCCAATCCTTAAAATATAATGTAAATCGACTAACGAATATTTGAACCTTCATTTTCTCATCCTTAAGATGTCGTACATACCTCTGTAACTCCAAGAACTTAGTTGTATTCTCTTCGTCCTTCATAGATCCCATCTTCAACTCGTATAAATCCTTAGTCTTATTTTCATAGTATCTCTCTAATAAAAACTTATTCCTGAAGAGTATTTTGAACTCATGCCAACTCAAATCCTATGTCTTGATGCCTCTGACACGCTTCACATCTTCCCACTGAAAATGGATATCATGGATTTCATATACTCTGTATAATAATTAAAATCTAAGAAATTCTTCATCCCAAGCAACCATTCTTATACATATTTTGTTTTCTTCAGATCTCCATCAAAGGTAGGAGGTTTGGATTTCTTGAAATCATACGACAAGTACTGCTCCTCACTTCTCCTATAAGGATGATAACAGTGATGACCATGATGTCTCTCTAAACCAGAACTAGAATAGATCCCATAAACACTACCTCTCATGTTAGGTGTATCCATCCATCTACCACCTCTAATTGTGGCATCCTTGTTCGATATATGTCCTCCATGAGACTTGCTACTATATGCCCCATTTATCCTTTCCTCCTGTCCATAAATAATCTGTGGTTGTCCCTCTCTCTGCAAATCTAATAAAATCTGAAGGATCACTGCACTGACCTATGATTTCTTCTCTTGTGCCCTTCCAAGTATTTCCTCTGACTAAATTATCTTGTTTTTGTCCACCTTACAAGTTATGATTTTTGCCCTCAAACTTCTCAAGGTGTCTCATATGTCAGGAGGGTACTCGTCTTTATGTTGCTCATTTGATATATAAGGAGAGACATGTGAACTATAATCCATAATTTTTATTGTCATCTCTGATATTATTATTCATGTAAACATACCATCTCAGATAAACCAAATATAAACATAATTAAACATATCTCAACGAAGTTCATGGGAGGTTATATCTCATTTGCACAATCAATCCAGATTAGCACAACATATGAATGTATAGTGAAATCAACATATAAATTATCTCAACATCAACATCATCAACCTCTACATGATGACACAACTATAACAATGACTATCACAATAAAAAAACACATAGATACCTAATATGCATGCATGAAAAACACATTCCTCCCATCCGGTATAAGTGTTTAAACCTAGAATATAGGATACCAATATGTAACCACCCCCTCCCACATTTACCCAAATTCACTATCTTGTTAGGGTAAAAATGAGATGAAGAGTTACTATGACATGACCTGATCTCTAAGCTCTAGTTATGGAAGTTGGGTCGATAAATTAAGAACTCACAACATCCGTCAGGGCTACTTGAAAAATGAGGGGCCAAAGGGCAACCCTAAGTGGCCATAACCTGAGTTGGGGAAATTTTCACTACCCTAAGCCCACAACTGCATGCATTACAAGGCTTCGATGCGGTTATAGGCCTCCAACCGCATGCACAACACTACCTCCATGCAGCTATGACCCAAATTTCCTAGTTCAAAGAGTGTGGTCCTGAGATTTGAGCCACTTTTCCAGGCCAACCTCTAGACCATTGCCCATAAATTCCCATAACTTCTCAAAATTATAATTTACATAATGAAAAGGCTTTACATACAAAAATTGAACAAGAACTAACCTAGGACATGCCTAATACATAACAGACATTTTGTCAAACACATGGAAAACATGTAAGATACATGCCATGAATGCATATATGATAATATTAGTCTAAGATTTATCTGAGAATCACCAAGAAGGCTCTATGACCTATTCACATAGCTACAATGGAACTTGTTAGTCCATGCATTAATCAATCATTTGATAGTTTATCAAAACATGTAAAGATCCATAGATATAATACATCATATAACCAACTTATAAGCATAATAGAAACCATGGAAATGAAACCATAAGATAACCATCATAATCAACACTTATGCATGTAGATCACAATAGGTAAATGTCTCGTATTAACATGTGAAAATACCAACCAATTCATATACTTCCACGTACCACTCGACTATAGATTGGGATGAACCAAATATCTCTTTCATCCAATCATCCATGTACCATATTCCAAGCATGAATGTGGAATCACATGGAATATATTAAGACAAAACTAAACCAGGGCCTCCAAAGGCCAAGCCACCTCAACCCTCAACCATAGTGATTCCACCTCTGCATTCGTACATTAATAACACCAACCAGATTGGTCTCTTTCTAAGTTTTCCATGGCTCTAGGAACTAGTAACTCAACCCACAACCTTCCAAGGCTCTAGAGAGTTTTTCTAACCTGGCTCCAGGGACTAGTAACTCAACCCACCAAGGAATCTAGAGTGTTTGTCTGATTCTATGCTCCAGGACTAGTAACTCAAGCCAAGTTGTTCCAGGGCTTCTAGAGTGTTTATTCCAACCCAAAAATATAAGGAATATGAGCACCAATCAGAAGAACAACAAATAGATAAGCCCACAACACCATAGCTATCGGGGAAATGGCAAGGAAATGCTAAAACCACTGTCAATATAGGAAATCCTCCATGAAAATGAAAATACATAACCAAATAATCACAAGCATATGCCATGCATATAGAAATCAGTAAGGAAATCACACATGCAACCTGTTACCTACAAATTAATCCAGCTATAGTTGTTGATCCAATTGTTACCTTTCACTTTCCTACTTTCCTTTTCCTTCTCCAAATCCAACATATGTCAAAGTTCTCCAAGAATGCTCCAAGATTTCTCTAAGTGTGTAAGTGTGTGGGGGAATGAGAGAATAGAAGAGAGCTCCAAAATTGAATTAACAAAAGCTAGCAACCAATCCTCAACAACCATTTTATCATTGAGGCCTTTATTTTCTTAGTTTTCCTTCATTTTTCCTTTAATTTCCCTCTCTTGTAAATTTGTGACTCTTCATCTTCCTTTTCTCCTATTTTCCTTCATTTCATAAATAAAAGGCCAATTATTCCACTTGGCATTTTCCAATTTCCACAGTCATTAATTAATCGCCAATGATACCAATCAGTATGTTTTTCCCAACATTCAAGATTGAATACGTGTCCCATGACCTTTGCCTTATTTTATAATGGAAAATCAACTAGGGGTTGTTACAATGTGCCGGTAAGTAATGAGAAAAATGGTAAATAAGGTGAAATTTTTTAATTTATTGTAAATTTACAAAATTTCCACATGGCATTAGAGTTGAATGGATTAATATTTCCTTATCACTTTTTTTAAGGTTGGATATCTTAACTATTGAACCTAGATGAGGTAGCTGGGTGGTGAAACCCTACTTTGTTTGTGGTGAGCACTTGTACTTAGGAATATTTTGATGCGTTAAAACCCTAGTTCCTCTTGTGATGAAAATGTGTTTCACATGTGATAGGTGGGTGATATACTTCTTTGATGGCTACTAAGTGGTTTAATTTTAGGCAATGTGATTCTCGTGAAAACTTCTGATAGGTGGTTGATTTGTTCCAATGGATGCCAATTTTTGGAGTGATTGATCTTGACCATTTGATTGTTTGGTTGATTTTTGGAACTAGAGATGTATTGGTTAATTATGTGAAATATTTATGATTATTACCTCATCTATTTTGGTTGAGTTATGACTCGATTGTTTATAATATATATTACCTTATTTTGTTGCATTTATCATTATATATTGGAGAGAGATTACAGTGTTATCCCTTTGGGATAGTATTGTTTGTACATCTTCTACATTATAATTTATGATTATTAAACATATATATGATAGCTACTGTATCTTAGTAGGCCATATTGTTCATTTTTTAATGTAAATATTGTACTTTTCACCTAATATTGGAGAGAGAGGATTTCATGTTTGTATTCTTCATATGTGGTTATACTTTGTACTCTTGTCTTGGAGAATTAGGGTTTGCGAAAAATTGTAGGAAGGAAAAGGGCCATTAGGGTTTGGATTTACACGAATGGAGAAAAGGAACATTTAGCATTAAATAATATTGTAGAATACAAAATTCGAGATAATTTCAAAACCTATGGTGGTGGAATTTGTGATTAGTTTCTTGTATATGGGGGTGGTGATAAGTACTAATGAGAGGGTTGTTGAATTCTCTTAGGAAGAGGGAATTGACCTTGATGTTACTCTTGATTTAGGAATCTCTTAGAAAATAGGAATGTGACCTTGTTGAATTTGAGGTTGTTTCATTGATTGTTAGGCTTTGAAGTCCCTAACAGGGATTCACATGTTCACAATTCTATGAAAATCCTCTACAAGTTTTTGTTACTTTTACAATGAATCCAGTATTTCACAGGAAATGAATTAAGAATTATGGAAATTATTATTTTTTGTTTTTTGATTGATTTGATCCACTTGTATTGTTCTTGTTTGTAAATTCTATTATTTTTTCAAGTTTCCCTAAATAACACTTGATGTGGTGCCAAATTTTTTTTTCCAGTGAAGTTTACTTTAGGGACACTGGATTTTTTATAATTGATTTATGTCTTCCTTGTTCTAAAGTAATTTCATATTTCAATAAGAAGAAATGATCCTATCATATGTTCCTTTAGTTTTTCAAAATTTCATTGTTATTTTGGAACTTATAGCAAAGGGAAAGTTCAATATGAAGAGGGAGTAACTTGGATTAATGGTGGAAATCAAACTACTTTAATTTTGTTCCTTCATTTTTATAGAGTATCATTCCTTTGGAACCCCTAGAAAAATGGAAATTCAATATGATGAGGGAGTAAGTTGGTTTGGCGTTGTAAACTAAGTTGCTTTGACTTTGTTACCCTTACATGTTCACCATATAGAGGTTGAGTTTCAAGTTTCTTGGGGTGAGGCAAACCATTGTTAGTAATGATTACTTTAATGGTGATGTCTATAGACCTGTACTTATGGGAGTAACTCTCACAAATGTTTGTAAGGTACATGTGATGTTTATGTCATGATGGAGGATTATTCTTCTAGATTTGTGGAGGAAAGGGATTTATAAGTTCTATATTTATAGGGAGTTGATTAATGTTAGAAAAAAAAAACACTTTTCTAAAAGAGTGATAGATATATTAGTCCCTTGGTGATGTTTGATAGACACATGGATAGCTCAGTTTGAGTGGATCCTTAATATTAAATAAAGTCCTATCATAGTGCACTTACCTAAGAGTTTGTTATTTTATGCAACATGATGAATAAATCACTAGGTGCACACAATGGGGGAGTTAGTTTCTTAATTAAGAAAGGTACTCACCTAGGAGGATGAGCATTTAGCACTTGGAGGAAGGAATTTATCCCTAAGAGCATGGGAACATGTGACATACACCTTGGAGGTTGAATACTTAGCTTGGGAACTCTTGGGATGATTAGCATACTTCATGGAGGTTGTTTGTGGACTTGGGCATGTATATTCAAGAGAAGAATTGGAGTCAGTAACTACCTTGTCACACATGTTGAGGAGTGGTGGTCATAAGGGGACATGCAAAAAAAAACTAGAAAAAGAGTAACTTGTATGAGAACACTTGGAAGCAACCACCATGTAAAAGGGAACATTGAGCTAATAGCTTGTTGGATTCCATATTGGAGGAGGGGTATTGGGTATAAAGGGGCATCATGATCAACAAGCACATGACCATTGCATGGGTAAAACTCTATCATGACACTTTTCATCCTTGTAATGTAGAAAATTCCATGTGGATATTTCGTGTTCATTTAGGTTTAGGGTTACTTTTCTAGACCTACTCTAAGTTTTATGTTAGCCTCCCTCATATTTTCTACATAAAGGAATGAGAGAGACTTTTCCATTACTCATTGTTGATGTACACATTATTATAGTAGTTTCCTTGGAGGAGTCTTGGAAAAATTAAGTTCTAGGGTTTGTGATGTAAACCCTAGAGTATGCATGAGTATGAATGCTAGCACTGGGTTTAGCTTGGGTTTTAGCATATCATTGAAGCAAGAGAATATGACATATGGTTTGTGCTTTGTAAAACCTAAATAAATAAGAAGGAGCAATACATGAGTAAGGGAGTCTTGGAACATGGTGGGATGCTTAGCTTGAGAAATAATTGGACCTTATGCTGATGTACTGATAATATTCCATTATAATATTTCTTATAGGTCTTGGTGCTTATGTGATGTAAGAGAAGAAAACCTAGGGTTTATGGGGTGAAAACCTTGGGATGGACAAGAAGTGTGTAGAATAGAGTTCATTAGATCATTGTATCTTTTAGGCGACCATGTATAAGTCTCTAAAATTGTGTTGATGCAAGGGAGGAAGGCTCTAGGATTCATGGGAGGGAAAACCTAGAGAAGGAATAAAGTGTTGGGGTTGATGTCCTTGTGTGTGAAAATATCATGGTTAGTGGCAAAAAGACCCTTAGACGAAACTTGAGAACTTATTTAACAGAATATTGGAGAAATATAAAGGGTAGAATTGGTGAAATATTGGTGTTTATGTGAACTTGTCATTGAGCCTTTGGAGTGGCTAAGCATAGATTGGTGTGATGTCGACTAAGACATGTTTTCTGGTTATTTTGATGTTAATGGTGGATTCCCTAACTAGGTTTAGAAGTAAGTGTTAAAATTTTACAGTATGCAATGCGCACATAGATTCTTTATATATATATAAAACAAAAAGTAAACAATGGAAATCACACATAATACTCAAAGACTAACCCTAGAAACCATTAATCAAGAAAACCCACAAAATATTTAGAGCCACACCTCTAAATTTCTTCATTATCTAAATTCATCAGTTATAATACAATATATAGGATCTTACAACATACAAAGCACTAATCTATTGACCTAAATTAGATTCCTTGATTGGAATGACATTACAATGAGCTGAAAAACCATTGATTGAAAAATACCAAAAAACTGACCAAAAATAATCCTTAATTTTTTTCTTAGGCACTCTACCCTCATCCCCCCTGCTCCCATATTAATGTATAGCTTATGGGGCCAATAATGCAAAAAATTTAACACATATTCAACATTGGATGCATTGCAGAGCCATCTTATGATAATCTTGAAAGACTCTCTTGTACCATCTTGTTATACAATGTTGGGATGTACTTTGTAACCTTTTCTGATACACATATGAAATGTACTTCGCTATCCAAACTTTGTGTGATTGTAGATCTAGTTTCCAACTTATGTTGATTTAACATAAGAATACAAAATTTTGCGAAATAAGTTTTTAACTAGAAGCAAAGAGGACATATTAGTAGTTGCAAGAAATCTATTGTTTATAACTTACTTTCAGATTTATCATATGTTGGTGATTGTGCCCCTAGTGTGGAAAACATAGTTTCCTTGAAGTACACATGTTAGATGTTTATTTTAATGTGTTTCCTATGGTATTTGGTTGAACAAACTGAAATATATATTTTTATGATTCATATTTAATATTAAATCATATAACCAAAAAAAAAAATGGATATAGATTCAAGAAACCTCAAGTAAATGAGGTGAAATTTATGAAATTGTCTTAAGCATATATTTTCAAAATTTGGACATCCAAGAGACAAAGCCCAAATAAAGTTGGATGATAGAGTGAGGGATAATATCATGCTTGTTCTCTGATACGATGTTTTGAAAAATATCTTTAAGGAGAAGACTACAAAAGGTGTTTGTAGATCGACTATGTGTGGGATTTATGAGATAAAGTACCATAATTTTTTTGTATCTATAATGGAAGCTCATGATCTTAAAGATTTTAGAAGATAAAATAATATATAGCCTACTAAATACCATGAAAGTGTTTATCAGTCAACTTATAATGATTTAAGTTGAAATCTTTAAAGAGGATTAAACCATGACTCATGAGTTTATTGTGCAACCTTTTAGATTCATTTGAGAATTTAGAAATCTTCCTAAGGAACAAAAAAAAATATTTGTTTGGATTACTTCATCTTGAGGAAACTCAAAGAAAGTTAATCAAAGATAAAACCAAAATTAATTATTTATTATTGATTCAAATATCTAATCTGATTGCTTTGACTACCAACATCCTTCACGGTGTTAGATAATGAAGGGCTGGTAGAATCTACATAGAACACGAATTTGTAGAAGGTGAAGACTTAGAATTGTGGCAAGAAAGGCCATTATAAGAGCTACTGAAAAAGTCAAAAAATCCCAAGAAAAAGGGTGAGAACAAGGTGTTGAATTCATACCAACATGTATTTCTTTTACTACAAGCTTTCTCATTGATAATAAAGTAGTACTTATTATGAAAATTCACATAGAACCATCATCAATAGTCATATTTATTAAAAATATATCTGTTGGTGAAAGTATATGTTTATAGTTTCCAACATTAAAATATCAATCCGAGACTCGTAAGCTTAAAGGCGCAAACACAGGATCTGAGCATTTACCCTAAACTAGAGTATGAAAATCAATTTTCTATTTAAGTACAAAATCATTCAAGTTATATTTTATTATGCAAACTCGAGCAAAGCTAAATTCTTAATTATTACTTAATCATTAATTAAATTTCTAACTTATATACTTAAAAAGAATATGTACTTAAATTAAACCTAGCTTTCACTACAAATTTCTCACTGCAATCAAACTGTAAGAAAACACAAAGAATTTCCTCAATCATGCAAAAAATTTCACACTCCAACTAGATAACTTCATAATCTTATTCTACATTCAAAATCCAATTATTTATGGTAACGGAAAATCCCTAATATATTCTCTTTTATCAACTTTGAAACCAAACTTGAAACAACAATTTAAAGCTTGAAACTAATCTAAGGTCTAATCTCTAGAATTGTTCTTGAAATAAACCCTTATGATAACAGAAGCCACACACTAATCTGAGAATGAACCAACTACAATGCTTTATCTTGGAAAATTAACTCATTATTCAAACAATAAATCAAAGATGAAACTACTTTAAGAACACTCTATTTTAGAAAACAATACTTTATTTCCTTGAGAACAATATCATAAACTCGAGATATTTAAAACAATCTGTCTCCAAAGGATTTCACACCCTCAAATGAAATCAACCTCAAAAGATGAACTCACTGCACACATGAACTTCTCATCAATCAAAACCCTATATTAATCATATCTTTAATCTGTCTATCAAAATGATACTGAAACTTGATGTAACAATCACACTTTAAATTACACTTGACAAAACCTTAGCACTAAGAGAATGTGGAACTGCATAATTCTGATGTTGTAAAATAACAACTAAGTCACACAGAGAACTTATAGAATGTGATATGTTACTAAATACAAAATAAACTTTACTTGAAATGAAATACACTCCCATTTCAAGACTACATCGAAAGGATACACACCGTTGCTTGCAAATTAATCAAATTCAATCAAATTTCATGCAATTATAAATCTCACTTTAGACTTCACACAACTCCATACTTTTGATCAAATGAGACCTATTCTAGAATTATCTAACATCTGAGATTCAAACACAATGTAAACTCACCCTTCAATGAGAATAAGGTTTAACAATATTCGCAATAAACGAGTCTACTAAATCAACGCGTACCCTATAAGTAATGGATCAAACCTAAGTAACTTACTCCTGAATGTAAAATGCATACATAAATTCTATCAAATGCTACTGGGATCAATATGGATTCAAAAATACGCTCACCCAGTCAAATCTAATTTAGCTAATGCAACATGAAAGGATTTAGAAATTGTTATCCAATTGGAGTAATGTTCAGTGCTATAGACATTTCACTTATATTCAAGTCAATTCAGCACTTCTTGAAAGAGACAGAGCTCTGCTCTACAAAAATGATTTAGGCACACTTCTACAATGAAATTAATGTAATCTCAGAACAATCAAACACAATGTCAGAAAAGATTACAAACAATCTGAAATCAAATCAAAATCTATGCAATCACATTATAAAGCGAATTCACACACTTCCGGAATGGAAATAAATAGTCACACAACTTATCTATCTACAAATTAGCAGAGAGAGCTTAATCCCAGATTGCGGCGGGCCCTGCTGCATCTGGGTGAGCTAAAAAATTGCAGAGGGAAAGAAATATAATGCATTCGAATTAAAAATTCATTGTAACTATACTCATAGTGATCTTAATTAACACATGACCATCTTGTGACATTGGAACATAAGTTTTCAATTGTGATAAGAGGGTGTTACAGCAGCTCAAAGGTTACATTCAACACTGATAATATCCAATGCTAATATCCTCTACGCTCGTTGCAACGATGGCCTTTATAGGCAAAA